>PVKA01000234.1:0-233217 GCA_004027165.1 Ctenomys sociabilis
CTGTGTCATCCATGTGGATGAGTCACGGCCAATGCTTGACCAGATTGCTCTCTGTGAGAGCCTGAGAGAAAGTTTTCTCTTCATGTGACTCTCCCCAGGCACACTATAAAACTTCAATCTCTTTCCTCTGTGGCTCCACAATCTCCTTGCTCAGAAAATTTGGAGCTCACCTGAGTCTCATAATATTGCCGTACAGGTTCTCCTATGTCCTGAGTCTTCGCTGACCTTGAAAGGCTAGGGCCAAAATGTTGGCTTAATTTATATTCTTAAGATAGCTTGCTGGATCATTATTTTTTTTTTTTTTAGGAGCACATTTTATTTTTTTTAAAAAGCTGTTTTTTGAGTCCAGATGTTGCGGTGCATGCCTATAGACGCAGTTCTGGGGAGGCTGGAAACAGGAGGATCACCAGGAGTCTGAGCTGCATAGTGAGATCCTGTACCACCTATATAAAAAATGAAAAAAAGCTGTTTTTCCAACATTTCATGTGCTTTTCTGCTTTTGACGGTTTATTTCTATTCCCCTTTGCTTGATTTTCCATTTCCACCTTTTAAATATTAGATTCTTTTCAGATTCTTTACATGGACATACTTTATTCACCATTGTCCAGGTCTCTCTAGCAAACCTTCTGTTCATATAAAATGATTTTTTTTTATTTATTTGGTACAGGGTCTCAGTGTATAGATTGGATTTGTAGTAATCCTTCTGTGTTCTGCCTCCCAAAGCGGGGATTACAGCCCTATGCCACCACACCCAGTTTCAATCACCTTTTCAGTGCACCTTGAGGGCGGGGCCAGAGTGGCACACAGGGGATCAGACCCCAGGCCAGGCCTCTCCCTCTCCCTAAACAGATATTTTAGTCTGCTGAGCTCTGTGGCCAGCCCATAAACTGCAGTTTTATGCCTGTGGTGCAGAACCTGTAATATCAAGCCAGACAGTACATTTTACTCAGTTCATGAAACTAAATCCTTATTCAATATTTCTGTATTTTTATCTAATTCAATTTTCTACCTTAACTTTCCCCAAATGAAAAAATTTTGTATTATTTATTCTCTATATCTGCTTTGCCTTCTCTGCTGTCCGTACCTTTAAGTGCATGTTACACTCCTTCACTTTACTAACATCATTTTACTTATTCTTAAATTCCCATATCAGACCCACATCAAATGTTATAATTTCTGTCTCCAAATAAAACCACAGCTGTTTCATATCTTTTCTTTCCTTTTCGTAATTTTATTGAAAAAAAATAGCAATGAGACAATATCAAATCAAATTAGTAGGACAATTTCAATAATTAATACATTATATGTTGTTTTCTTAGTGGTTATTTGTTGTACAAGATGCAGACATGATATTCTATTTACAAACACTACTAGAGCAGATCCCTCTGTTCATTAAGAGAATGTAGCTATGAATCTATCTTAACTATTTTGAATCTATAGATACAAAATAGTCATTCAATTGTATCCCTCTTTTTTGTTTAGTTCTGTCATTTAAATTTTATAGCTGTGCGAATTCAGTAAAATATTCCAAAATGGTCTAGTAGTCCATAATAGTACTGGGTTTTCCATATGTCTGCCAATGTGCGAAGTTGTTGAGTTGAGTCTTTTACAGCTCAGCATAATAGTATAGCTTCACTTCTTATACTTCATTTTTGTGCGTTCTGCTGGATGGTTAAGACCAAGATAAAGCAAGACCTATGTAACACGAATTGCAGCTTTTGTATCTGATTAAGGTCAGTCAAATCCCCTCAGGATTTATCCTGAGACACTGTACCACAGTTTGTAGATCCTTTGTCTGTGTCAGCCTTGTGGATGAGCCACATCCATTACTTGACCAATTTGCTGTCTGTGAAAGCCTGAGGGAGTGTTTTCTCTCCAGGTGACTTTCCTTAGGCACACTCTACATCCTTGATCAGTTTCCTCTTTGGCCCCTTAATCTCTTTGATCAGAAAATTTGGGACACAACTGAGTTGCATGATGTTACAGTACAGGTTCTCATATGTCCTGAGTCTTAACTAACCTTGAAAGATCAACCAAAACGTTGGTTGTCCTTGCAGCCATTCTTTTTTTGTCTAATTTTTGGTCTGCAAACTTAGTCTGTTAACACTGCAGAAAAGAAGCTTATTGTTATTACTGTACAACCTAAGCATTGAGCTTAACCTCACTATCTGTCTAAATATCAAACATTTTAGGCTTTCCTTGGTCTTAGCAATCCAGCAGAAGAGTATAAAAATGAGGTATATAACATTGGGCCATAATAATAAGTCAGGCTGTAAATGGTTATAGTCAATAACTTCTTCAGATAACTCACTATTATTGTGTAGTGCTGGACTGTATTTGATTGGGTCGCCGAGTTCAGACTATAATGGCTTAATGACAATGGAGTGCCCATTTTTGACAGGTCTAGACAAAAAAAAGGGGGAGTTACAAAGGAAGAACCATAATGTGTTTGTGTAGACAGTACAGTTGGGATAAATATGCAGTGCTTATGCATAATTCTATGAGAAGCAAGATTTGCATTAATAATGGTTGGACAAGATATTATGTCTGCTTCTAGTACTATGGACAGCCACTAAGAAGATAAAAAGGTAGAAAGTATTAATTATTGAAACTGTGATATATTCAGCTTTAAAAAATAAGATACATATACAGCTACATTCTCTTAATTCACTGTTTAGAGACATCTGCTATAATAGTGTCTGTAAGTATAATATCAGGTATGTGCCTTGTACGTTACCAAACCATTACAAAAACAGTTTGCAGTGTGTTAATCATTGAATCTGTCCTGTTAATTTGATTTAAAACTGTCTCATTGCTACTTTTATCCAAAAAATAAATAAAAATAAAAAAAGAAATAACACAGGGAAAAAACACGGAACAGGTATGTTTCATCAAGTATTGATATGTTAAACTGTAACATTACACTACAAAATGTAATGTAAAAAATTTAAAAAGTTAAAATATATTTTATAAATAGAAAAGAACAATTACATATATTTATGCATAAGTTTCTTAATGATATTACCCTGCCCTGAGTTGGACATGTTCCTTTTTTGTTTCTCATCTCATTACCTATGTTCATGTCGCTACACAGTTCCCTCTTTTGTAGCACTTAATGTTTTTTTTTTTATTTTGATACAAGTAAAATAATATAATCTATTGGAAAATGACAGCTCAATCCCTCTGTTGCCCTGAGGACAAAATCCATATTGCCTTCACACTGTCCAGCCTGTAACATTTCTGCACTTTCACTTTTCTGTTCACTATTATCTCTGTTGCTTTCTGGTATCAGGCATGGGAGCCTCAGTGACTTAAAATTGTACCATTTCCTGTCTGTGAGACTGTGCCTGAGCACTTCTCCATATCGCATGGATTCTTCTAAATATTTCATTTGATTAATCTTTTTCAGCTCTTAGCTCAAACACTAGCTTTTGATACTTTTCTTTTTATTACATGTAGCATTATGTCCCCATGTGTTAGGCTCTATGACAGTTGTTCTTCTCTGTACTAGTGTTTGGCATCTATTTGTCAATCTCCCAATTTACTTGTTTGTCATTTCAGCTAAAATGTGAGCTTCCAGATGACAAAAAATCATGCCTGTCTTGGCTAATGCTGTCTCTGTGTATTCCCACAATGTGACAAATTATCTGGCATATTTTATGATCTTTTGATAATGGGACTCTAAGTAAGTTCTGTCTACAGAGAGAAGACTAACGTGTTGACTAGGCTAATTTTTATATCTAGCACTTGCATTTATTTATTCACTTACTGTGAATTAACCTTTACAGTCTTTTTTGTATATTTCATGCCTTTTAAGTTTTTCAGAATAAAGCCTTTGCCCAGCTTTTTATGAAGAGAAAAAACAGTTTACTCAGAGCCAAGGTTCAAACAGTGAGTAACAGTGACATCTTTTGGAACAGTAAGGACCAGCACAGTGGCCACCCACCTCCTTAGGTGACATTCATTCTTTCCATCAAATATTTATTTTATATTCACTATGAGGTGTTACAGATCAAATAGAATATTCTTTCTTATTTTAGATATGTAAATATCACTTAACAGACCATTTCTAAAGTAATATGTAATTTCACTTCAATACAGAATTTTTTTGATAGGAGAAGGAAAATTTTACAATTCCTGATCCAAGGGTAAAGCAAATTTATAACAACCTCTTAGACAAAAAGAAAAAATTTAATAACGCAATTTGTACCAAACTTTCAGTATTTCATCAACTAAAATGAGCACAGAGCAGCCATCTATCAACTAATGAGTCAGTAATATATAACCCCATAACAAGCTAAGTGAAAATTTGCGTTAAGTTGGAAAAGACAAATAAAGAATACATGTGAGAATACAGAGCAAATTTCACTCATGAGGTTGTCTAATAATAACTGAGAAAAATCTTAGACATAAATAAATTGTTCTGAAAACTACAAGTGTCCAAGTGAAGGAAAATAGCTTTAAAGAATGAACCTTATCATATATATATATATATATATATATATATATATATATACATATATATATATATTACACACATGCATTAGGTAAAATGGAAAAATATGTTGTATTCAATATTTACATTTATAATTTATTACAGCAAAAAGTCACTTCTGTTGTTCTGGCATGGCTTCCTCAGTATCTTGAGTTGATTTGCCTTCCTTGTCATTTTGACTTTGTGGAAGAGCCAGAAATTGCCCAGAGCCAAAGGGTGGGGGCTAGCCTAGCACAATCCTGTGACAAGCCTCCCTTTCCACTGGATGGTACCAGCAGTAGTATTCATATATTTGTTGATTATAAATGCTAGAGACACTCACACAAAGAAACCTCCAGAACAATTTCAGAAGGTGACAAGAAAGGTTCTGTAAGTGTGTAGCAAATTAGGAGGAATATTGTCAAGGGGATTAAAGTCAATGTATCTTTTATTGAAATAATTTTTATTTAAAAATTCACAGTTTATTTTGATTACCACTTATATATGAGTACATGTCATAAATAAAAATTTTAGTTCTACCCCTTTATACAATGTTTAATATAACCTTTATATATTTATTTTACCAGGAATTGAACTCAGTATCTTGTGCTTGCCAGGCAGGTGCTGTGCCCCTGAGCTGTGTCCCAAGCCTAGAATGTAACCTTTATTTTTTTATTTTTTTTCCTGCAGTTTTTTTTTAAGGTTTTTCTTTAATTTTCTTGAATTTTATTGAGAAATAAATAGCAATGAGACAGTTTCAAAACAGGTTAGTAGGACAGGTACAATAATTACATATTGTATATTGCATATTATTATTTTCATAGTAGTTATTCATAGTACCTGATGCAGACATGATATATTGTTGAAACACTATTCAGTACAAATCTTTTTTCTCATTAAATTAAGAGAAAGTAGCTATATATCTATCTTAACTGTTTTGTTTATGCAGATACAAAATGTTCCTTCCTTTTTTTTTGAAACTGTGGATTGAGCTCATGTCCTAGCACTTGCCATGGAAGCACTTATTCTACTGAGCTGTCTCCCTGGTTCCATTGTTCCTTCATTTATGTCCCCTTTTTTTTGTTTAGTTTTGTCAGAGATGGGTATTCTATTACCATTTAAATATGCAGGTGTGTGAATTCAGCAAAAAAAAAAAAAATCCAGTATAGTCCAGTAGACCATAACTTTTAAACAAAGAAATGACACTTTTTGGTAACCAGATAGCTCAGCACACTAAAGTGCCTGCTTAGGCAGAACATGGTATCCAGCGTTCAATCCTGTGCATGCTGTGCTGGCCCTGCCCCCAGGGTGCACTGAGATGGCGATTGAGACATGGGCCTGTAATCCCAGATCTTGGGAGGCTGAAAACAGGAGGATCACAATGAGTCTGATCTACGTAGACCTGGTAAACCCTATACTAAATACACAGAAAAAAAAAAAAAGAAATGACAACTTGAAAAATTATTTTACTACTGTAGTATTCTAAATAAAGCTCTTCTTTCTAAAGAATTTGATGATGATTATAAGTATCTTTTAGTGATATATATATATATATACATATATATATATATATATATATATTTTTTTTTTTTTAAGGATCTTTTCTTACTATATTCCACGTGCATGTGCCAACTGACATTTCCATCTAAGGATTCCTTTTTCTCTCCATCCTCATGAGCATTTGTTATCATTCCAGATTTTCATAGTAGACTGTCATTCTTTTTTGGCTTTGCATTTCCCAAATGACCTGTAACACTGACCACCATCTATGGCAGCTGCCTGCAGGCAGGAGTTGAGAGGCATTGTCAGGGACTGGGAGGTGGAGAAGCTGAGAAGTTGACATGGTGAGTTCAAGATCATGCTGGAGTACAAAGGGAGATCCTGTTTCAGTTAACTAATTAGTTTGTTAATTAAAGCTGAGGAAAAATCAAATCTGGAGCAGACATAGTGAAGTTAAGCCCGCCAGGTAAGTCTAGGCATGTATGATTTATTATTCTGATTAATTATTTTATTTTATGTTTCTTTTTTAATTTAAACAGAATAAATATTTTTGAAACATTAAAAAGAATTTCAAAAAAGATGATAGGAAATCAACAATCATTGTTATATTGCATTACTGTTATATTCAAAATAATGGTTCAAATCGTCAGATTGTTTTTTTGGAACTCGATCTCCCTATGTAGTCCAGGCTAGTCTTCAATTCTCTATGTTGTCCAGGCTGGCCTCAAACTCTCAGTAATCCACCTGCTTCAGTCTCCCAGAACTGGGATTCAAGGTATGCACCACCACAACCAGCTACAGGATGCACAATTGAAACTGTTCTCTATCATCAATCTTTTTTGTCATAATTTTTTTTTTTCTTTTTCGTCTTGGTCAGTGAATGTTAAACCATGCCTAAAAACTACAATGGTAGGTGGTTTACTTTACCCTTACTGATGCTAGCACATTGGCTTGTCTTTCCAAGCTGTTTCATGAAAATAAGCTCTACCATGACTCTAGGGCTGTGTACTGTTAGAGCCTTTTCTCTAATACTTGCACCCATTGTTTAAATTCATAGTCACCCGACTCAAACCTCAGCATGTTTCTGATTGAGACTAAGTATTTTCATCACTGCTCAAGGCTTCCTTCACCAATATTCTACTTGAGTGAAAATTAGGAAAGTCATTGTTTTATGATTCCAGAGTCCTGTTTAAGATCAACTTTATGAACATGCTGTTGACTGTTGACTTTTGGCTAGATTCTAAATCTAAAATGCTATCACTACTAGAGTGCCAAGGATACTCAAACACTCCTGGAAAATTATAAAACACTTAGAAGCTTTAACTTCACACTCAAATGAAAGGTTTGTATTTTCTTAAACCTTAAATGTATATTTAACTGAGAATCTAATCACCTGAGCTTAGAGCATGCAGGAGAATAACTATTCACTTACCTATTCAAAGAGGAAAAGTGGAAGTGTGCACCAAGAATTTCATAGAACATATTTAAACTATTATTTTCTTCTTTCATGAAATGTAAATTTAATTGTGTGTCTTGTATTTTTATTATAAGCCTGATAATTACGTGGAAAACTATATTTCAAAGTAAAGAAGCACAATTAAAGCCGAACTAAGTTCTGCTGTACAAGATTAACCTCACAGTTATTGTGATTGTCATGCTCATAAGATTTTCAGAGTATCTATAGTTTAAGAGAAGAAACCAGTTGAAGCTGAAATCATTGTAATATAAGTTACTGAAATTTAAAATGTAAAAACAAATTAAATGTCACAGATGAAATTTTCATCATTCTGCTTTTGATAGTCAATTAAATATAAATTACTTGAATATTTAAAGATGATTTTGCATATATTAGAATAATTTTATATTAGATCTATTTCCTTCAATTAATTATATGTGGACGTTTAAAAATAAAACTGAAATTCATACGTTCTGAATTGGGAAATAATTTTTTAATATAAAACCTTTTTTCTCAGCTAGGGAAATAGGTCAGTAGAATAAGAACTTGCCTGGCAGGGTCCTGAGTTCAATCCCCACTACCGCAAAAAAATAAATAAAAAATAAAATTTTCCTAAATACATATGGGTACAAACACATGAAAGAAATTTCTGTACACTTTTCTTTTCCAGTTCTCCAGCTTGTTTTCTTTTTCAAAAAATAAAGATAATAAACACCACTCTTTACTTGGTGATCTTGGGCAATTTAGGTGGACTTAGAAAGTCCCATAATTTATCTTTATTGTGTTATTTTATAAACAATAAAGAATTTGTTTATAAAATAATACATATTGACTTAAATGATTAGTATTTGCTAAAGGAAGTTTTTAAGAAGTGTTAATGATAATTGGGTTTGAATTTAAAAAATAACATGGTCAAGTACTAATTCAGCAGAAGTTCTTGTATACATTCAAGGAAAACATTCAAAATCCAGTACTAATTCGCAAATGCCTGTACTTGTCCCACCTCAGAAGCAAGAGGGCAAGAAAGTTCATTTTTTTTCTCTTTATGGTAAAGCTCTAAAGCTTCAGGAAATTTCTTTATTACTTAGTACTGTATGTTCTAATCAAGCACAAAAAAGGGAAGTGAATACTGTCAAAGGACCCGTAAAAAGAGTTTATGATGTTTCAGAATCAGACAACATAAAAAAGGACATATTCAAATTAGAAACACTATTATAAAGTGTGATTCTATAAGGAATCTCCATAACAGTCTTAATAATGTGATTAAAGAGACAAAGTAATAGCAATATACACAAGTACTAATTAGAACATTGAAACTATTACGTCTCATGTGGGAGACGAGTCATAAAACTCAAAGAATATTTGTAAGAAACACCATCAGACTAGCTTTTAAGTTTTCCACTGCCTGAGGCTGATTTTGTGAATTTGTGGTATGAGTTGAAAATCTTGAAGAAAATTCAACTGTACTCTTGCTTTCAAATCTCATTATTAATATAAAAAATAATTCAGGGAAAAATATTTTTTTTGCCACCAGACTCAGTGGTGTAATTTGTGCAAAGTGAACCAAATTCCACAATATTCCACACCCTAACAGTCCACATTTATAAGAACAAGTGAACAAAACAAAAACCATAGCACACATAACCATACCAACTTTGTAATATAAATGAGTTCTAGGTGACAAAGGAGATAACAAAAAATTTACTCTATACTTTTACCAAGATCATCGACATGGCATTTTCTAGGATTTTTAATTAAAATGCAGTTAGGTCTTTACATATTTCATATAAAATTAAGATGAGGCTGAAAACTATTTGAGCAGTGTACAGAAAAGAAATAGTGAATGGAAGCTAGGATTAATACAGTCTTAAGCATTTCCTAACATATAATACAAAATCCACTCTACTGTTACATGATAGCAGTTAGGTTGAAGAAAAATATGATCACAAATCATTTTTATCAAACCTGATTGACTCATGTTTACTCTGGTCAGGTAAACTTTTTTTCTATACACATTATATTCCTTTGAAGTTCTCAAATTTTACATAGCAAATTTCCCAAAAAATAAGGGAAAATATGACTTGCATTAGCTTTGTTTCTTACTAAAGCCAACACATGCAAAGGAATAGTTATTTTTAAATATTGAGACATCTAATATTAGTGCATACTAGATTTCTTCAAGTTGCTTAGGGACAGTCTGAAATTATTCATCATTATCAGAAAATGAAACAAACTAGTTTCTCAAGAAAGAGTACAGATTATGTACAATGAGATGCAGATATTTTGTCATTTATACATAGCAAAGTAATACAGATAACAGTAGGCTCAATAACATTTCTAATTACACCATAGAGTGTCAAAGAGTTATTTTAGCATGGGTTCTCAAAATAAAGCAACAATATAAATTTAATAATCAGATCCTTACCAGTAATAATAATACAGAGAAACAAAAGTATAAAGGTTCATTTTTAAGGAAAAATAAACACATGGCACCCTGGGGCTTGAAGAGTGGATTTAGTGCTAGTTGGTTGACCTCTGTGTTCTTTTATTTTTTTCAAATATGAAAACATAAAAAGCAAATGATTTATATTCTTATCTTCTACTCTATGTGCTAATTAACTACAGATCTTTTTTGTTTGTTTTTGGCAGAACAGGGAATTAAACTCAGGCTCTTGAGCTTGCCAGGGAAGTGCTTATTCCACTGAGTCATCTCCCCAGTCCCCCAATTAACTATATGAGTGTACACTGAAATAAGTTTATGCAGAACTCAGGGCAATATATAAAAGTTGAGAAGACAGGTAATGTTTACCTTTTAAAAAGACTGTAAAAGTATTCAACTTACAAGAAAAAAACTTGAATTGCATATCTTTCTTTACCTACAGACTATGACTATTACTGACAGAAACCACATAAGTCAGATGTAATTAATAAATAGTTCTAATTTGTATCCTTCCTTTGTGTCCCTACTAAGGGTTGTAAGACAATCATGGCAGTTGTGATTTTAGCTCTAACAGCAAACATGACAAAAATAATCTTTTAAGTAGCAGATTATTCTCTTTTGTAACTTCACACAAAAGAGAAAGTGCTGCATATGTAGGTAGGTGGTCTGGGACAACTGTACAGCTCCACACAGGCAAAACCTACCTACACACTCAAGTAGATCTAGACGGACTTCTTACTGTGACCAGCATTTTGTCAGGTATTATCCAAAAAATATTTATCATCTGTTTCTCTACCTCTGGGGACCAGTGCTGTGAGTTAGTTCCTTATCTATTTTTTTTTTAGTGCTGCTGAGATACAAGAATTTCAGGAGTGTTGCACTTAGGTAAAGCTTTGAGCTTTAAAAACACCATATTGTACTGTACAGTTAGCTCTTTGGTAACAGATTTACCTATGCACCCTCCAGGCAATCCTTGTGGCTCACTCTTGTTCACTGATGATAAAAGTCACTAATAGCTTGCAAATATTGATTATGCTGTCTGTATAACTAATAAAAACCTTAAAGCTATCTGGCCATATTTTTTGATCCAAGACAAATGCATAAAACATGTAATCTTATTAAAAACTTGCAGTAGGATCTCCTTGACTTTTAAATACTACAGAGATTTCATCTTAGTTTAAGATAACTGTCTAGGGAGATTGGCATTCCACATTGTACTGAACAATATGAAGACCAGTTGGTGTACAAATAATACAATAAATATTATATTATTGTATATAATATAAACTCTCCCATGTTGTTCAACATGGTTGGGGGCAAGTCCTGGAGAGATGATATCTGAAGGATACAAAGGATTTTCTTGGTCTTTTTGAAACAGAATCTTGCTGAACAATTCAGGCTGGCCTTGAGCTCCCTTTGTAGCCCAGGCTGGTCTTGAACTTTCAGTAATCCTCATGCATCTGCCTTCCAAGTGCTGGGATTACACACATGTGCCACAATCCTGGCTAAAAACTTTTAACCAGAGAAGAAAAAGTTCAAATATTTATTGCACAGTATGGTAACTATGTTTAATGATAATGTATTCTAGTTTTGAAAATTGCTAAAGAATGAATTTTAAGCATATTCAACACAGAAAGAATGTAATCTATATGCTAATTAAATTGATTTAGATGTTCCACAGTTTAAATGTTTCAAAATAACTTATTGCATGAGAAAAGTATTTACAATTTTTATTCATCTATAAATAATTATAAAAATATTTTAAAATGAGGAACTACTTAAAAAGAACTGAAATTTTTATGCAGGGGGAACACTGACACAAGTGGTAAGGTTTGTTTTGATTTATAGGACAATGTCCCCTGAGGGCCTAGTGTGTTCACGGTAGGGGCTTAGGGAAGCAGCTGGATTCTGAGGGTGCAATACTCATCTCTGGAGAACCCACTGAGGGGTGGAAAGCTGGATGTGATGCTGTTGGGTGAAGTCTGGTGGGAAGAAATGGGTTCCGGTGGCTGTTCCCTGGGCCTGCGTATTCCCTACCTGGAACTATATGTACTCTTGCTCCCTGTTTTCTTCATGCTTCTGCCTGCCATGCCATGAACAGCTTTTCCTCTGCCATGTCCTGCCTTGCTGCCTGGCCTTGGAGCCCGCTGAGGATCGACTGAAGCTTCCACAAACTAGAAGCAAACTAAAGCTCTTGTCCTTTAACCTGGGAGCATGGGATATTTTTCTAAACAATGAAAAAAAAAAAGACTGAAATTTATCATTAATTAGTATCATTCATGATACACTTTCTAAATACTTAATGTGTGTTGCTTTTAGAAACAAGGTTCTATGTAGTTCAGGCTTGCCTTGAGCTCACTGTGTAGTACAGGCTCTCTTGAGATTAACTGTGTCTTCCTGCCTCACCTACCCGAGGCTGGGAGTACAGTCATGCATTTCTATGCCTGGTAACATGGATTATTTTAATCATCAACATATTGTTGGGAGACACTGTAAATGGGGCCTGAAAAAAAATCCATAGAGTCAAACTACTATGGATTGAATGTAGACGCTTATCAACCATGATTGCCTGATCTTAAAGTCTTCAGGACTAAACAATATATATTTCATTATGGGGAAATTTATAGTAAATTAATTGAGAAGCAACTGAAATAACGTTAAAATCAGGGAGCAACCAAAAAAGAAGGAAGGCTTAGGATGTACTTCGAAGTTTAATATTAATTAAAAATATTTTAATGCAATTATTAAAATTAAACTTCCTTGAAGTAGATATGTACCATATGTTCCTTTTTATCATTCACTTTATCACATACTCAGATCTTCCTTCAGGAAAAACATATGCCAAAGAAAATAATAAAGGTTTTAACCAGGATTTTCAAAGTCTTTATTTAAGTTATAACTCTGGTATATTGCCAAATGACCATCTGCCTTATATACTAATTAGGCTAGGATCATTTCAAGTATACAGTGTGGCCCCATTTAATATGTGGATTTGAAATTTAATATATTAAAATCACATTACATCTCCTAATTTGATGAGATATTTTATCACACTAGTCATTACTTTAAATATTCATTACAGAGCATTTCGGAATGACAAAAACTTTTAGTAAGAAGAATGTATTAAATATAGTTTTATTTTTCACATGTGAATTTTACTTCAAAAAAAAGAAGATACACCTGTGACCAGGAGTTTATGTGGTAAATGTTTCACCATGCAATGGTTCAAATGAATTCTATTCACTGAGCACATTGGATGGTCCATTGGATGCTGAGGTAGAATTCCAAGGTCGGGTCACCTTCCAACTGAAAATCCAGGCTCATTCCAGCTTGATGGGGAGGAAGCCTTGGTAGTTACATCTTTCAAGGTCATTAATATTTAATTCAAGTTGTTAATGTATTGGTATAACTTACAAGAATCTCATAACAGTTTAAAAGAAAACAGTGTGACATTCATTGATATCTCTCTGATCTTATGTCTCTGTCTGTCTCAACCACTGTCCCCCTTGCTCATGTCTTCTAAACTTATTTGAAAATACGGTTCAACACTTATTTATCACTAGATTTTCTACTTGCTTGATAATTTTCTAAGAGTATTAAAGTGTCCAACTGAAGTCATATATACATGTATAAAATGTAATATATATTATATATATTTAATATATATAAATATTATATATATTTAAGATGATGCACTCTTGATGAGTTGTCTCCCTTATTGTGAAGTATGCTATTTTATCCTTAATAGTGTTTGTTAACTGTAGTCCACTTTGGCTAACTTTTATATGGACACACAAAATTTAAGTTATTATTTACATAGAAGTGAGTTTCCCATCCTTTCACTATTTGTTTTTTCAACCCTCGAAGTTGAACCCAGGACTTTTGCATCGAGTTATATCCCAAGTCTTTTCTATGGTGAGGCAAGTTCTTGCTAAGTCATCTCCTTGCCAGGCAGTTGATACTGAGAGCTCAGCAGGCCTTTCAAGAGAATCCTTAGAGATGATCTAGCTGTGTCCTTGCGTGGTGGCTGGACTTAGGGGTGAGCACCCCAGGATAGTGCAGCCCAGGATGTGTGGCCTTTCTCATCTAGAAATGGAAATCACACCGTATCACATTGCAATTCTTCAGCTTGTAAAGGAAAAAGTTAATGTATAAATGCAGCTTTACCTGACATGTATAGTTTATATAGAAGACACTGACATTATCTTGAAAAATATATAAATATCATTCATTTCATAGTCATTTAATTTCTCTTAAACAATGTACTCATCTTTTGTTTTTATAAGTCCTCTTCAAATTAAGCACCATGCAATGGATGAAGGATGCAATAGAATTCTTTAAAGAGTTATAAAAGAGAGAAATGATAGATTTAAATTTTAGAAAGTAAAATAATTCACAACTGAACATTAAATATTAGACAACTCCATGATTTTCTTCAGAGAGACCATGAAATAACATCTTCAAAAGTTAAAAAGAGACATTTAATTAGTATTCGTTAAATGGTTTTATCCAATTTACTTTCATTATTCTAGCAAAAAACTGATAATGTTTCTGTACAATTGTAAATGATATATATATATATATATTTTTTTTTTTTTTTTTGGTGGAACTGGGGATTGAACTCAGGCCCTTGAGCTTGCCCAGAAAGTGCTTAGTCTATTGAGCCATCTCCCCAGCCCCACAAATTATTTGATTTAAATCTGATACAACAAATATTTTTAATATTTTGACAAATATCAGAAAGAGAACTGGTATAGCTGTTAGACATAAAACGAAAGCACACAAGTTACATCATCTGTCCTCATGGAAAGTACAATCAGAAATAAAGGCCAGCCAGAGAGCTCAGCAGATCAAAGCACCTGCTTAGCCAGATCCAGGGGACAGGGGTTTGATCCCCAGGCCTGCAGTGCGGGCCCCACCTGTGGGCTCAATGAGACAGTAATTGAGACTGGGCATGATGGTGTGTGCCTGTAATCCCAGAGCTTGGGTGGCTGAAAACAGGAGAATCATTATAAATCTATGTAGTGAGACTCTGTACCCTCTGTATACCCTGTCCTAAATTCATAAGAAACATAAAAATAAAAAAGCACATATTAATCATATTAACTTCACGTGCATTGATTTTAAATAATCTTCAAAGGAAACTACAAGAATATTTACAAGGAGAAAATGATTAACTCTAGATAATCAGAAAATTTTCCCTCAGAAATCTACATCTCAGAAAACAAATCTAATGGGTAAGTAGCAGCTTAGCAAAGTGAAGGATAAAGGTCAAAGGTCATTCCACCTGGGAAGTAGAACACACAACAACTGAAGTAGGGTCAGGATGAGTGTAGCCAAGGGGAAGAGCAGGACCAACAAACAAGAAGTCTGTGGCAAAGCTGCAGAACCACATCAAGTAACACCTTGTGGAAGAAAGAAAATGTCTTCATTTTTCCTCAATGATAGTGACAGTAATTAAAAGCAAAGTGAACCCCTTGGCATTGAAAAAAATCTTAGCTATCTCTAACACATGGCAAGAAGTGAGGGTATTTTTACCTACAGACTCACTTTTTGCATGACTGTATGATGATTCTCTCTATTGTTTTATGTGTTGTAATTTTGTGACACAAAGTTACATTTTATTTGTTATTTATTATGTTCAAGTTTTATAATATACTTAGTAATATTCAAATGGAAACATCAATTTTACTAAGCATAATTAATATTAATATTTAATTATTAGATAATTATATTATCTAATTTGTGACAGTGGTACATTTTATTTGTTATTTATTACGTTCAAGTTTTATAATATACTTAGTAATATTTGAACACAAATATCAATTTTATTTTTATAGGTAATTCTTGGAGTGTGACTTTAAAATACAAACTTTATGATAACAAGTTTGTTTCAGGAAACAAAATAGCATTACTTCATACACTAGAATGCCTTTTTGAACCTTTTCATAAGGTTATATTTGATTCAGAATAATTGGCTCTATGCCTGTGGAGAAGAAACCTTCTGTCACCTCAGTAGAGTCACCATTCCAATACATAATTTGCCAAGAGGTCAATTTCTCTAATGAGGAATATCTAAACCCTCCAGAAAAATATTATGTATTTTAACAGCTGAGATTCACAGAAAATAGCAAGTACTGATGTAAAATGCACCAGTTCTTCATAAAATAATATATATTCATATTCATCTAATTTGTTACTTTCAATTATTATTAAAAAACTTCCATGAGTTGTGAAGGTATATAATAGTCCAGATGGCAGAAAAACGAATAAAGAAAATTCTTAAAAAGATCAAAACTGACCTTAACATTTCTGCAAATATATTAGAAAAAATATGATGCCAGTCACTTCTAACTCCAATCTGTGTCTTGCAGATTCATAAAAAGGGATTTTTTAAATAACTTCTCCTCAAAGGAAATACTATGCAAATAATTTAAGAGTGCCGTAAAATTTTTAAAGAAGTAATGGAGGAGAAGAAAGATAGAATTCAAGTATCAGAAAGTAAAATAATTTACATCTGAATATTAAATATTAGACAACTCCATTGCTAGGATATTTTTGGTTTTCCTATTTTTAGCATTTTCTATGGGTAGTTCTCATACATTGCCCTAAAATTTCTGCTTTCTTTTGTGTTCTTTCTTTTATAGTTAGAGTGGCCATTCATTCATTCACTAATTGAACAATCTCTTCTAAATCACTTTTTAAAACTTTATTTTATTTTATTTTGTGCAGGGTCTCACTACACACAATTTTTTAAAATGTTAGATCCCATAAGAAGACATGAAGATGCAATACAAATAGAACTCAGTGCTTGATTTCAAGAATTTCAGGATACTATTATAGGGTAGAATAAAAAGTATTAGCATAACTAATTACATGTAATGTATTGTGATGCCAGGGAATTAAATATGTTATCGAATAACATTTTATGATACATTGGAAAGTCCCTTAACTTTGTGCTACTTAGACATAAAGGCAAACCCTAAAACTACCCTTATTTAGCAAAAAAAGATGAATAATATATTTGTTTCTGGTAGTAAACATTGTGTGTAAGATCTTTCTTATAATTCTGTCTGTGTCAGCCAGAGTTTAGTAGACAAACAGCTTTATTTTATTTATTTATGTTTTGCAGAACCAGGGATTGAACTCAGGCCCTTGCTCTTGTCAGGGAATCCCTTATTGTCACTGAACCATCTTCCCGGTCCTAGACAAACAGCTTTAATGAGAGATGTACAAATACATACGAATTCACAAGATAGACTGACTCTGGCCACTCACTGAGTCAGATACGGAAGAGTGCAAGGGTGCACTGTGGCTGGAGGTCAAGACGGCCCACTGGAAGGTCCATTTGGAAGACTGATGGGTCGGAGGTGGAAGCCCAGAGATGCTGCCCAGGGTGAAGGTGAAGCGGCAGCACCTCAGAGCAAATAGAAGGCAGCCTTTCTTCTTCATCCTCCCTGTGCACCTTCAGGTGACCAAGCTGCTTGTGGCGCCAGTCACACTCAGGAGCCATCATCTCTCTTCAGTAAATCTCTTCAGCATATTTTATTTTAAAAACAATAAAACATAATTAAAAAAAAAAAAACAGAAACAATGCAAAATAAAAAAAAAACCAACATGGAAGAAATTCAACAGTGATTTTTATACTGCATATTGTTGTCTTCAAAGTAGTTGCTCAGATCACCAGAGATAAGCTCATAAAATTGGTAAAAAAAATTATGCCTTAACTGTTCCAACATAAATTAGTTGTATGGTCTCTATGTATAAGTTTTCCTTTCTTTCTTTCTTTTTCTCCTTTCCCCCATCCCAGTTGTTCTTTCCTTCTCAGTACTTCCTCTCCATTTCACAATATTTATTGTATCTTTTGGCTTTTAATTACTCTTTCAGGTAATTAAAGGACCCATTACAATGTTTACACATGAGGAACCGATCCATTTTAATTATGAGTATGGTCTCTAGTTGCATCAATTTACTTATGAAATCCTTGAGTTTATCCTTCTTTATAGATAAATAATATCCCATTGTACACAAAGCCACATCTTGTTATCCACGCCTCAGCTAATGAGCATGTGCTGCTTCCCTGACATCATCCCTGCGGCCCCTAGGAAAGGGCCTCCTTTTGCTTGTAGAGGGAGCTAGATGCAACCACTTAGCTTTTACCTTAGAAGGGATCTCTACATGACCTCCATGATTGGACTAGAAATTTCACGGAGGTAGAAGGAATTTGTATTTATTTGAATTCATTTCACATCCTCTGGTTTATAAATGCTTTGCTAACAAATCCAGAGTGTTTACTACCTCCTGCTCACTCAGAAAATCTAGCGCAACATCACCTATGTGATGAATGGGGGTGATGCCTTGTGGGGGGGGGGACAAGATCGAGATCACTGGGAGGTAACCTGTGACCCAGCACTTGAGAGTCCATATAACCCTGAGGTAGGAGGGTCAAGCTGTGTTTCTGATGTGTTGCCAGCTGAAAGCAAATTGTTTTGAAGGATCTTTATGAACAGGTATGGAGGAGAAGCCATTTGCCAAACCAATAGCTGCATACCAAGGACCAATGATGGGTTTATCTGCTCAAGTGTGGATACTACATCTAATATGACAGCTGCAACTCCGGTCCCCATTTGACTCAGTTTACAGCAATCCATTTTCATTCTTCAAGGCCCACCCATTTGCTGTGCAAGCCAAATGGCAGAATTAAATGGAGATATTCTGGGAACCACCTGTTCTTTATCTTTCAAGTCCTTAGTAGTGGTGCCTCCAGGAATGCGAGACTGTTTTGGCGGTACTATGTTATCAGGTAATGGCCACTCTAATAGCTTCCCTTTGGCCTTGTCAGCCATAAAAGCCCTCACACTATAGTTAGGGAACCAGGGTGAGGATTCTGCCAGATACTAAATGTATCTGTCCAAATTAGATTGCAAACCTGCTGTAGCACTTTCTATCTACACCTTCTCCAGCATTTGATTAATTATTTTTAAATTGAATAATATTGTATAAATTTATCATTCATAACATGTTGTTTTGAACTATTGCATAATGCCCAACTCAACCTATGTTACTTATACATTACCTCATACACTTTCTTTTTTAGTTTTCATATTCAGTTAAATGAAAGGCCTCACACATGCTAGAGAAGTTTTCTACTACTGAACACTACAATGAACTTAGTAACATCTTTCTTAAGAAATTTCTGTACTAAAAATTATTTTACTTTTTGAATATCCCTGTTGAATATGATTAAAAAATACAATCAATTGTACTAATGAGTGCCATCCAAATGAAAAAGTGGAAATTCTCAACAGAAGGAGTTTTACATCTTGAAACTTAATAAGCGTGTAACAACTTTTGTTTTATTTGATGCAAGCCATTGTTCAGTACAACTGAAAGGTGTGTTTATCATGTCTTATAAATTATAAATCACAAACAATACTTTAATATGAATATAATTAATTTCATTGATGGTGCCAAGTCATAACTTATTCTGATTTCAGCTTGTAAAATATATTATTATGAGAGATAAAAATTGGGTTCACAATCCTGTGACCAAGATTCAGAATTCTCAATGGACATCATCCAATTATTTTGGGGAAAAAGATGTATTAACAAAAAATAATATCACAGTGGTGTTGGGGCTGGGGAAATGGCTCAGTGGAGTAAGCGCTTCCCTGGCAAGCTCAAGGGCCTGAATTCTATCCAGGGTTCCACAAAAAAAAAAAAAAGAAAAAAAAAGAAAAGAAAAGAAAAAAAAGGTGGTGTTGATTGTGATCTTGATGTTAGTGGAATTCTGTCAGCTGGGTTTGTACTTAGGAACATTTAATAAACTCTGAATATTAGAAAGGATAGTAGAGCATTTAAAAAGTGTTGTGCAGTGAATACATCCTGAGGAAGGGACGGTTTCATCTTTCATCACAATAACAACTTGTGTCACATCACTTCTGCTTTAGCCATTTCTGTCATTTGAAAGAATTTCAGTATGCTGTCAGTGTACCTCATCCAGTTGATCAGTACCACGTGACATCTGGCTTTTATCAAAGCCAAAACGATCTTGAAGGTACACACTATGAAGCAATTCTGGCTATCAGCATACCCTTACCACTGGAAGTAATGCCACCCACCAAAGAAGACTTCCAGATTTGCTACAGAAAGGGAATAGAACATTGGAGATACATGAAGTGAAGAGGGAATATTTTGAAGGGGATTAAGCACAGGTGTTTTATAGACTTTCACAAAATTAATCACTCACTGTGATTTTTGATCAGATCTTATAGCTTCTATTGGTGAAGAAATGCTTCCATAAAGCAAGATACAAACTGTTGTTTCACTGAATCTATCAAAATAACATCGGAGTAGGTAAAATTTTTTCTTTACCTATTTATTATTCAGTTTGAAAAGTGAGTGAATTTTTCTAGTTCTACCCACTGTTTTTCCTTGTTTCCTCTGTGTGTTAGCCTTCTGTTTATCCTGAGATTTGCATTCACTCTCTCCAGACATGTTATGTGACTAGCAAGTACCTGTAACTATATAATCAAATTCTAATAAAAATCATCAAGAGCATTTCCTTCCCTGCTTCAGTAATGTACAAAGCATTTTCTTCTTCCATTTGGGAAACATGATGTAAATGCAAGTGTTAGAATCAATAATGAATTTGATGAGAAATAATAAAGTGGTAACAATGATGAGTTTGTTTTTACCATCTGTTCCAGACATGCCTGAGTTCATTTGCTGCTTTTCTAGTCAATTTATAATGTTATTTTTCTTCTTAATTACTAAAATTTTAAAAATTAAGTAAAGAAACACTACAATCACAGAACACACTCATTATTTAGATTGCTTAATCATATTAAATATATGTGCAAGAGCATGATAAATTATCCATTTAAAATTTATAAATAAAAGTATTCCCACTGATCTTTAGATGTTTCTTTTAAACAGCTTGATGAATCAATCAGTTAATAAATATTTACTCATTATGGGTCAGGTGCTCATATATTGTCTGCTGGAGAGTTAGGGTTTGTGTCTAGTTGTCTCCCCAAAGCCTCACACAGGCATGGGGTGGTTTCTGGAGTTTGTGATTGATTCTTCAACTACTGCTGGAATGGCAGGTGTGAGCGCTACATCTCAGCCCTGAAGTGAGTGATCTGCATTATAATATCAAGAGGGGAGAAAGCATTGCTAGAAACTGCAGCTACAACTCCTGTCTTGGCTCCTGTACTTTGCTGTCGCCATGAACAGCTCTTCTGCACCATGTGCCACTCTGCCTTGGAACCACCTGAGCATGAACTAAAACCTCCGCTAACTGTGAGCTAAATAAACCTTTCCTTCTTTAATTCTGGGCATTGGGTATTTTGTCCCAGCAACAAGTGAAAAGTAACTGAGATAACTAGAATGTTGAGTAATAGAGGACTTATAACTTGAACAAGGAAAATATGTAATTTACAAATTCTGTAGCTATTGCCTTCAGGTATTACAACTTTGGGCTGGGGGCTGACCAAATAGTTCAATGGATTGAAGTACCTGCAAGCAGATGCAGGGGTTGAGGGTTCAATCTCAGGGCCTGCTGTGCCAGCCCTGCCCCCTGGGTGCCCTGAGATGGCAATTGAGACTGGATATGGTGGCACATGCCTGTGATCCCAACTCTTGGGAGGCTCTAAACAGGAGAATCACTATGAATCTGATCTGGTAGTGAGACCCTGAACACTCTATAGACCCTTCCCTCAAATACAAAACAACAACAACAAAAAACAAAACTTAAGGCTGGGGAGATAGCTGGGCAGTCTAAGCACCTCCCTGGTAAGCATAACAACCTGTGTTTGGGCCCCAGTACCGCATGCGGTGCCAGCCCCACAACCCCAGGTGTGCTGTGCAGGCGACTGAAACTGGATGTGATGACACACACTTGTAATCCCAGCACTGGGGAGGCTGAGGCAAGAGGATCACTATGAGTCAGAGCTGCTTAGCAAAACCCTGTACCAAATAAATAGATAAATGAAAGACTAAAAAATTAACAAAAGAATTATAATTTTTCTTGGTTGCCTTTTCCAATTTAGAGGAAAGTTTAGAAGATACTTCTGTAAGCATTAGCCACATCTATGTGTAGCCTGTTTTATAAATTCCCAGGACACTGGGGAGAGTACGTGACCTGCATTGGGTCTGTCAGATCTTTCTACACCTAATCTTAAAGAGAAAGCCAAGTTAGCTATGGCTCTCACACAGCAGCTGTGCATTGTGTGATTAAACTTCTGACTTTACCCTTCTAGCTTTTTGACCACCGTCTGCATCTGTCTGTTAGCCAGTCTTTTATCTGTTTCCTGTTTACTCAATTTCTTTCCAATATATATATATATATATATATATATATATATATATATATATATATATATATATATATATATTTTAAATTTGGCTTTCAAGATATTCTTCCTGCTTGCAATTGAAGCACCAATATTAATACAAGATTACCAGATTTTCTAATGAGAATGAAAACTGTGTAGTCAACAGGAAACTTACAACATTCTAGTCTCCTTTTATCCCAATGATTCAAGATTTGAAAACTTTTCCCCTTTTCTTTTATAACTACTGTTACACAAGAAACACTACGGTGCTTGCTGTGTTCTCATTGAATTTAAAGAAAAACATCATTCTCAGACTGTGGCTTGTTATGAATGTTTTGCTTTTTCTTGCTTCAATGTAGTTTGTCTTAACCAGACTAATCAATTTACAGAATGACATAAAGGTTTATCTCCTAGGAATACAGAATATTTTAAAAAAGAATATGAGAAAATGTATGAGCAGATAGTATGAATATATACTATTGAATGACATGACTGAGATGGTACAACAGGTAAGAATTGTGTTTTCTGGATTTTTGTGCCTAAAGATGCTTGCCACATTTTTCTGACCTTCAAGTTGGGCAACAAAAATCTCATCTTGGTAGTTGGCAAAGGACAGAGCTCCAAACAGAAGAGCTGTTGAAAATGGGAGAAAGTCATGGAAACCAAGCCCCACTATGTAATTGAGATACAATTTACCTAGGAAAAACTCCCCAAATCCCAGATGCATCCTAAAATGTTCATTTGGGAATGTTAAGGAAAGCAGAGTAAAAAGTTAAAAAAAAAAAGTTGTACATACGAAAGGAGTCAAACTGCGAAAGAAATTTATGCCAGAATGAGCTGCAAAGTTATGGTTTTGTCAGTGAGCTTTATCTTGCATGTTATTCCACCCAGTGGAGGGTAGAGCTCAGCAAAGTTTTCTTTCTTTTTCTATGAGCAGATTATATTTATTGAGGGAAAGAAAGCTCCTGTCTGAGATAGGGACAGGAAGTGAGCCTGAGCAGGTTGTTCCTTAAAAGATTTCAAGGTACCTGATCTCAAAGCAAAGGGATTCTACAATGTGCATATGACTCTCATAATTCATCTATTAGAAACTTATTTGACAAACAGAAATGTAATGTAAAAGTATTGGGGCATTGGGCCAATAGAAGGCTTTTAGGTCACAAGGTCTACATTCTTCTTAGTGGATGAATATACCCAAAAGAGCTTGCAGGAGTGGGTTAGCTTTCTCCACTTATCTGTCTCATTTTTCTATTCTTGCATTTGCTGCAGGAACATTTAAGAAAAAGGTCCTTCCCAGGGTCCAATTCTTTGGTCTTGGTCTATCCATTCTCCAGTGCTTTGAGAAAAGAGTCTCTGTTGTTTATGATTTATATTTTACAGAATCTTTTTATGCAGCACTAAAGAAGCAGAATAAGGAATAGCTTCAAAAACTTAGAAATTAGACTAAAATTATTAAGGAAATATGCTCTTAACAGACTTTACAGATCATAAAATGAGCCTATTGTTATAGTTTAATGATGTATAGTAAGCTTATACAATACACAATTACCACTGCAATCTGTGTTTTAGATCACTTTATACACACTAAAAAGTCCATTTTCCCATTTCCAGTAAATTGTCCTATCATATCAAGTCCTAGGCAAACAGTGTGGTTTTAATCTTCTCTTCCACAATTTTTATATAAATTACTCATAATACTGCTTGTGTGTCTAGCTTTTTTACATAAAATATATTTGAGCTTGATCTATGATTTACAGTTCATATTTTTATAAATTTGTGTTTACCCACTGACCAGTTGAGAGTCAGTTTTCAGGTTTTGACCACATATTATAAATAATGCTGCTATAAGTATAACTGTTTCAGAATTTGTGTGGACAAATGAATATTCACACTTAGAGTATGATTAGGAAAAGAGTTCTTCAATTGCTTATTAGTACATAGCATATTTAACTGTCTCCAAAAGAGGCAAACTGTCTTCCAAAGTGGTTGCCCTTATTTACATTCATTTACAAATGATCTTCTACATTTGTGCCAACACCCTGTGCCATTGGTCTTACCCTCTCTGTACTCATCCCATCTCTCTAATCTCAGTCCACCATGACTTGAGCAGCATTTCCTCTGCTATGTCTATCTGTCCTGCTGTTCTACTGTCCTACCTTGAAGCCAGTGGATTATGGGCTCAAATTTTGAACCAATACAAAGCTCTCCCCTTCCAGGTTGTGATTGTCAGGGATTGTATGTAGACAAGGAGAAAAATGACTTAGACACCTACCACCAAGTCACTTAGAGAGAAAAACAAAACATTCTGTCAGGCTTTTACAAAAGCAAATTGGTCAAGCAATGGCCACGATTCACCCAGATGGCTGATACTGACAAAAGATCTACAAGGGGCTGTACATGGATCCAGGGTAAATCCTGAGGGAATTTGACTGACCTTATCAGATAGCAAAAGAACATTTTTAGTTATGCCGGTCTTGCTTTAACTTGGTCTTAACCATCCAGCAGAAAGGTGTTATCATGAAGTGTAAAAAGTAAAGCCATATTAATATGCTGAGCTGTAAAAGACTCAAGTCAACAACTCTGGACATTTTCCAGTTGTGGTGATAACTCACTACTGTTATGGACTAATGGACCATATTGGGTTATTTTGCTGAATTCAAGTACCTACGATCTTTAGACTGGTTTCCAGTGTGAAAAGTCCTTTAAAGACATCTCCAAATACAGCTTCTCTAACTGCAGTGGAACACACAGCTCTGAAAAAGAACTAAAATGAAAAAGGGGGATATGATGAGAGCCACAAAGCTAGGAAATTGATCAAATGTATGCTGCTGGGACTGGGGGCAGTGCCTGAAGCAAACAAGCTCCCTCGGTCCTGAGATGCACATCCTGTCTGGTCAGGGCTAGCTATCAGCTGCTAGGCAGCCTAGTGCCGTGCATTACTAAATTTACGAAAGTATAAAGGACAATTTTGTTGTGGGAAAAAAAAGGGAAAGAAAGAACATATATATGTATATGCAAGAGAATTAGGACAGATATTCAGCTACTCTCTAAGTTCACTGAGAATAAAAATTTGCACTAATATTGTTTAGACAAGATATCATGTCTGAATATTGTCCTTTGAATAACTACTACGAAGACAACAACATCCAATGTATTAATTACTGTAAATATCCTACTAGCCTGTTTAAAACTGTTTCAATGCTATTTTATCTTTTTTTTCTCATAAATGAATAAAAATTTTTAAAAAATACACCTACCACCTCTGTTTTATTTTGTGCTTTCAATTGTTTATGATTGTGGTTTCTCATATAGGAGACATCACACGGTACTTAATGATTTCTGACATAATCTAGTACCCAGAATCTTTGGGGAGTGTCAGCTTCATATTTTACTACTTCAGCTACATAATTTCCTTTATGGTTTTAGTTAAATATTACTTTCTCAGGAAGCTTTTCTTGTGTTTATAACAACAAATACACTTTTGGTTAAATAATTGTATGTGTATATTTTTGTTTATGCTATCTATTTTCCTATATTATACAAATTAATAAGTCCTGAAATATTTCTATATTGTGCTTTTCATTAATAAATATAATTTTTAAAGTATTGGCTCAGAGCAAACATAATATGTTACTACATTTATTAAATTATGAATGAATGTTATTGAAATGGGGAGATAAAAAATGTCAGTCATATCAAGGGTAAAGACAGAATATTGGCTATTAGAGGTTCTAAATTTTAGAATACATTTTTTTTTCTGTATTTAAGACAGGGTCTACAGGGTCTCACTATGTACTTCGAACTAGTAGTGATTCTCCTGTTTTCAGCCTCCCAAGGGCTGGGATTACAGGGGTGCACGACCATGCCCAGTCTCAACTGCCCTCTCAATGCGTCTCCCTGAGACGCATGAGACATGGCATGCTGGAGATCAAACCCAGGCCATTGTGCTCTGCCTAAACAGGTGCTTTAGTCTGCTGAGCTATCAGACAGGCCCTAGAATATACTTTATAAACAGAAAAAAAGCATTGTCAATTTAACCATGACCAATTGCTTTGTACCTGATGCTCCTTGTATATCATAAGCCATTCGCTTTGAAAGTAACACTCAACATCAGTGCTACGGTTCTAATTACTTTACTCTGAATTTAACCAAAATCCTCAATTAAGATATGCAGTGCTTTAATAGGAAGGAGCCACAGAAGACTAATTGTTCAGCTAAATGATCTGGTACTATATGCCAAGAATTAGCAAATAGCATGTAAGTTTTAAATGTAATAAAAAATGTCGAACACTAGATATGTATAGGATAATTACATGAGTCACAAGACAGAATCCCAGTAGTATCAATTTACTCATACAGGAAGTCCAGATATATTTCAAAATAAGTATCTGTAGATTCTTTTCTCTTAATGAAAAGGAATCTTTGACAGATATACATGGAAAGAATGATCAGTGAATAATATAACAGCTTGCTGAAAGTCTGAATTCACCAAATTAGTTTTTATAACCTTTTAATATGTGATTGGTGAACATATAGACTTATTCTGAATTTCTAGATGAAATAGAATGATCTTAAATATAAAATTATATAGAAAGGAAACAAAAATATTTTTAATCTATCAATTTTGTACTTATCCCTATTATACTGATATGACAAGTTGGAAAATATGTATATGTACATCTACATAGGTGTCTATATGTGTATATTACTAAGTGTTGCAGAAGCAAATGATGTTTTACTTCATTTATCCCAAGATCAGTTGTTTCCTTTAATGACAGTGGAAGCTAGGCATGTTGATGCACACCCATAATCCCACTACTGAGTCTGAGGAAGGAGGATTGTCACAAATTCAACCTATCCTGGGCTACACATAGTTTAGAGCCTAAC
The DNA here is from genome assembly GCA_004027165.1 of Ctenomys sociabilis. Taxonomy (NCBI): domain Eukaryota; kingdom Metazoa; phylum Chordata; class Mammalia; order Rodentia; family Ctenomyidae; genus Ctenomys; species Ctenomys sociabilis. The sequence continues at coordinate 27,096 of PVKA01000234.1, forward strand.
CTAAACTTTGGATAAACTTTAGCTCAAAAAAAATGGCATTGTTTTTCCTTTTTTTATTTTCTAAAGAGAATAAAAATAGTAAAAGAAATAAAACAAAACCAAAAAAATGATATAGAATTTCACTAAACAAAGTAATAGGAAATCAACAGAGGTTCTTATATTGCATAACATTGTCTCCAAATTAATTGTTTCGGTTATCAGATATAAGCATGTAAAACTGGTCAAAAAGTTATAAGAAACTGAAAAGGAGAAGAAAAAGAAATTTAAACATTAGCTGCTCCTTTCATTAATCTAACAAAACTCAGTACTACAATTATCCAGACTATCTTTTTCCATTTCTTATTTCTTCTTTTGTTCTTCTCTGCATCCCAGTTTTCCTATCCTTCAAGAAGATTTTTTTCTTTCACAACACCTCTTGTACCTTTCAGGTTTTATTTACTCTTTCAGATTCTAACACTACTGAGACAGTATGATGTTTACAAGTGGGTCTGATTTATTTCACCTGTGAGTATAGTCTCTGTTTCCCCCACACTTTACCTATAAAAGCCTTGAGTTTATCCTTTATATAGATGAGTAATACTCCAGTGTGTAAAAACATCACATCTTTTTTATCCATTCCTCAGATGTTGAGTTATAAATTCTTTCCAAGATTTAGCTACGACAAATTGCAGTACTGTGAACAAGGGTGCACACATATTGCTCTGGTATGATGTTTTCAGTTCATTTGGAAAAATACCCAAGAGGAGACTCATTGGGTTCCATTGGATCTCTAATCCTAAATTTGAGAGGAATCTGCATGCTGATTCTCACAGTAGTTGCACCATTCACACTTGTACCAACAGTGGAAAAGGATTCCTTTTTCCTCACAGCCCAGGCAGCATTTGCTATTGAATGGCTTTTTGATGGTATCTATTCTTACTGGGTAAGATGGAATCTCAGTGTTGTTTTAATTTTCATTTCCTGATTGACCAATGATATTGAGCATTTTTTTCATATTTTTATTTGCTATTTGTATTTATTCATCTAAGAAGTATATTAGAGTTGTTGACATTTTGCTAAACAAACTAAGCAAGAAAACAAGTGGCTTACAAATAAGAAAACAAATTGTTCCAAATCCAATCTTCTATGTAGGGGAAAGTTCAATTTCTTGTTCAGCAAACCACTTGTTTTCTTCTTTAGTTTGTCAACAATGCCAGCAACTCTAATAAACGCAAATCAGTAAAATCTGTCAGTGTTTTACACAACTTACATCCATTTGAGCAGAGAGTATAGTCTATGTTTTCTGAATATCACAAAGGTTTTGTTTTCTTTTCTCCTTCCTGGCACTGAATAAATTTTATTCATTGTGAAGAACTCCTCGGCCTTTCTATAGCAGTCCCAAGCATCCTATCTCTTCATCTTCTTTTTTTTTTTCAGTGGAACTGGGGATTGAACTCAGACCCTTGTGCTTGCCAGGGAAGTGCTTATTCCACTGAACCATCTCCATGGCCCCTTCATCTTCTGTTCAATAGAATACATTTTCTAAAATAAAACAAGCAACCCAGCATACCACATAAAACAAAGCATAATCTTCATTAAAGCCACTTAATGCCAAGTTCATGTTACTTCATTATGTAGTAGTAAAAAGGCACTAAATATCTCTAATTTATGTACTGTACAAATGGTGTTATCTTTTATAACTTTATAATTTATCAGAATTTTTTCCTTCCAACAAAATAGAAGAATTTCCAGAAGGAAATTTAGCATTCCTTCCAAGCCAACAAATCCAGAGATAGGCTGCTATTACTATATCATCTGTCTCAAAATGGACATAAATTGCAGAGGTTAAGTCTGGTATGATGATGCATGCCTGTAATCTTAGCATTCTAGAGATTAAGGCAGGAGGGACACTCAATTTTGAGACTAGCCTGGGCTACAAGATAAGTTTAAGGCCAGCCTGAATTATATAGTAAGATCAAAATGATAATAAAATAATAATGATGATGATAAGAATAATAATATGGAATAATAGATACCTTTGAATGAAGATTTTATTCTACATGAAAATTATAATACAGGACCATAATATTAAGCTGAGCTGTAATGGCTATGGTCGACAACTTCTTTGAATAACTCACTATTGTTGTGGAATGCTGGACTGTGTTGGATTGTGGTGTCGAGTTCAAGCACCTAAGTTAGTTGAATGACAATGGATTGCCCACCTTTGACAGGTGTAGACAAAGGAAGGGGTGTAGAAGGAAAAAATCTTGATGTGTGTGTATAGACAGTACAGTTGGGATAGATAACGCTGTGCTTCTACTTAATTCTATGAGAGGCAAGATCTGCACTAATAGTGGCTGGACAGGATATTATGTCGGCTTCTAGTACTACGGTCATCCACTAGGAAAATAATTATTGAATTTTTGATATAATTCAGGTAGAAAAAATAAGATAAGTAAACAGCTACACTCTTAATTCACTGATAAGAGATATCTGCTAAAATAATATCTGTAAATATAATATCATGTATGCCCCTTGTACGATACCAAAACATTATGAAAAGTTTGCAATGTATTAATTTATCGAATCTGTATTGTTAAGGTATCTTGAAACTGTCTGATTGACATTTGTAGTTCAATAAAATAAAAAAAGAAAAAAGAAAAAAAAGAAAAGTATAATACAGCGTTTAAGGCTAAAACAGAGACGTAATTCAGAGAAAGCATTATTTGACTGTTGTAATAATCCTATGCTTATCATATTTACTTGCAATGAGCAGATTTCTCATGAAAGACATGTCACAAGCAAGATAAAAAGAGAAATTTTTGGGTCATCTTTGCTGTTTTCTTAATATAAATTACTTTTCTAAAGAATACCTTGCAATACGTTAGTATGATTTATATGGACTACACATAATATTTCTCTTCTCTTGAAACATAATAATGATTGGAAAAATTGGCATCTCTTAGGCATTCATAAGGGAGAATTAAATAAAATATGTAAATAAATACACAGATAAATGAAGTTCTATAGTAAGCTGTAGATTTTTTCTGATTACCTATTGGATATTATTTTGCAATATATTAGATATATTAAATATTATATATATTGATCACCATACTTATGTTCCAATGACATATGCATATAAAAGCAAAATAACAAATGGATTAGTTATATGTTTAAGCTGCTCTAGGAAGTCTTTTTTACCAATATGCAGGAAGATATTAATCATTAATATCTATATATTCATAAATTTTATAGTATCTTCCATTTTGATATTATGGAAGATAGGGTCTAAATTTCTTCATAAATGTGAAAGAGCTTTCTTCTCTATCCTATAATTTCATGAGATTATCAGTTTTAATATATTACTATCTATAGCAATCATGGCAGACATAACTGAAAATGTTCTCTAACAGCTACAGTTCACTCTGTCAACATACGTGACACTGAGCGGCCACAAAGTTATGATTATCACTCTCTTACTAACACGTGCCAGAGAAACCTCAGTCAATGATGGAAGGAAACTGCTTTGCAATTGCACAGCTACGTTGCTCCTCAGGCAGCATGAACTCCAACGCTGACTCTTAGAGTTTGCCACATGTCCGATTCGGCCACAGGAAAGTATCTGCCTTGCTACTCCACAATGGTCTGGCTCCAGTGTACTGCTGAAATTCCCTTCCAGCCTGAATGTCTTCTTCAGGTTGCTGAGAATGTTGTCAGCTGAAGCCCCCTGACTGCTTTCCATCTGGAGGAGTCATCTTTGGGTGACCGGTGATGCCACTGTCTTTTATCAATCTGCATCCAATGACAGAATATACAGACTTTTAAAGGAACAGCCTCTCAATCAGGACAAAGCAGAAGGATGCTAAATTCATGCAAATCCACCCCCTTTTAAAGGAAGTCAGTGTATAACTTTTTGGGTACAGCACTATTCTGAAAGAACAAAAGCTGCAGAAGATTCTGCACATAAATAGCAGCCAGTCACTTGGGATATGGAAGTAGTTCCGCATTAAAGAAGAGTTATGGACACCTATTGAGAGAAACCCTCCCTGTTGAAGAAAGAATGCCTCTGAGTAATGGATAATTTGATAAGAAAATTAGAATGTATATACCCAAATGTCTTTAGTTTTCCACTTTTATCATGTGAAATATATTCCTTGCCTCAATATAGATGATGCAAGCGCTCCAAAGTAAATGATACGCAATGCATATTGTATGTCTATAACTTCCCTTTTGTTCACTAGGTCAGGAACTAGAATGAAGGCACAATAGAAATGATGTGGGATGGTCTTGGGCTGCTAATGATGAAGTAAATAATCCATCCCTAGAAGGAGGTTCTGGATTAACTAACATATGCCAGAAGCATCTAGAAGAGTAGTCATAAGGCTGGTTCCTGTGAATGCTGGAGCAAGGCATGTTCTGTCAGGTAGCATTTGTCAGCATGGGAATATCTTAATTCATGCCTATAAAAACATTTTGTCAAGGACCAGACAATGTAGCTAACATGAAACTAGACAGATTGTAATAAGCATGAAGAAAGCTAATGTCCACATTAAAAAATGTAGAAATTCTACTATTTATTTGAGAAATAGTAGAGTCTATTGAGGAGATTTCACAAAGGGCTAGCAATTTTAGCAGAAGGCTTTTCCCTGTGTTCACTAATACAAACACAGTAGCTCACTGAGGGAAGCAACAGAACCAACTGAAAGGTTCAGAGGAGGCTTCCCTCTATAGGATGAGGTTGAACAAGAAGTGAGGGTGTAAGTGGACTCATGAAAAGCAATGAGGATAATTCATTATTTAAAGAGGCTTATTTTGTGCAATTAAAAATCAGACGTCTGGCTTCCCATCCATGGGGAAAAAATCTTGATATATTTTATATTGCTTGTATGCCAAAATACCAACTCTAATGCCATAGGAGTATACTTTTCTTTTTTTTTTTTTTTTTTTTTTTTTTTTTTGCAGAACCAGGGATTGAACTTGGGTCCTTGTGCTTGCCAGGGAAGCACTTATTCCACTGAGCCATCTCCCCAGCCCTTATAGGAGTAGATTCCTACCTGCAAGCTAGGAATTCCCTTCCCTTTTAGCTGTCACCACAGTCAACCCATCCTTCCCAATCTCTTCATTTCCTCTTATCCATGGAGGCCCCTGTGGTAGCCATATCCATTTGTACTTATGGCTAAAATGCTGACATCTGTCCTCTGCTATCCCAGAGTTAATGATAACACCAGGACAAACAGTTCTATAGCACGTCTTTACTGAGAATCATCTTGCACAATAAAACTGTGATTGACACCACTGGCAAAGGGGATGACCTGGAGTGTCCCCTGAAGTTATTTGGCATTGGCCACAAATACCTGGTATTTCCCTGGAGACTACAGATCCATTTTAGCATGTCAGAGCCTTTGATGCTTTCCTTGAGACTCGGGAAAGGCGGAGTGCACATCTTGATTTTATTTCGTGTGACTCAACTTTGTATTTAAGGCTTTCAGGTCACTCAACAAAAGTACAAGAATTAATTTCATGTGCTTTTACCAGAACCTTAAAACCCACTCCCTTAATCATACTCTCATGCAAGCAAATTCTCCTTTATCCAGCCTTAAATTCTATGTAGAACTAAAAGGCAGATTCTTTGGGGACATTATTAGATCGTGAGCATGGAACCCTTGTAATTATGATCAGTGTCAGAGTGCAGATGCTTTGACCCAGAGGAAAAAATGAGCAGAGCTGCTAAGTAACTTCTGCCTTCCTCCTTTAGGCTCCTCTTAGTAATAGAATGGTCACCTTGTTTTGGACTGGTCAGGATAGCATGAAAGGTAGCATGATTTTATGTTTATTGCAGGTAGGAAAAGAGATATGCTCTGCATATTGGTGAGTGAGCCAAGTAGAAGTGAGGAAAGGATGCACTATGATGTGAGAATGAACTGCTGTGAAAGGAGAATGCAATAGTGAGGCTCATTGCCAACTGTCCTGTTGCATCTTCCACTTCTCAGGCTGACATCAGATCTAAGTTATTCTATGTTAAACTTGCAAGTTCTCATCAGAAAACCTGAAGATAAGCTGGGGAGATTTAGCTCAGTGGCACAGTACTTGGCTGGCAAGCAGGAGGTCATGAGTCCTGGTACAAATTAAAAAAGAAAGAAAGGCAGGCAGGCAGGCACTCAGGCAGGCAGAGAGAAAGAAAGAAAGAAAGGAAGGAAGGAAGGAAGGAAGGAAGGAAGGAAGGAAGGAAGGAAGAAAGAAAGAAAGAAAGAAAGAAAGAAAGAAAGAAAGAAAGAAAGAAATTGCAATTAACAGATCATGTCCATTTTCCAGCCAATTTTCTATTCCCTAATCTTCTGAAAAGCAATCGAAAGTGATCATTAAGAGCAACATGTCTTTCCTTAAATTGAGAGGATTTTAAAAGTATGAGGCATTTAAGAGTGTCCCAATAACAGTAGCTCTCAAAGCAGAGTCTCTCAGGGTTGGGGATACAGCTCAGCAGCACAGGCCTACCTGCCAAGCACAAGGTCATGAGTTTGATTCATGGTACCACAAAGCAAATTGTAGTGGTTGATACATTGTGTCAGCTTGGCCGGATGACTTTATGGCGCAGTTCCGTCTGTTGGGGGTCCAGCCCTAGAACATATTTGGTTCTGCCCAGAGTGACTCAGCAAAAAAGAGACCATATAAAGGGGGCTGAGGAAGTGGTGTATCTCTGTCTGTCTCTCTGTCTGTCTGTCTGTCTGTCTGTCTGTCTCTCTCTCTCAGTTCAGTCTTCACGTTCAGCTTGGCCTTCATCACCTGGCTTGCAGCGCACTCTTCGGCCTCTGTCTTGGATCCTTTGCTTGCAGCACAGACTCTTCAGCGTCTATTGCAGACTCTTCAGTCGTCGGTTGCAGAGCCATTAGCTCATGAACAGAGACTTGCATGGAGCACAGCAGTGAGCTTTAGATCTTGAGACTGAATTCTTCAGTCTGGGGCTTGCAGACGCCCTCTGCCCGCTCCCTCATATGGCTCTGTGGCTGACTGTCATAAGCCAGTCTTGTAATTCCTTATCTTGTGTTAATACCTCTTCCTTATATTATATCTGTTCCTCTAAGTAAAACCCTGACCAATACACAAATGAAGCCCCCAAAATTATAATACCCAGAGGAGAGTCTGTTCAGCATTAGTCCCACAAAAATCTTTCTGGGTATTCATAGTATCTGAGAAGGTCCTGAAGCTGAAATATAAACTCAAACCTACTCTTCTGTAGAACAAAATAGTAAGATCCAGCCGGGCGTGGTGGTGCGTGCCTGTAATCCCAGCACTCGGGAAGCTGAGACAGGAAGATTGTTGTGAGTTCGAGACCAGCCTGAGCTACAAAGTGAGTTTTAGGCCAGCTTGAACTGCACAGTGAGACCCTGTCTCCAAAAAAAAAAAAAAGACAAAAATAATAATAATGATAAGATCCAGTAACGCATGCACACAACAGCTCCCAATGTCCTCCATGGGAACTTCTCAGGAGAACTAAGGCAGAATGATCCATACCTGACATCAGCCTGAAGTGTGGAATCCCTGCCCCGACTTTCAGGACACCTATGGAGACATACTTCTGGGTGGCCTCAGGATTCAAAAAGCATATAAAACATAGATATCAAGAAGAGCTCACTGTTGTGTCTTTCCTCAGGAGAGTACAACCTGTGTTCTCCATAGTATAATTCATCTTACTTTTTCATTTTTACTTGGCCCAAGCTCACTTCTGTAGAGCCTGTTTCTGCCTTATTCTTCACATTTACTTAAAAAAAAATGTATTTACTAGATTCTGGCAACAGTTTTATATGACAAGATACAGCATACAAGGTCTGCCACCCAACTTGTTTGTAAATCTCAGCTTCAATATGAAGTTGTTTAAAACAGAAACTCAAACCTGCTTTTTACATGCTAAATATCTTGGCAAGAGTACCATTAAACATAGTAATGAACTCATGACAGTACAGATGACAGTTAACAAAAGCTAAACATTGCCACCCAAACAACATTCATACAAAAAATAAAGTAACTATCATTGGTTACACAAAATTTTCCTGACTGGCTCAAACTTAGCAGTGTAAAACATGTGTTTTAGAATCTTTAGCTATTAAGTTCAAAAGGTACCAGTGTGTATATGAAACAATTCCTCTTCAAAGTATGGTCAAAATTAATTGAAATGATGTAATACATTCAAAAGCTAAAAAGCATTCAGTTTTTGTTGATATGAAGATATAAACTCAAGAGCTTTGGGGCTTTCCTCATGCTGCAAAGGGCTATTTCTCTGGTTCACTCAAAGCAGCAGATAACAAAGTCCACAGATGCCATTAAATTCAACAAAGGGCAAGAGGGCTCATACCCAGCTCTGACCTCCCCAGGAAGCATGGTTCCTGTGTCTACAAAAGTAGGACGTGTGAGGACCACGGGAACACTATTCTGCTAGCTAAAGAGACAGCAAACTACCCCTCCTTCCACTCTAAAAGCTCCTTGCAGAGGTCAATAAAAAGTATACAAGGGGAAAAAATTAAGATACATTTACCTACGGAGTAAGGATTTCAAAATGTTAATGTAATCTCTATCTGAAAAGATGTAACTAGAGTCATCTAGCCATTTTTTTATTACATCTTAAGATGTATCCGGATTCATTTCTATTGATCACTAAATACTTCTAGTCAAAATATTAGTTTTCTTCCCCAAGTCCAACCTGTGTTCTCCATGGTATAATTATAGTGTGTTATTTCCAAGGTTATCATGCAATGGAGGAGGAAAAAGTAGATGTTTAAGCAAAAACAGATACTTCCCTTTCACATAGCAGCATGGGAGCACCTATTGGATAGGCCAGGAACAATTCTAAGAACAAGAAATTCATGCATGTTATTAAATATATAATTTCACGGTCAAAATTTCTTTAGACATTCACTTTCTTCCTAGGGGAGTCCTGGTTTTTGTTAATGTTATAGTGACTCAGGACTTGAGCTATCAGCCTTCTTTTTCTCTTTCTTACTGTGTTTTTCATGCTTCTTTTTTCTATTTTGTTCTTATCTGTTGCTTTTTCTCCTTCACTGCTTTTCTTCTTTTTTGCTCGTACTTCTTCAGTATGATCTGATTCTGACAAGGACTCAGTTGATGAAGGTTTATCTTCAGGATATATCTTTTTTTTTTTTTTCTTGGTAAGTCCTTTGATGTCCTTTTCTTTCTCAATTGCATCCTTTCACTTTTTATTTTTTAAACTATCCTTACTGTCTGGCTCTGTTTCTGACAGGGAGCTTTCAGAAGATTTTTATGAATGGTTCTTCTTTTTCTTTCTCTCTTTTTTTTTCTTGGCAGAACTGGGGATTTAACTCAGGCCCTTGTACTTGTCAGGAAAGCACTTATTTATTCCAGTGAGCCATCTCCCTGGCTCTCTTTCTCCTTTTTGCTTGCTTCTTTTCCTCATCCTTAGAATCTGAAGAACTGTTGGAAGAATAAGATCTAGGTAAAGAAGAAGATGAATACCTGCCAGATTTCTTATTTATTTATTTATTTTTGGATGAGCTCTCATTTCCACTTAATAATTTCTCTCTGTGCTTTTCTAGTTCTTTCTTCTAATTCTCATTCATTTTTTTTCTTCAAATTCTGCTGAAGCCTTACAGCCTTTCTTTTTCTTTTCTAGTCACTCCTTCACTTCTTCCCAGGTAGGCCTGGGTTGATTCAGATAACCAACCTGAATTATTGGTTATCTGAATCAACCTTGAAGACTGGATTGGACCTGTTGATGGCCACTGCTATTGGGTTTGCATAGGCTACGCGATTGCTCTATTTCCCCGTGGTGCATGTCAGAACACCTAGCTAAGACTGTGAAAGCCAGACCAGGGTACAGGAGCAGCTAAAACAGGCCTGCTGTGGATCCTTCTGCCACTGCTCTGATCCCCACATTTATTTTTTCAAATAAACTCTTCCTCTTCTTTTTTCTTTTTTGTCATTTTGTTCAGTTCTTTCAGATGAGAAGAGAGTGGAACCCAACTCTAGCAGGAAAGGTGGGCTACCACGAACCTGGTAGCATTATTTGGTGAAGCTGCCAAGGAACCTCAAAATTCAGGAAATTCAGGTCAAGTTTATGTACAGCAACAATTTTTAGGAGACTACCCAGGAACATTAGTTGGCCTACTAGCCAAAGACTAGGTAAATCCTGATGGGCCCATCTTTCTATTTTTCTGTAAAACTTCATGAAAACCTTTCTCTCTCTCTTTTCTTCTGCAATCTCTCTCTAGGACTCTTCTCATGACATGCAGAGAGAATTTGCTGCTTTTCCACTGGTGGGGAGGGGGACAAGGGAAGTGAACAAGATGGCTTGTTTCTCCTCCTGCTACAATATCTTTCTTTTGTTTGTTTGTTCCTTTGTTTGTCCATCCGTCTGCCTGCCCGCCAGTCCATCAGTCCATCCTTGCTTCCTTCCTTCCCTGCCTGCTTGCCTATGCTTTGTCACTTACCCTTTGTTTGTTTGCTACCCTTTTCTTTTGTTAAATTAGCCTAGTCTCCTCTTACCCTAGTTTACAAATGACTTTTTTCTTGGTTTGTATTTGTGATGCTGGTGTTAAGAGTGTGATGGTACAATTTAAAGTGCCCCAGTTGGTTGTGGGTGGCACCAATGAACAGGTGTAGAGCCTTCATAGTGTCATGCAGCTACAAACAGGCTTACATCAACTGCAACAATCTTTTTCTATTTTGGTACTATCCAGACTTACGAAATATGCCTCTGACTGTGGAAAAAAAGGAGGGAAGAACCTCTTTTCTTTTTGACGTATTTTAACCAGCACTGTGGTCCTTCCCTTCATGGATGAGAAACTGTTGTCCTTCTTAATAGAAAATGCCCAAAGCTTTTGTGGAGGCAAGTGAATAGCTACTAAAGCCTGTTCAAACCAGTTTTAGCCACTTCACTCTTTACTGTTTTAAGTCCTGCCTGTTTATATAGATTCCTGGCTGGACTTCTTCCTTTTTAAGTACAAGTAATTGAAAAACCTATGCCTGAAGACTTAAGCAGAACAAATAAACAGTGTTTAAAATTCAATTGCAGGAATGGTGCATATACCAGAGCAGAGCCATCCCCATTCTTAGTCCTTTTCCTGTCAGAGTAAATAGAAGATACAGGTTTCCCAGTTGCTCCATTCTGCTTAAGTAGAGTCAGCAAGGGACTCATCTAATCAATTAAGCCATCAAGGAGCTCAAGTGGCTAAGGAAAGTTTCTTTGTGGAAAAAGTTACATCCTTATCTCATGGGAGTCAAAGGACTAGGTAAAGCCCACAGATGGTTTAGCTTCCTTCTTTTTAAGGAGGTAATGGGTCCTAATATGGAGAACAAATCCCATTTGGGGCTTTCTTTTCTGCTCTGAATCATGTCAGCAATACCCTAAAATTTGGACAGATACCCAAAAAAACCTGGTTATCTTTCTGTGTAGACTCCAAGAAAACCAATGTGATATGACTTAACCTCATCATCACACAGATTTCACCAACTCTGCTACTAGGTCCTAGTCTGGGAAAGAGTTGATTCTGAAAATCTAAAATAGGAGCACCTTATGTAATGTGGTAATATGGTTTCTGTTCAGCATGAGCTGGTTGGAGGCAGGAGATGAGTAAAGGATGGCACTTCAAAGTATGAGAATACTCTCTAGTTGCAGCTTTCCTGCTTAAAATATAAGCTATAGAATGAAAGCCCTATGAACAGGCATCTGTGACCCTTTATCACAGGAAAGTCTCCAAAACAAAGATGGCCCTGTCCTAGAACCCCCTCTTGTCTCTCAGCAAGTCACATCTCTGATCTGGCTGAAGCTCCTGGGAGGCCTCTTCCACCTCTTTATCATGTTCCCAAATAAATTAGGATCTCAGCTGCAGATTTACAAGAGGATAGAAACTAGGCAAATGAACAATGTGCTTTAAAAATAGACAGAAGCCACTCTACAGGTATTTTCACTTCAACAGAACCAAACCAAAACTGAGTAATTGAGAATTTGGAACGGTGGCACATATTCTAGCTCCTCTTCCCAAGTAGATAAAAAGTGTGTTGAGTCTTTCATAATTATAGTAATATAGATTCAACTTCTAGGAGGGAGAATCACTGGGGCATCATTTCATCTGCTGATCAGTCCAACACCCAGCACAGGCTACAAAAGCTTCAGATGGGCTACCCAGACATATTGGTCCAATTGCTGGACATGGCCTTTACTGTGTTCAACAATCAAGACCCAGAGAAAAGACAAGAGAAAAAGGCTAATGTTTTAGCTGTTGCAGCTAGCAATGTAACCTTACCCAAATCAGCTGAAGGAAAACCCTAGAACAATTGAAATTCCAAATGCAAGTACAATTCCATGATCTTGAACCTGCTCTAAATGACAGGCAGCCAATGTACCTAGAGATTTGCAACTAGAGATTTGGAACTAGAGATTTGGAACTAGAGATTTGGCTGTTCCTACTCCCAGAGAGGAGCTAGGCCAGCCAAAACCCTTATTTACTAAATAGACCCAGAAAACACTTTCAATACCCATATCCATGAGTACTGTGCCCTCCAAGGAAATACCTTAGACCTCACAGGTGAGCCAATTCAATCTCTTCATTCTGATTTGACTTCTCTAAGAAACCCTCCTCTGGGACTATATGTAGTGTGGATTGAAGGGAACCCTAGTGAGAGATTCATTTTTCTCCCTCTCCCTTTTCCCTTTGATCTGTCACTTAATGCCAAGTGTTTAATTATGAGTTTCTAATTGTCCCACCATTTCCTACTTCCTACTAAGAAGATATTTAGTAGCAAAATTTGGGGAAATTTTCAACTTTCAACAAGGGTCAAAAGCGTTTTACTTGTCAGGACTATACTAGTTCTTCCTGACCGAATTATATGATTTAACACTTGACAAAGCAAATTCAAAATATGTTTTTATGGGGATATATATAGACTCTGTAGCTTTCTGTAAAGAAAGAGGCTTGCTAACTAATAAGCAATGATCAATGAAACACAGACGAAAATTCTACAACTCCCCAAGGCTACCAGTTTTCCCAAGTGGGTCACAATCATGTACTAAAAAGACCACTAAAGAGACATGACTACAGCTTGCTTGGGAAATCAAAAGGAAGATGTGGAGGCAAGAAGGCCAGATCTTAGCCTTATTTCGAGTTCTTGAGGAGCCATTCTACTGCATCCTCAAGAGACCTAGTGACAAGTTGTTCCAACCCTGTGTGGGTCCTCTGTCTTCTGGGAAGGTAGAAAGAATCACCAGAACTGAAAAGTGAGCTCTGGAAAAACTTTTCCAAGAGACATTTTTGTCCCGGATCTAGTCACTGCTCTCATGAGGATTTTTAGGCTGCCAAACACTGGCCTAAGTTTGAGACCATTTCACATGTCATATGTTAGGTAATTTCTAGCTTGTGATATGATACTAGATACAAAGATCATGATTCTCTTATAATATCTCATTAATTAAGGTAAAGTACAATAAGCTCATCTCACAGATGGGAAGATTCTTTCACGGCCCTAGTACAGGGAGATCACCTAAGTCCATCTTGGAGACCAAGTACTTACAAAAAGTTGGAGGAGAAAACACTCACGTGTAGAGCCAAATGGAAGGGGCCTTCTCTGTGATTCTTGCCACACTCACTGCAGAGAAGGTGACAGAGACTGACTATTGGGTGCAGTGCTGTAGAACAAAGCTAAGTCCACCTGAACTAGCTGAAGGACAAATCATTGGTCTCAGTTACTTTTCTCTTACTGCTGAGATGAAATACCTGACACCAAAAGTTAAAGGGGAAAGAGTTTACTTAGATCACTGTTTGTAGAGGACTCATTGTGTAATTAGTTGGCTCTAAGCCAGGCTGGAAGATGGCAGAGAGGCAACAGTTCACAGTAGTAGTAAATAGCAAAAACAAAAAGTAAATACATGTATCTTTCTGCCCTTCCTATTGTATGTAGGGTATCTACCCCTGTGCTGGTATAGTACTCATGCTCTAAATCCCAGCATTAGACCATAAATCAACCACAAACCCTAGATTCATTCACCTCCAAAAAGACCATTCCCCATGATAGAATGGGGCTTTGACAGGATCATCAGACAGAGACCACAACATTACCCAAAGAACAAAGCTGTTCCTGTCAACCTGTGAAGAGCTTGAGATTTCTCTTCTACAAGCAAGATCTCACTGCTGCTACAGGCAGTATGGAAAGCTTCCCAGAAATGGTGTATAGTGAAATTTCTCCTGTAACCAGGTAGCTCAACAGTTACTGTCTCTTTGTTTTGAGTTTCCTCACAGTTTTCCTTTCTTCACCTTGGCCAGTGAGCCAAAGCACCCATTGTAGTTGGAGAACACACGCTCCAAATAGGTAGGGTCTGCAGCTCATTATAGGTGGAAGAAGCTGTAGAAAACAGATGCTTTCACTCCTTCATCACTGTATAAAGTACTGTGGCGATCTGTGTCTCTCAGAGACAAATGAGATAGTGGATAGGGAGTGACTTAGAATGGCTTGGAAAAAAAGCATGGGCTCCCAACACTGGTTCTGAAGACTGGTATGCATAGTTCTTTTGGGTTTTCTTGAGGTAAAGATGGCGTAAGATGACACAGTCGCCTTGAAGAGCTTGTTGCTGTACCTTTCCTCATGATAGGCCAACTGTGTCCTCCAGGATGTAATTTATTTTGATTTTGTCCTCTTTTATTTGTCCCAAACTCACACTGCAGAGCCAGTTTCTTCCTCACTCTTTCCTTTCACTTTGTCAAATAAATTTTGTCACCTCTTTTGCTTGTTTCCTTTAATTCTTTGTTTAAGATGAAAAGAATCTAGAATCTATCTGTAGCACAAGTGAGCAATCCATAGTCTGGTTGTGTTATTTGATGTAATAGCCAACAAACTCAAAAGCTACAAGATTCATGTTTATCTTGTAAGCCACATTTAACAGGAGTCTATGTAGGAACAATTGGGCCACCCAAATCCTGTCTTTGGACTTAGTGTCTGCATCACTGGGCCTAGCTTTTTGACAAACCTTAGTCCCAGATTTCACCTTGGAGCATCCTTCACTGGTTAAATCTGACTCCTTCTGGGCATGCTTTCACTTGTCTGCTTGTCCTGTCTGCTGGACTCCCTCTTCCTATCAAACTCTCATCCCCTCCTGGGTCAATTGCACTTGGGAAAGTCATTCCCCTATCCATAGGGCCCAGCCCGTCCTCCCAGTTTTCTAGTGCACTCCATGTTTTGTTGGAACTGATGGCTTCGATGACTGCTGTGAGCCTCTTAGAGGGAAGTGATACCTAAACCTTAAGAAAACAAAACCTAAGCCCAACCACCCATGTGCAGAGGGCTTGCTTTTCATCTCCCAGAGGTCATCTGCCAGTTCTCTGTTTCAACTTAGTTTTTAGTCATTGATGCTAACTTAGTAATATCCAACTTATTTTCATAATCTAACAGCAAAAGCAAGATATTACCCACCTTATTCGTTGGGTTCACATTGGCACTCACAGCACAAAGAGGATGACAAAAGCGTACAGAATAAAGCACTGACAGCAAAGCAGACAGCAGCCATTGTCCTTCCCTGTCTCACACTGACAAATGTGAAGCCAGAAGGTAGAGGAAGTCCAGGTAGTGGCCACAGGCCCTCTAATAGCTAATCCGAAGTAAACCAAAATTCAGGACAAAAGCCCAAATAATGCACTTGAATTGGACTCTCTGGGCTTAATGAAATAGAAGTGAGAATACCAGGTTCCTAAGCAAAAGGGAGAAATCCTGGAGGCTGTAATGTGCAAGTGCAGCAGTTCAGCTCACTTTCAGGACATCAAAGCTCTTCCTGCAACCAGGAGCACCCTGCATTCTGTTCTGTTCACCCATATAAAACTGTATAAAAAGCCCACAGACTCAAACATCTACAGTGTCCACCTTGTGGAAATTCCCTTCAACAAACAGTTTCCCTTTGGTTCTTTCCACTAAACACATCCTCAGCCATTCCCCCTGCTTGCTGATTGCTCTCCTGTAGGCTTCAAACTGCATTGCTCAAAACAGTGACCCAGATCACAGCACAGGAGGGGGTTGGTTTTCAAAACGCATTTCCAGTCCCATTTTAACATGTCCATCACAATGCTGTGAAATTTTACTTTATTTAGTATTGACCTTTAAATACACATGCTTTTAAAGTGCTTTCTAAAAGTAACTATGCAGAAAATATTTTTGGTTGCACACCAAAGGGTCTTGGTTGTCTTTAGCCAATGTTCTTATGCAACTGTGCAAGTTCCCAAAGTAACTAGCTTGTCATTGTAAATAGCATTACTTTATACTCATGAACAACATTTTTATTTGAAGATTATTTGCCAAACTATGATTATTCAAATGTGAGCATTCCATCATCATGTTCTTATAAATGAATAAAGAGAACCTATTACTCAAGCAAATGGCTATAATATTTGCTACAACTAACAAAATATGAGCTCACAAGCCAAAGTTTGATATTTAGCAAATGGATCTAACACCATGAACCAAGTAGCTAGAGAAAATCTTTCTGATCAGCAATATTTTTCTGAAATTTACAATTAATTTTCAATTGAAAATACAGTGGCACGTCAGTTCATGAATGCTTTTGTTTGCAAACAATTTGGTTTAGAAACAGAATCACTGGGCAAATTTTGTTTTGGTTTGTAAACTGCATTGGGTGAGAAGCAGGACTGTGGGTGTCTTTCCCACAAAAACACAAATGTGGCCATCTTTTCCAAAATCATAGAACAAGTTAAGCTTGAAAAGTGAGGCCCCAGGAGTTTAATTTACAAAAATCATCAAGTCAAAGTATGACACTGTTGGATACTGTGAACAAAAGGAAAAATTTCTTCACTGTTCTCGAGATTAAAAAATTATAACTACAAAGTAATCAAGGTGTTTTTTTTTTCCTGAGGATTTCCACCTTTATAAAGGAGGATACAGAGATATATCCTATGGAGGGCTGTGTTCTAGTGTCTGTTTGTTGCCTTAACTCGTAATCTATTTGCATTGTAATTTCTTCTTTATTTCAGTAAATTCTATCCTTATTATCTCAGTTTAATCTTTTTAAAACTCTATCTTTAATGCCATTTTTTCTTTCTTTCTTTCTTTCTTTCTTTCTTTCTTTCTTTCTTTCTTTCTTTCTTCTTTCTTTCTTTTTTTTTTTTTTAGCAGAACGAGGGATTGAACTCAGGCCCTTGCACTTGCCAGGGAAGCACTTATTCCACTGAGCCATTTCCCTGGCTCTTTTAATCTCATTTTCTGAAAGTTAAGGATTTTCCTACGGACTGAATTCATGTGTCCACTATCCCATTAATAGGCTAGTGTTAACCACTAAGGTTCTGGTGCTTGCGATTAAATTAGGTTGTGAGAGTAGACAAACACCTTTGCAACAGAAGCTAGAGGGAGGCCCCACATCCTTTCTGACATGTGAATAGACAATGAGAAGACTTTCTGGAGAAAGAAGCCCCTCAACATAGTGTTGGCATTCGTACACCATAATCTCAGATGTCCTAACCTCCAGAAATTTGAGAAATAAATTTCTAATATTTACACACTTGCCAGTTTTCACATTTTATGACAGCAACCAAATAGATCAAGATATAATAGAAAAAAAATTTGTGTGTAATTATGGAGGATTGTGTAGCTTAAAGGACTGCATAAAGAAATATGTTAGACTTTGGAAGATCTGTGTAATTTAGTAAATGTGTATTTTTTAAAATGATTGATGTGTGTGAGAGTATAAAAATAGGCACTAATAAAGTGTAATATACAATCACTGAAAGTGCAACCTTCAACTATATAATGTATGACACAAAGATACAGATATCGATGTAATAAATTAACAGTTTATCAATATGATTTCAAACTAATCACTACAACTGAATTGTAAAACTACAGATACACAATAAATTAACATCAGTCACCAGGGTGAGTGACCAAGACCCCGAGTCATCTCTTCCTAGAAAGATTTTTGTTCTTTCCATGTACACTTATTATGTGACCTGCTTCCCTATTGAAACAATATTGCTTGTGAAAAATTTCTAACCTGTTTTTTTTTTTTTGGTATAAGGAATTGAACTCAGGACTTGCCCTTGCCAGACATATCCATAAACTGCTCAGCTATCTCCCGGTCCCCTACATTTTGCAATCTTATTAGGGGCTCACAGTTTTGTCCCATGTTGTACCCTTGTCAAGATTTGATGACCAACTCATGATTTTTCTCCCACCTCATGATTTTGTTGTATAAAACTCACTTTGTAAGATGGGGTGTGTGGTGACCCATTTTTCAGGTCCTCTCTTGTCCTTCAGGAGCTCTGTCTAGCTCCCTCCTGCTCTTGATCTTACTTTCTCTCACGCATGCTCTTTCCAAGTAAGTATTTCCTACTTTCAAACTCTGCTGTTCCTTAGAATTTTATGTTCCAGTGAGAAAAATGAACTTAGCATGTCCGAGCTTTTAAGAGCTTGGGACTTAAACTTATTCCACCTATATTATTACTAAGGGCAATATACAAAATCATGCACAAAGATCACTAAGATAGCTCCCTCTTGTTCAAGTACATGCATATACAGTGCTGCTGTATTTCATAAACTTCTTCAAAACAACGTTTCACAACAGAAGTACAAAAATTCCAAGTGCCTTCCTTTAAGGAGACATTAGATTTGTAAAATGTATAACAACACGTGATAACATTTGTCTCTGTCTTGTGTTTTACAATAAGTGTCTCCAGTTTTGTTACATGCTTGGTGTGGCTTAGATAAAATATGAGCCCACAACTCTTACACAGTCGGCTCTGTCTGGAGTGTTGGATCCATAGGAACCTAAGAGGGAAGCTTTTTGGCTCCTCCTTTCTCTTTCCTATCCTCCATGATGCTAACATCCTCTCTGCCATACTTTTCTTCCTTAAAGTTAACATGACCAAGACTGTGGGCCAAAAGAAGCATCTTGCTCAAGGTACTGGTGTCAGGTATTGTGTCTCAGTGACAAAGAAAGTGATTAAGACAGCTTCAGAATCTGTTACCGAAGCAATTATTGACTTATAGAACAATATGGAAGAACAAGGTGACAGGTACTCAACTGTGGTTTTGTATTGCACGTTGCTGTCTTTGATATAGTAGCTCAGATCACAGATATTAGCAACCCCGGTAGTCAAAGTGAAAATGTTAAACATTACATTTCATGTTTATATTGATAACCTGAACTACTGATTTGAAGATAGTCTCATGTAATATAGCAATCATTAATGAGTTCCTATTACTTTCTTTAGTGAAATTTTGTATCCTTTCTAATGCTATATTTTTCTAACACTATTCTATATTTTTTAAAAAAATTAAATGGGGGGCCGGGGAGATGGCTCAATGGAATAAGTGCTTCCCTGGCAAGTGCAAAGGCCTGAGTTCAATCCCCAGTTCCGCCAAAAAAAAAAAAAAAAAAAAAAAAAAAAAAAATTAAATGGGGATCAGGGATAGCTCAGTAGAGTAAGTGGGCCTGAGTTCAATCTTTGGTTCCACAAAAAAATAAAATAAAATAAATAAACAATGGAAAGGCTTGCCTGACAGGTCGTCAGACTAAAGCATCTGCTTAGGCAGAGCACAGTGTCTAGGGTTTGATCCCTGGCATGCTGTGCCCCCAGTTCCTAGGGTGTGCTGAGACAGTGGTTGAGACTGGGCATGGTGGTGTGGGCCTGGAATAGCGCACTTGGAAGCCTGAAAACAGGAGAATCACTATGAGTCTGACCTCTGTAGTAAGACTCTATAGATCCTGTCCTAAATACAGAAAAACAAAACCAGAAAATAAACGTTTACTGCTATGAAAAGTAAAAAGGACAAGACAAAAATTAAGATTTATTAAAAGGAAGCATTAATGTTTAATTATTTGACCAATCTTGTATGAGTATATCTCATAATCTGATCAACAGATTTGACAGTAACAATATGTACTATAACAACCATTGTCAATTTTCTATTGCCGTTTGGAAATTCTGCACCATATATATTCTTACATGTTGCTTTGTTTCTGTCTTTGTTTTTGTTATTTGGTTCTGCTTTTCTTTAATCATTAAAATAAAATTTTAGAAGATAACATGAAAATTTTCATTTTATTATACTGTGGAATACTTTTATTTATTTATTTATTTTATTTTTGTTTTTTTCTGCATTTTAGGGAAAGGCCAACAGGGTGTTCAGATTCTCACTACTACACTGGACTTGTGGAGACCCACCTGTTTACAGCCTACCAAGAGCTGGATTACAGGCATGTGCCACCACGCCCAGTCTCATTCACCAACTCAGCGCACCCCGGGGGCATTGAATCCCTGGCTCCTGCACCTGCTTTCACGTGCTTTTATCTGCTGAGCTATTTGGCTAGTCTTTGTGGAATAATTTTAAATACCAATAGAATAACCTCATCTGTTACAGAATATTTAATACTTTGTAAAATTTGCAGTCTTCAAAATTTTGTTGGGATTTGACTTCAAATTTTTCTATTTCTGTGCTTTATCTAATAACTATTTTCTGTCTTAATTTTTGATCAGGTTTCATGTTACTTATACAGTTCAAAAGACAAATATTAGGATCTGGATGTATGGCCAGGTGTATAGCATAATTGATAAATACCATGTTGATTATGGTTTTCTAATCTATTACAACCTTATTAATACTGTCAACTTACTTTTTTTGGTTTTAGAGGATATACTACTGCTTTGTTATAAAATGAGGTAATTAATTGTTTATTATATGTATTTCTTCTTACATATCTAAAGGTTTATGTATTATGAAAGGTATTGCTATATTTTTCACTGTCAATTATAATCCTTAGAATCATAAAATATTTTTTATTCATTTTATGTAGTTTTTTGCTGATTTATCTTCTTGTATTTTTAGCTCATTAACTGTGATTTATTTAAATTTTTATATTCCTGCTATAACCCAGCATAGCATTTTACTTTTTACTGTTACACTTCTTTGTTGTTTCATTTCATGTATATTTTATTAGAATATATTATACAGAACATAATTGGACCTTCCTATGTTACTAACCTATAAGTATTTTGCTTTCGATTTGCAATATAAAGCCACTTACATTAATTAAAACAACCAAAACTTTGCCTTAAATTAGTTGTTCCTCTTATTTGTTCTTATATCTTTTTGTATTTATGAGTTTTTGAAAATTATAGTTCTACTAATTAGCTTTTATAGATACTGCTTTCAAAACTTCCTCTGTTCCTGCCACGGAAAATAATAAAATTTGCCTGTAACTTCTCTTTTCACTCACACTTTTTCCATATTAATTTTAATGTTTAAAAGCCAAGTTAATACAGAAGTTAATACAGACAAAGCAATCATGAATAATAGTCCCAATTAGATTCACTCTTATTCTATCTTATTTTTTGAAATTATAACTAATTTTGTTAACATATGTTTTGTTACTAAACTGAAGTCTTAGTTATAGACAATTTTGCAAGATCTTCAGATATAATATTTTTTCTTGTGTGTTCAAAATTCTTTCTTGTGAAAGCATTCAAAAGCACAGTGCTGTAGTCTTCAAATGTTGATAATTTAATAACTTTTATTAGTTAATAAATATGAAAATTGGAAATTACAGCAAATCTCAACATCTTAAGGCTGATGTTCCTATGGATTCTTAGTTGATACTTAAGATTACTTTTAGCCACCTGCAGAGTATGAGCTGTGATGTTATTTATATGACAGAGAAAAGATTTTACTTCTTATTTTTGTCACAAAAGAAAGAATATTACTCTGTGACAGAATAAATAGTATGTGGAAGCTTTGCAACTGTTAATGGATCATTACATTTTCTAGCTGTAAGAATATATGAATATCTATGATTTAGTCTATAATTCAGATCAGGTTACACCTATCTAAATGTATGTTTTGTATCTTTATCCAGGTATATAATAATGATTTGAAAAGTGGATTATAAGAAATGAATGACTTCCCATAAAAATGACAAAAGATACAGTCTAGAACACCTTAGCATCTCACATACCACTGATTTGATGTCTTTTTTTATTTGATATCTTTTTAACAGCTATTGAGACATTAGCAGAAGGAACTGGAAGGTAATAAACTTTTTTAAGTTTAAAATTATAAAAAGACTAGTTAGAACATTTTGTAGGATCTTTAGCATAGATCTCTTAAATTTAGGGTCTAGTCCCTTTTTTATCTTCCATGGCCATTGGGTATTGCCTCAATGCTGGTCAATGCTATTATTACTGGGGCACATGAATTGCCAGACCTATGGAAAATACTGAGGAAGTGGGGCCACTGGCTGGGTAACTACCGACAAATAAGCATAAGCATCTATTGGAAGTTTAACAGGCTTTTTCCTTATATTGGCAGTAAACATGGGTTTCTTCAGGCTGAGAAGCAAAGAACCATGACCACCTCAATCTGAAACTTCCTCTGACTCCATTATGAACACTTTGTCATTTTTATGGGAAGTCATTACTATCTACTTGATACAAATTTTTGACCATATTCATAATTATTGTGTTGTGATTATTTTACCCATGCATATTTAATTATTTCTTTGGCTCTGTCTCCTCCAGAATCAAAGTTATACATTTACTCAAGATGAAAATTCCTGGTGTTGGGCTGAGGAGATAGCACAGTGGAATAAGTACTTGCCTGGCAAGAGCAAGATCTTGAGTTTGATCCCTGGCACCACCAAAACAAACAAACAAACAAAATGTCTGATGCCTACTGAGGGCCTCTAGGTAGAACCTCTGGAGAATATCTCTGACTGCTGGTCTAAAACTATGACCTCTTTCAGCCTGAAGAAGCCAGAGCAGTCAATGGCCATGCTTCCCTCATGACAGTTTGGCTTACTTCTTCAGAGGGGGGATGTTGTAGGCACATGAGTTAGATAGAAATATTACAGGCAGTCAGACTAGGCCAGGCCCTCAAGGAGACAATATGGAAGACAAAGTGATTTTGAAACTTGGAAGAAACGGACACTCCAGCTTTGGGCCATACCTGAAGACAAAACTAAGCAAATGGAGTCACATACTTCCCTAGGAATGGGCATAAGGGACTGATATTCTAAATAGGTACCAATCACCTTGAAACAAGCTAAATGAGTCACTAACCCAGCTTCCAACTGGAAGAGAGGTTGTCTGGGTATTCTTGCCCTCTTGCTACATGACTGGCTTCCCTATTGTGTGTTGGATTTAATCAATTTTACCTCAGCAATGGTGCTTATATTCTCATTGTTGACCACAGTTTTGTCCCACCTCATGCCCATCTAAGTGAGTTCCCATGTTCTCCACCACCTTAGACCCACCTTACCACATGATCCTCCTCTATAAAAGTCCCTAGAAGGGAGAGCTTCCCAGAGAAAACCTGCTCAGGAACCCTGCTGTCCCACTTTCAGACAAGAGCTTTCTTTCCCCCAATAAATATATTCTTCTAATAAAAAAAGAAAGAAATATTGCTAAACATCCTCAGGAATCACTGTCAGGGTTGATGTATCTTAGCATATACACTGTTTAGCAGATATTTAGTTGTTCCAACATTATATCTACATAAATATATTACAAATGATCTCTTTTCTCCTTTTTATTTGTAAGATATATAGGTCATTATATTACTGCAAACTGGAATTGCATACTTAAGGTAATTACCTGGCACAGTGTTTGAAATATAAAAAGAATAAATGGAATCCGAAGACTGTTGGAAAGTGTATTTACTTAAAGCAAATATCATAATACAAATAAATATATCTAAAAGCCAAGCTTCAGAGCAGTTAAAAAAATATAAAGGAAATAATTTTCAGGGTTTGTTTTCTACAAACTATGTATTCATAAAAGAGAATGTGTTCTGGGAGAAGAAAGCCCTTTACACCAAAACCAACAGGCCATATGTAACCAGGAAAGTTTATATTTGGTTCATCTCAGCATGCTAACAAAGCCGAGGTCGTGCAAATTCTATTCTCATATAAATTAAAATATGCAAACTATGAATTATTTTATGCTTTATTTTTGCTGTT
Organism: Ctenomys sociabilis; assembly: GCA_004027165.1. Classification (NCBI taxonomy): domain Eukaryota; kingdom Metazoa; phylum Chordata; class Mammalia; order Rodentia; family Ctenomyidae; genus Ctenomys; species Ctenomys sociabilis. The sequence continues at coordinate 51,049 of PVKA01000234.1, forward strand.
TAGTATTTTTTTCACAAATTACTAACTGAGAACTAATTTTCACTTTGATTCTAGCTCAATTGGCAAGGAAATTCATTAAAAATAAAAGCTTTACTGTTCATTATACCATATCAAGAAGATTGATTTGCACAACATTTATTATAGGCTAACCAAATGTTAAGGGTGCATAGTCCACATAACTGCCTCAGGTGAAAACACTGTAAAAATCATTCATCCAACCAGCAATAAATCTAGCTATAGCATGTGTGAAAGAAAAGTTACATTGTCAGTTTTTCTTGATTCTGTAACTGAATCTGAATTAAATTAATTTTAATGAACAAAAATAATATCTTTTTAATTTTTTTGAGGTACCAGGGATTGAACTTGAGACCCTGCCCTTGCCAGGCAGGTGCTTACTCTATACTGAGCTATCTCCCCAACCTAGAATGAATAGTAACTTTTGACATGAAATTGCAAACAATTTTTACAGTTTCTTTTGTTTTAGAAAAAAAAGAGATCTTGCCTCTCATAGAATTATGTAGAAGCACAGCGTTATCTATCCCAACTGTACTGTCTATACACATGTATCATGATTTTTTCTTTCTACACCCCTTCCTTTGTCTACACCTGCCAAAGGTGGGCACTCCATTGTCATTCAACTAACTTAGGGGCTTGAACTCGACACCACAATCCAACACAGTCAGCATTCTACAACGATAGTGAGTTATTCAAAGAAATTTTCGACCATAGTCATTTACAGCTCAGCTTAATATTATGGCCCTGCGATGTATACTTCATTTTTATACTTTTCTCCTGGATGGTTAAGACCTAGATAGAGCAAGACTTATATACCAACACATGAACTTTATATTTCCTATGTGGTCAGTGAAGTCCTCTCAGGGTTTATCTTGTAGTCCTGTACATTATTCTGTAGTTCCTTTGTCTGTGTCATCCATGGGGATAAGTCACGCACTAATGGTGGTTGGACAGGATATTATGTCGGCTTCTAGTATTATGGTCATCCACTAGGAAAATAATTATTGAATTTTTGATATAATTCAGGTATAAAAAAATAAGATAAGTAAGCAGCTACACTCTTAATTCACTGATAAGAGATATCTGCTAAAATAATATCTGTATATATAATATCATGTGTGCATCTTGTACGATACCAAAACATTATGAAAACAGTTTGCAATGTATTAATTTATCAAATCTGTATTGTTAAGGTGTCTCGAAACTGTCTGATTGACATTTGTAGTTCAATAAAAAAACAAAAATAAATAAAATAAAAAATAGAAAAAAGAAAAAACAGATAAAAATGTATTCCAATCAAATGCACATAATGTGAAGTTTCCTACTATAGAGCCATTTTTATTCACCCAATTCAGAGACCTTAAGTTCAATCACAGTGCTGTGTGACCATCACTGTGGCCATCTCTCAAAATTCTCATCCCTAACTTTACTTCCCCACCCATGCGTGTTCACTTACTGGTATCATCTGTCCTCACCCTCTAGCAGTATTACTTAAGCATTGTTTAACATTTTATCTCTACAAATTTGCCTTTGTGTATGTAGCAAACTTATAAATGTGAAATTATTCATTTTCTTTTTGTGTCTAACTTTATTAAAAATACGTTTAGTACAGGGTCTATAGGGTCTCACTGCACAGATCAGATTCATAGTGATCCTCCTGTTTTCAGCCTCCCAAGTGCTGGCATTATAGGCATGCTGGGATTACAGGAGTGGGCCACCTTGTCCAGTCTCAGTCAACCTCTCGGTAATGGCCAGGGGGCTGGTAACATAGGCTGTGGATTGAACCCCAGACCTTGTGTCTGCCTAAGCAGGCATTTTAATTCACTGAGCTGTCTGGTTGGCCTTATAAATGACAGCAGATAATTTATATGAGGATGAACTCATGACTTTCAGATTAAATGAGACTGACACTCTACCTACTGAGCTAACGGAGGCTGGGTCTATCTTATTCCATATATCATTATGCTTCCAAAGTTATTGTGTTGTAGCATTTAACAGTATTTCATTCCTTTTTAAAGCTTAATGGGAATGGATAAAAAAGATGTGGTATTTTTATATATGGAGTATTACTCAGCTACAAAGACAAACTCACAGCCTTCATACGCAAGTGGCTGCAACTAGAGGCTATACTGGTAAGTGAAATACATCAGACCCACATGTGTAAACATTGTATTGTTTACATAGTGCAAGAATCTTAAAGAAGAAATAAAACTTGAAAGGTATAACAGAGATAGAAAAATGAAAAGAAACGTAACTTAAGAATTAAACAATGAAGATGAAAGAATGGAGAAAAGATAGTTAAAAAATGCAGGGGGAAAACATGCAAGCATACATACAAGATGGCTTACATGATTATATTACAAATTTCCATCAGTATTTTTAAAAGAACAGTTAATGTGTAGAATTTTTCATCTTGCCTAACTCTGAATGCTGGTGTGTGATCTCCACGGTTTATTTCCTGTCATCTTGGCCCTCCAGATGTGTAATGTTTATAATTTTATATCAATTATTAATATACTCTCTTTAAATTTTAAAAAAAGGTAAAAAATAGTTTAGAACAAAAATGTAAGACTTCTTCAAAGCAAGGAGTAATATGCAAGCATAGTCCAATCTTACATAACTATATTGGTTAATCTGAGCAACAGATTTGGTGATAAAATGGATAATATATCTACCATTGTTAATCAGCTATTCTTGCTTTGAAAATATGAAACATATATTGTTGTATGTTACCCTGTATATTATACATTTAAGCATTCAAATTTGCAGGGATTTTTTTTTCTTTTGTTTATAACGGGAATCAAATTCAAGACCTTGCACTTGCCAGGGAGCCACTTAAACCATTCAGCTATGTCCCCAGTACTCATATAGGGATTCTTAATCTTGCTTGGACCACTGTCTTCTGAATTCTGAAAGCCTCTTACTTTCATGGACAAATTATGATATAGTAAATAAAAAGGTTAAATATGTTACTTTATTTAAAATAGTCACTGTTTACTTGCCAGACTTTATTTAAGTGCTTTCAATTGATGTACAAAATATTTTATTAACACAATGTGAGATTCTATTGTATAATAATCTGTTCATTTGATGAATCTACCATATCTCCATATGTTTATTATCAGCATTATTGTAAGTCATCATATGACTATATCATAATTTATATGACAGAATGTCTGATAATTAGAATTTGTTATTGCAAATAATATTGCAATTAACATTCTTATAGATGAGTATTCATCAATCTATGTGATTTATTTTCTTGATCAAAAATAATTAGTATTCATGGGCAAAAAGTTACATGCATCACAAATTTTGCTAGTTTTATAAACTATTTGCCATTAGAACTATTTTCTATGCAACGTCAGGCTAAGAATGGGTTTCAGTAACCCATGATTACAGAACTAATTATTTATGAGTTATTATACTACTATAAAGAACAACAGTATAGCAGCAATTTAATTTCTCCTGGTGGTGGGTAGAATTCAATTTGAATCCTATAATATCCAAAAATTCACAAAACATATTTCTATAAATAATTTACTTAGTATTAGAAAGTTTTCTTCACAAGCTTTGATTGACCAAAAGTTTTTATAAACAAAACTTATTAGTAATCTGCTTATGTGGTTTTATTTCTTATGTTTGGTGTACATGGGGTCTATGACTAATTCTTAATATGTGGATATAATGAAGTAAATTAAATTTAAATTTACATAAGACAAGCATGATAAAGATTAGTATGTTTGGAGTTATTAAGAGTTGTGGAATCAAAACATAAATTTTATTATGAAATGCAAAATGAATGACATGCATTTAGGAAATACTTAAATTCCACCAACGAACAGCAATTTTGACAAAACACAGGTGTACATTGTTAATTTCTCCCCTCAAAGATGTTCCATATATTTGACCCCCTAATATGCCAGGAAAATGTTATTATGTATTTGCAAAATCAGTGCACACTTATTTGTCAATATGTGCACAAAGTAAAAGAACAATAACTTCATCAACAGCTACTGTTGTATCGTTTCTGAGTAGGGTGTAAAGCTGCACACTGCTCCTCTCCTGCTGCTGGGCCTCTGGTGGTGGGGGTGCGACTGCGACACTGGGCTGTTTTATCACTGAAAGCTCTGAAAGGTTGCAGATAGGTGTGTCGAAATTATTATTTTTACTATTTCAGAATGATTTCTGAAAAATTTGTCATTAAGCTTGATGTTTTATTTTATTTATATATCTAGTACAGGATCTCACTATATAGATCAGACGTACAGTGCTTCTCCTGCTTTCCACCTTCCAAGCGCTGGGAATGCAACTGGCGGCCTCCATGGCCACTCTCCATTGCTGTCTCAGTGCACCCTGGGGTGGGGCCTTCAGGGCATGCAGGGATCATTTGGCCCGCCCTCTAAGCTTGGTATTTTCGAGCCTATATTCTATGATATTTTTCTTTTATATTTTTATTTCTAGATAGCATAACTGCTTTCAAACTGAAGCCACATTTGCAGGAGTACATACCTTCCTATGCATAAATAAATCCAAGGCTTAGATATCCATTAAGTTAGAGAAGCTTTGCCTTTTTATTGTTTAACAGTGATGATATAAAGGAGTTCATCTGCAGTCTGAATCAATTTACAGATATAATTTAATGACAGAAAAATAATGTCTTACAGAGTTCTTTCACTATACTACGTTGGTGTAAAAACTGAATTGCATGATAGGTTTCACTCTCGGTGGTGTTGGTTATGATTTCTGCAAGCAAGCATTACTTTGCTCAGTAGTTCTAGTTCACGGCAGAAGCCAGACACCTGCTGTCACCGTGAGGCAGCCACTGAATCGTTCTGTGCTGCTACTATCCTAGCCATCCTTAGCTTGATTCTTACATCTCAGCTTTCATGGAATTAATGGTTGTACACTCGTATCCTTTCTCTTTGGCTTGAAAGAATAGACTGAATTACTTAAGAGGTCTTATTCTGCCCTTTGAATTCCAGGTCTCACTTCTCCTCTGAACCATCTGAAAGTCTTAAAAATAAATTCTCAATGAAGTCATAGCCTCCATTTCTCTTTGAACTTTTACACAAATGTCACAATGCCCTATTATATAAAGTTAATTTAAAACATAATGTTTCATAAACTCTTACCCTTTGGTTAGCAGTGATTATTCATCAGCATTGTTATGAATTTCAGACACATTGACATATGGGTACAGGTGAATTAACTGAGAAAAACAATATTCAGTATCATACATTCTGAATCAAGAATAGTAACCACTTTTAAAGAAAAAAATGAGTAGATGATGACTATGGTTTCATTCTTTCTATGATATCATTTCAAAAATAATTAGCCCAGCTTTGTGATATAAAGCCTGTAATCAAGTAATAAAGCAAACTCTGACATCAAGTAATGGAGTTTGGGAAATAAAATGGTGGTAAAATCCATAATATTTAACTATATTAGGAAATTACATGTACCAAAGCATATTCATATTTGTTAAGTGCTAGTTATATCTTTGAAATTGTGTGAACAAAATATGGTATAAATGACTTGAACAAAATGATGGTGGTTTGCATTGCAATGGGTAAAAGAAAAATAAAAGAATAATTGACTTTTTAGCTGTGGATATGAACTTAGAAATAATCTCTACCACTTCTATTACTTTAAAATGGGGAAAATACACCCAGTACATGCACCTAATCAAATGTCAAAATATGAATGTAGTAGTAGGCATAAGAACCTACTACTTCATAAGAACCATGAAAGCAAGGTACCAAGTGGAAATCATGGTAAAGGAAAGGTAACTCACATAAGTTTCTCATTGCCCTGATTTAATAATTCACTCTTTAGCTTACAGTTTCTTTAGCTCTTTTTATTTATTCTCTTTTGTTGTGAGTTACATAATGCCCTTATCATGAAATAGCAAGAAAATGTTATGTTTCAGATGTAAAATTTTAGCTAATTCCCTGTTAATGTGTGTTTTACACTTTGTGAATATTAGCAATTAGATTCAGATTTAGCTGAAAGAAACTCATAGGAAAATACACTTGAAAAAAATATTAGACAAAGAGAAGCAAAAAGTAAATTAAAATAAAAAGTTTGGTAGTAATATAAAATTAATATTAAAGTTTAAAGGAATGAAAAATATATTGAGCATATAGGAAAGGAATGATTACCATCTAACTGAAGCCATGCTTTTAAAAAATACGGTTTATACAAAATGATATGAAATGTTAATGAGGCCTTAGCGGAAAATGTTTTGTGAGTTTAATGATTTGCACCCACCCTCCCTTGAAGCAATTCCAGAAGTCTGTTGTTGATGTCCCACCAGCAGGATGTCAGCCCAAGATTCATCATCGCCAGTGTTCTTCTCTATTGTCTTGCTGTTATTTTTCTTCACTCTGCATTTTCTCTTTTCAGACTAAATATAAAGCATGTTCTACTCTAAACAGAGGTAGAAGCAACACACCACTTTCTAAGGTTCACTGTAACCTCACATTTTTAGCTTTATGTATTCTGTACATAACCAATTGGAACAATGTCTTCTTTCAAAACAAACATGCACAGTCATTATGACTTTAAAAAAGAGAAATGACTGCATGATAAGATTGAGAACAACAGCACATTTGATTTTCTGTGAGCCATATATCTGTGAGGCAATTCATAAAGGTAATTCTGATGGTTAAAGTAAATCATTATTCTAGGCACTAGACTTCCAGCAGTGAACAATGCAGGCATATGGTCTCTTCTTTTTAAGCTGAACATACCATTCCAAAAATCTCATGCAACATTACAGTTCATAATTATGGTATGTAAAACAGAGGAGCCACAGAAAAAACAAAAGGAAATAGCAGCCTCATTTAGGAAGTCAGGATCGGTATGTCAGTATGACCACCATCTTCAAGGTTTAGGGTCAATATAGGCTTAAAAAGAAAGAAGAAAATTATAATTGGGAATAGGTTGACAGATTAATTAGAACAAGTAAGGAACATTTTTGTCATACTTTTTCATAAGAGTATATATGGTATATTACCTCATTAAGCCAAATAGTTTTCAATTGTTATGAAATCTTCCACTAAATAACATGTCAAAATTCAGTTTTTCAGGCCTTGTCCCACATACCTCATCCACTTGCATTTCAGGTCACTAACGGATTGCTTTTACATTGCTGTTCTTGTTGACATTTGCAGTACTAAAACTAATGCATCTCATTTTAAAAGTATATTTTAAAGGCTCAAAAGAAGTCTGAATTACTAGCTTTCAAGAAAGAATAACATATGAAAATTTAAATGTCTTATATTGTTCTTTTAGCAAGTATGCCTTATGTTGAATCTGTTCACTATGGAAAAGGAAAAAAGATAGTTAATCAATTTGATGAGGAAAAAAATCAATTGGGCCATTTTAGCGTTTTTCCTTTCAAAACTTAAACAGTATTCAGTTAAAGGTTCATTACCTTGAAGTTGGTGACTCTATCTGACATGCCTCAAACTTTTCTGAAAGATTTTATCTGTGAGACCTGAAAATGGCATGACTTTATGATTATGCAAAGAATAACCACAGATAGTAGATTATACAATCTATTATCAAAAAATGTCTAGAACTTAGGAATTATTTTTTATTCAAATGTATAAATTATAAAATGTAGGGTATTATTAAGTGTTTCAGATTTCATAGATTTCTTCTAAACAGATACACTAAAATATTTAATTTTTAATGGAAGATCCTTGAAAATATAGTACTCATATGATTTTTAAATTATGATTATACAAAAAATACATACAAATCATACTTTTTCTGGGTTACATCTTAGACTTCTGTAATTTTGGATGACAATCGTATGTTTACCCTTGCTTTTACTTTTTGTTATTGCTCCCCTTTCATATTTATTAATACAAAAAGTTGGCTAAGTTTAAATCAAGTCTAGACTTATTGATTGCAACTTGCCATTTAATTGTATATTCTGTTATATAGTAATAGCAGGAAAGCATTCTGAGATGTTTGCATGAAGGGTGTCATGCATAGCAAATATAAATGATGGATGGATTATGTACTAGGTTTTTAAAAGTATTAGCTAACCTACTTACTCAACCACTTAAAAATATTTTTGAAAAATCTTAGGATCTGGGGAGACAAGGAAGATTGGAAGAGAACAAATGCTGTATTGATTAGTTTTAAAAGTTAAAAGAGTGATCTGAAATAACATGAAAAAATGACATCAATACTTAATAAAATAATGGAATAGATATTCTGAGAGGAAATGTTAAGTCCAGAGGCAATAAAATCAAGAACAGTAAGAACGATGATTTTTCAGACAGAAATTATGACAGGTGGTCAATATTTATTCCCAATAGAATTCACAAATAAAACAGGCCGGTAGAAGAAGAAAAGTATCATGCATACATATAAAATTCTCAGTTATTAAGTGAGGTCTGAAAAGACTTGATTTTATTAAAAATTTTCAAAGTCATTTTCATATACATCTACTGCTACACTCTACTTTTTGCCTGTATTATCAGCTTTAATTGTTGTCTGTCTTAGTGTACTTCAAATATCCCAAGCAGACTAGAGAATACTTGACAGAAAATACATCAAAAGGATATGCAAAATGAAATACTAATTTTCATTAGAGACTTTTGAACCAAATTTCCTTGTTATATTGAGTGTGTATGAGATACAACGGTATGAGAATCAACTTCAGGTATTAGACACTTGATTAAAGTTTTGGCCCTATCTAATATTCTATATATAGAGCTGTGTATAAGAAACCTTTGACATCAGTGTCCTCAACCATATAAAAGATTATAATATGTTTTTTCAATTTCCATGAATACTATAGGCATTACTTGTGTAATGTCTAGATTAAAAGGAAAACTTTTTAATTATAATTTCACTAGTTCATTTACAAACTTGTAGATATTTGCGATACCCTAATACCATTACTCCAAAAGAAGTCTGCTGAATACAGAGACTAGAATAGCTGAAAAGATCAGGTGAAGATCTAATAGAGCGATGGCATAGCTGGACAGGTGAAAATAAAATCCCAGCAATGTTAACAACTCAAAATGCAAAACATGTGCAATAAAAGCTACAAAAAGTAGAGTTGTTAGCTGAGTTTGTGCTCAGTTCTGTTTTTAAATCCATGCTCCTTCTTTCCCTATAAACTGCTTTCCCATAGATACTAGTGCGTATGAGATACAACGGTATGAGAATCAACTTTAGGTATCCAAGGAAACATTCATGAGAATCAAAGTGATCAGGGAAATGGTAAGGGAGTTTAAGCAAGTGCAGCAGTCCCAGGCAGTGGGTTGGTGAAGTTAGTAAAGGAGCTGAGGAGAGCTAAGGAGCTGAGGAGCCCGGAATCCATGTGGGAGAGTTTACTTCTTTCTTCAGAGTAATGGTAATGGATGCCGAGAGTTCTTTTGAGTGAACAATGTCATGATCTCTGTTTCAGAGAATCAATCATGTGTCTACACACTGCTCGTATCATCTATTTTCTAAATTCCTCTTTGATATTTCTCCTACCGTGTTCTCCATCTAGAGATACAATGTAATGCAAACATTGTATTTGACCAAAATTTATACTAACTTTTTTGGAATTAGACATCTGTGACTATTAATTTTCAAATATATTAATTTTCAAATTGATTGGCTTGAACGATTCCAAGATTAACAAAGCACACTTCTTGGGGCAGCTGTATGGATATGACGTTGGACCTTGCTGTATTTCTGTTCCCTGGCACTGTGCTTTCTAGGTGTTTCCTCTGTTCTGCTTCCCAAAGGACATGAATTTGGCAGCTTCCACCAAAAGTCCTGTCCACTGTGCACTTGAACTTTGAATACTTCTGGATCTGTTTTCCAAGTGCTGGAGTACAGGCCTGTAACAATTCACTCAGCCTGATTTATTCTCTAGCTTCCTCTAGCTGAGGTGTCACTATTGCTTCTGTTTCTTATTAAAAGTAAACAATGATGGTAGATGAATATTAGGGCACATAATCCCAGCATAGGAGAACATTGATACAGGAGGAATCCGAGTTAAACCCAACATAGGTAATTTTGCAAGTCAGTGAGACCCGTTCTTTGTCTCTTTCTCCATCTCTGTCTCTCTTTCTCTCTCCCATACAAACACACATGTAGGGATCTTACTCAATGAAAAATCCTACCACTGCATCACAAAAGCAAATATAATAGTATACCACATACCCCTATTGCCTCCAGGTAATTACTACTTTTCTTTCTCTCTCTCTTATTAACATCCTAGAAACTACCACAGTAGTATTCAGGTTATCTCCATGCTAATATCTATTCACTTCAAGGTGACTTTCTCAAATTTTCCTTATTAATTGAAAATAAGACTCTTGTTCAGAGTATGTCTTCAAATCTTATTAACAATCTAGCAGAGTCTAACATTTATAGGGACAACTTCAACCTGACAGTAAAAAAAATCTTTATGTAATGGAAGTTAAAGCACATCACCCTACTTTTAATCCTTTTATAATTTTTACAGTTTATATAGCAAGCCATTACACTTACACTAAAGGAGGAATTCTCCCCCAATGGTAGTTTTGTCCACCAGAAAACTGGTGGTGATTCATGGAGACATTTTTGATAGTCGTGTAGGAAGGAGCTACTGATATTCATTGAGGCAAGGCAAAGGACTCTAAAAACTATTCTACAATACTGAAGCAGTACACCAAAACTATTACTAAGAATGTTAAATTTGAGAATCTCTAATATCTTCAATAATTTGGAAGCTTCCTTTCAATTTATCACTTATGTTGAATATCTGCCATCTCTTTATCTGTGAGGTCTGAGAATTTCCCTTTTAATCCTCTGTATTGTCAATCTTTTTGCTACCTAAAGGGGCCTAAACAATTGTTTTACTACAGACTTGTCCTATCCCATGAAGAGCTCACTCTGATGCACTTACATGGAGCACAGAACCAGGCCATAGGAGCTGAGAACTGGAAGAATCCAGAACATTATGGTGTGTGTAGATGTTGGCATTTCCCATTAAAGAAAATCCAGGGATCAGATGTAAAGAAAAAAACTATACAAATAAGTTTCTGTTGCAATGTGACAAAAACCTTAGTAAACAGTAGTCTTTATATTTTGAGAATTAGTATTTGAGAATTTCCATAAAGATCTCATATAACTCCTGAAGAGCTTTCTGATAAAGTGCTATCATTATTTAGATTTACAGGTGACCAAGGACATCAAGGGGGTAAAGCCTGTCTGGAAGTCATGAAAGTTCATACATAGGCTAAACAGGATTCAACCCCACAATTATGCTGACTGTAGATTTTTCACTCTTACTAACTTGCTATGGGGAAGAGTGGAGAAATAATGAAATGAGCAAATGAAGGCAGAGTCTGCATAACAGTTATGACAGGACAGATTAGATGCACTGCAGATGTAAACCCCAGGAGTGGTTCTGGAGATGGAGAGGATCAGACTGAAAGAAAACTGAAGAATACAGCTGTTAGGACTTAGAAACTGAATGGTAAGATGAAGGAAACAGGTAAAATTCATTTCTGGCTGCAGTGGCAGGGTATAGGAGGTAATACTCATCTACATTATTGTTGAATGTGGTTGTGGAAGTGATGTGAAATTTTATTTCGGATGATAACTGGTTTTGAGATTTTGCCATGCTCAATAGATAAGTGGTTATGGTTCAGGAGAGAAATCAGGTCTTTGAGGTAACTTAGAGTAGCTAGCCTATAAACCATACGAGAAAACTGATAAATGTGTCACAGTGGTAGAAAAGATATTCCCAGGACTAAAGCCTGGTTTGTTTTTCTACATCAACAAATTTGAAAAAGAAAGAGAAAAGAAACTTTTTAAAAGCATACCAGGAATATGGAGGCAAGTACATACAGAATTAGGATAGGTAAAGAAAAAAATCGAATTGTTTATAAGGAAGAAAAATATATTGTAGGAAATAAGCATGATTTCATCAAAAGAAGAGGAGAGATTGAGACATGGTGCAGGGAGGATGAGGATAACAGAGTTCTGAAGGGAGAGAGAGACAGCAGTGGGATACAGGAGCAGCACCAGGCTAAGAAGGAAGCACAAGAAAAGGATAGGGCAGGATCATTGTAGATTACCTTGAATTTGTATACCTAGTTATAAATGTTTAGAGTATATATATCTGCTTATTAGCATCGCAATGACCAAAATCATTCTCTGAGAGCAACAATAAGACAATAAGATAGATGAGGAAGGAAAAGGGATTTAAGTGATGGGAAGCTGCTGAAACAGCTTTAGGATATGAAAGAAAGATCAAACCAAAGAATAAACTAGTTGAGCTGGTAGGATTGTATGCACTAGAGAAGACACTGATGTGTGAAGGTACTGTCTTCAGTATCACTTAGCACCCCAAGCACAGGGAAATTAATTCTTTCAACGTGAAGAAGATGCGTAAGCAATAAATTGAAAAAAATGGTAACAATCTGGAACTCCATAGAATGTTGAACCTATGATGGTGTTGAGATAGAAATTTGTTGGAGTCACCGTAAGTAAATTAAAAACTGTAAGTGGTCAGGTAGGCGGTTCTGAAATTGTTATTTCTGGGTGAGCATTAATTTTATTTGATAACTAGATCCAGGCACCATCATGAGCAGAGAAAAGGGCAGAGGTGTTGAAAGGCTCAAGTGAGTTCAAGGTCAGGTGTGCAGTGGTTATCAAAGGACCTGCACTTCCCCTGTGGTGTGATTAGGACTTAAAGAAAAGGTATCTCCCCACTGCCAGTGCTTTCTAGGTATCAGTTGTCAGCCTCTCTCCTCACTCTTCTCATTATTTCAGTTACTATCTCTGTATAGTTTTATATATGGACAATTTTTAACTAATCATATTCATTCCAACTATTTTTTAATGAATGAACTTCATTAAACTGATTGAAAACAGTCTTATCACAAAAAAATTATTTATAAATGCTGTAACTGTTTAAAGAAATAGAATTACCTGGTTGGTTTAATGCATATAAACAAGCACTGGTTTTTCACAGCATATGAGGAGGGGATTCTTAAGCTCACTTGGCCTTGTGGAGATTACTTCTGAGTAGAGTATAAGGCTCTGAGAGCCAAGAGCCTGGCACTTTAGATTTCTTAGAGCTTTCGGTTTTACTGTGGCAATAATAATAATACTAATAGTAATAATAGTAATAATAAAACATTTAGTACCTACCTTGCACATCTGCAAAATAAACATTTAATCTCTATATATTGGAGATAATATTTATTGAGAGAAAATCTACATTATAATCTATTTTTTGAATAGAAAGCATGATATACATTAAACCTTCATTATCAACAATTAATATTTATTACAGAAAAATAAATCAAAGGGAGATAAAGTGATCTTTAATAAACAGGTGAGTACAAAGAAATTTGAAAATCAATGAGGTAAAATTGCTTCCTCTTAAAATGAATTAAATTAAAATCAATTTATTGCCAATCCATGAGCTATAATTTATTTAACCATTACTTTTGGATGCAGAGTACTCAGCCATTATCTCTGACAGATTACAGAACACAGAGACTTGGCAGATGTCACCAAGGAATTTGATGTTCTTAGTGATAGAGGAGACATAAAAGCAAGATGATTTTTGACACCCTCATCAATGCAAATACCCTTGAGAAATATATCTCTTAGCATCTTCATGTCTAAAGTAAAAGATGGGTCTTGGTTTTTCTTCTTTTATGATTAATATTATTAAAATAAACCATGTAAAATAAACTACATATTAAAGATAAACTCTTCTTATTTAAGGTATAAAATTTGACAAATCTATGCTTCTCTAAATCATTATAGCAAAGAAGAGCACAACCATTCTTTCTATAAATTCCTCTACATCTCTGACTTAGTCTTTCTCCTTATTTCTGGAACAAGTACCAGCCACCCACAACTTAAAAGAGAAGATTTCTTTTAGAATAAGGTTTCAGTCCATAGTCAGTTAGCTCTTGAGTAAGAAGATCAGCTGATAGAAGAGCAAGGCTCAAGGAAGCTGCTTCTCATTCAGGTGGCCAGGAATCTGGGCAAGGAAAATAGAGATTGGGAGGGAGATGCACCCTTTCAGGTTACATGCCAGTGACTACCTCCTGGCCCCAAGCCCAACTTCCTGATGTCACACTTTGATACAGAACTCAAGGATTCAATCATCTTTCAAAGCCTGCCTATGAGCACATGGGGCCTTGGAGAGGGGACACATAGAGCTAATCGTAACAATCCCTTCACAGTCCTGACTTCTCTTCCCACACCTGTCCTGCATTCTCTCAGACCCATCAACACTCTATTGGAGCAAATTAACATTTTTCAAGTTTCATAAAAATTGAGTCTTATGGTGCATGCATATTTTCATTTGTATTTGTATAATCATTTTAAAAGTTCATCAAGGAAGCTTACCCTATTCACATATTAAATAAAGGCAACACTGAGTAAAAGCTGAATGTCTACACACCGGTGCTGATTTCTCAGCCTAGCCTGTCTACACAATGTAGACTGTTGCTCAGGAAGGAACCTGAACATGGTGTTGATACTGAGGGCAAACTGGATGACTCTGAAAATAAATGTATGGATTGAGGGAGAGCTAAAATGATTGTCACATGGAGAGAAAACTTTCTCTCAGGCTCTCACAGAGAGCAAACTGGTCAAGCATTGGCTGTGACTCATCCACATGGATGACACAGACAAAGGATCTACAGAATAAGGTACAGGACTACAGGATAAACCCTGAGGGACTTCACTGACCTCATAAGAAACAAAAAGTACATGTGTTGGTATATAGGTCTTGCTCTATCTAGGTATTAACCATCCAGCAGAAAAGTATAAAAATGAAGTATACATCGTGGGGCCATAATATTAAGCTAAGCTGTAAGTGGCTATGGTCGACAACTTCTTTGGACAACTCACTATTGTTGTGGAATGCTGGATTGTGTTGGATTGTGGTGTCGAGTTCAAGCACCTAAGTTAGTTGAATGATAATGGAGTGTCCATCTTTGACAGGCATAGACAAAGGAAGGGGTATAGAAAGGAAGACTCATGATGTGTGTGTATGGACAGTACAGTTGGGATAGATAAAGCTGTGCTTCTACATAATCCTATGAGAGGCAAGATTTGCACTAATGGTGGTTGGACAGGATATTATGTCAGCTTCTAGTACTATTGTCAACCACTAGGAAAATAATAAGGTAGAAAGTATTAATTATTGAATCTTTGATGTAATTCAGGCATAAAAAATAAGATACGCAAACAGCTACACTCTCTTTCTTTACTGATACGAGACATATGCTATAATAATGTCTGTAAGTATAATAATATGTATACACCTTCTATGATACCAAAACATTATGAAAACAGTTTGCAATGTATTAATTTATCAAATCCATCTTTTCAGGGTATCTTAAAACTGTCTCATTGATATTTGTACTTCAAGAAAACAAAAATTAAAAAAGATGATTGTTACAGGCTATGACTTCGTTCTTAGAAAAGTTTAAAATACCTGGAAATTATAACACTGATAATAATCTACTTACTACTTGGGATATACATGCTTCTGTTATTTTGGACGATAATATAATGCAGTCCACATCATTTTATATCTGACTCTGATAATTTAATGTTATATTGCATGAAAAATATATTGATGGCATTGTTCTATTTTCTTGAAGCTTTTAAGTTCAGATATTTTTGAATATTGTCAAGTTTAGGTTTTAGCAATGAATCACTCATTGAGAAATATGAATTATGTATATATTTCTAAAATCTACTAGGTTAGAGTTACAGTATATTGTTTTTAAGGTATAAATTTTTCTCATAAAATTTTTGCATTTAATTTTCTGGACTTTTCTATTTTTGTTGAATTTTTCTCAGGAACAATGTTTTGATAGCTCTAAAAATACCTCAGGTATTTTAACTTGTTTCAACATTTATTAGAATGAAATAAAATTTTAATAAATCTTGAAGGTTTAAAATAATTTAAATATTATATTAAGCAGCCTTTTTAATATATTGTTCATCAGTCCCCTTTGAATTTCTACCATGGTATGAAATATTTTTATGTTTAATTTTTCTCAGGTCAATATCAATATTTACCTTTTCCAATAAAAATCATAGTTCTTACACATTTCAAAGTCATTTTTATTTTGATTATTATATTTATTTCACTTGGTGGCAATTTATTATTCTTGTATTGATCAGTACACTATTTCTATGTTTATATTGACCCCATTGATTAAGATAATTTATGTGATCACTATGCTGTATTGATTAGCCTTCACATACATGCAAGAAGTATACTAATTTTTATCTTTTCATAATGTTTTTAAAATATTAACCAGTTATTGGATTTTTTTTGATGCAGTAGCCCAGGCTGTCCTTGAACTTACAAAGCCATCCTCCTTCCTCAGCTGTCCAAGTTATGGGATTACAGGCATGTGCTACCAGGGCTGGATTACTTGATAAGTACTGTATGTTTTTCCTCAATTAAAAAATAAAAAGGAATGAAGCATTATTATAAATATTTAGATAGCATTATTCCTTGAGAATCTGATCAAGATTGTTGACAATTAGGAGTTCATGAGATTAAGTGGTCATCTTTATATCTTGAAATTTTTCTATCATACTTAATATATAGAGGATGTTAAATAATTTCTACTAAATCTGAAGACATAGCTTCACTCCTTTACTATTATAATTACCCTCATAATAATGTTTCTAAAAACCTACCATTATGTTCCATATAATTGTAAAAAAAAGTTCTTCATTCTTTTCTGAATCAAAAATGAAACACACTAAAAACTATGATGTACTGCAGTATCTGATGGTTTCAATTCTTTTGCTCTTAAACTTATTACTCATTGTTAATACTTTTATAAAATAAGATATAGGCTACATATAGTTATTTAATTAAATTTGAAATAAAACCATTATCTTGCTTGAGAAAGCAAAAGGCTATTTTCAAGGTAATGCTGGACATGCTCAGAATTGTTGATTTCTTTGTGACAGAGTAAAATAAATGTAGCACACATTAAAATACATCACTTATTTGAACCTCTGAAAGACATACAGGTTTTGTTTTTGATACAAAGATAAATTAATTCACAACTAAGTTGTTTTATCAAATAAAAGAGTAAAAAAGAAACAACACAGATTTGTTGAAAATGTTAAACATTTACTTTTTTTTTTACCAGATTTTACTTAAATAATTTGCACAATATGTGAATATATTTATATTTAGACAACTGACCAATATATATGCTTGCTTAGGTACATTTCAGACAACTTCAGATAAACTCCTTTGAACTACATGGGAACTATATATTCATATAAATAACTACATAGATAATTATATATATTTAAAAATGAATTAATTTTTAAGGTTTATATAAATTATATATAGGATATATATGTCAATATAGATAGCTATATATTGATATAGATAACTATGTATTAGTATAGATTACTATTTATAGATAATTATTTATCTTTAAAAATGGTTTAAATTGTTTTGGGAAACTACATAGATATATACTAATATCTTAATATAATAACTATACATCAGTATAGACAATTATGTATCTTTAAAATGATTTAATTTATTTTGAGAAAATACATAAATATATCTATGGCATACAATATTTAATATGATGAATCTGTTAAAATGAACTATTGTTAATAAGAATGTGTTTGTTTTGGCCTTTTAATCTTGTTTGGCAGTCTGGTAGAAGACTCCAGACAGTCAGTTAGCCAATGTTTGGTCATGAAAAAAAAAGAGCCCGCTACAAAACAACAAACCACGAAAGTAAAACACTAATGAGGTGCTACTACACTGCCTTCCTTCACTATATTCTTCCAGTAATTTTGTCCCATGTTTAAGATGGTTAACCTGGTACTTAGTAGGATAACAGCTTATGTGAATAAAAGAATACATCATGAAAGGTTAATTCCTATTGATGTAAGGCTTTGTTCTCTATCGGGAACGTGTGCCTAGTAACAACAGTAAAACAATACTCTCTACCTTCCAAAATGAGCACTGCACACTGCCAGACTTTAAATATAATTACTTCACACAATTGTATCTTTCAAGAGTAAATGAAGGTTTAAAAGAACAATGCAATCATTACAAGTAGAGTATCTTAAAATATATATCATATTGGGATTTTCCTAGGACTGTTTTGTTGGTTGATATTAATGACTAAGGATTCTTAAGCTCTGCATCTGTAGGCACCAAGAAAACAGATGCCTGAGCATGTGATGCATCCTCGGGTAACTGCATGTACACTCCTGTTGCTAAATGAAGACCTAGTGAAAGCAGTAGTTTGTAGTCAGCATCCAGTAGAAATGTGTTGAATCTTCAGAAGAATAAAATTAGGGGTGCCCTGTTGGCTCAATAATGGAAAGGACCAGAATTAATTTAGAGTTACCAAGACCTCCTAAGATGATGACTGGGAAGTAGGTTGGAAAGAAAATGGTGCTCCCCACCCCTGAGTTTATACTGAAATCTCATCCCTAATTACATAGAGCAAGATAGGGTTCTCCAAAGGGTGATTAGTAGATGAACCTGTCCTCTTTTGTGAATTAATGTCTTTTAGGTTTAAGTATGATGTCCTTTATTTACAACTTAATTAGAAAAAAAGAACATGGCAGTGTAGCTGATTCCATTTGGTTCATGCTCCTTTTCAACCATCCATCAAATTGTTCAAGAGTATACAATACTGAACCTGCATGGGAAGTTTCCTTTATAAACACAGTGCTCCCTTTCTAGGTGGTCTCTACACCATATAAATGTAAAGGAAAGGAAATCACTTAGAATCAACAGGATCAACAGTTCATTTCTCATGCTGATTCTGGAGGGCTTGCTCTCCTTCATGAGAACATTATTTTCCCTGTGTCTTCTCTTATGACTTCAGCTGCTTGTCATAGTAAGTTCATAGTAGCTTATGGTGATTTGAAACATAAAAGTTATTGCAGAAAATGATTCTTGAAGTTGTCCACTCAATAGAAAGTATAACTGCTTTTCCAGCTTTTGGTTTCCATTGCACATATGTTAATGTCAACAACTAAATTTACACTGAGAAGACCCTTCATTTGATGCTGTTTTCAAAAAGAGTGGTTTACTTTCCTTTGAATTAATGTCTTTTAAAAGAAGCTTCACAGAGAGTTTACCCCTCATTCATTTCTAGCTGCACTGTGAAGACCATTCATTTTTCTCTTGCCTTTCTGTCCTGTGTTCTGCGTGAGGACACAGAATGGATCCTTTGTAGCACAAAACACCAACCTAAAGGCAGAGCCCCACCCCTTGGCAGACCTTATCCTCTTGGGATCCTAATTATGGTTTCAGATCCCAAACTGAAAGGAAGGTAAGCTTTTGCTATTCCTGTAACATCCAGTTTCAGGTATCTTGTTGTAGCAGCAAAATGGAATAAGATAACAAACAAGTGACCTAGATCTAGTGGGGAACACTTTAGTGAACTACAAGATTTCCTACTTCGACTAGGAAGAAGGGAGAAATGTGGTGGAGGAAGAAAAAAGAGCACAAAGGGAGAGCCCGTTCCACGTAGACTTAGATCAGCTGCATTGGGTTTAGTAGCTGTCTGGGTGCATTTTGATCATCTTGTTATAAAGAGAAAATGGCAGGATTTTAAATGCAAAACTAAGATATTTATTACATTAGAGATTTTATTTTTTTCACATTTAAAAAATTATTGAGAAAAAAATAGCAATGAGACAATTTCAAAACAGGTTAGTAGGGCAGTTATAATAATTAATACATTGAATATTATTGTCTTCATAGTAGTTATTCATAGTACAAGATGCAGACATGATATCCTTTCTGAACATTATTAGTACAAATCTTTCTTCTCATTGAATTAAGAGAAAGTAGCTGTACATCTATCCAAACTATTATATATATAATATATAATATCATATTATATATATATATATATATCACTAGAAAATGATTCTTCTTTTTTTTAAAACATATCCTATTAATGCTAAAGAGAACTGGTAAAGACAGTCATGCTGTAAATGTAAGACAGTAACTACAGCTGTTGCAATAATTCAAATCAGCATGACAGGAACTTGGGCAAAGGAAGTGTTGAAAGTGAGATAGTGAGGGTGGAGATAAGTGAGCAATGCAATGAGAAGAAATGATAAATTAGACCTGGAATGGCTAAGATAGAAGAATGCATCAAAGATGACTTTCAGGATTTCTTGTGCAACTGAATGTTTAATAGTTCAGGGACAACCCACTCGGATCCCCCTTCTGTCCCTCTTAGACAGAGACAGAAGCTTTTCTTTCCAATAAAGTTTTGCCCTCAACCTCTGTTTAAAAAAAAAAAAAAAGTTCAACTCAGAATTCAACTCAGCATATACAATAATTCAACTCAAAATACAGAGATTGACCAACATTTGGAAGAAGGAAGATGAATTTTGAATGTAGGAAATGTGAGAGCCCTCTGAGATGCCCATGAAAAAGAGCTGAGAAAATAGAAAGAAAAAGTCATGATATTCAGAAGAGATTTTTGAGCTAGAAACTCACAGTTGAAATCTAGGGAGGATACACAGCAAGTACCCGCAAGCATATGGACGTGCCTTATGAAGAGAACAAAGGTCAGGGAAGAACTTCGCTCAGAGCTCTGGAGACTTCCCGAGAGCAATCTCACCATGGCTGAAACATTTTTTTTTCCTGGGAAGAGCAAAGCTTGAGCGAGCTGGACCTCCTTTTCAAATACCCAAGGGATGCCCCTGAGTAAATATTTATTTGAAAATTTGAGCAACTGATGTCTACAATTTATGTCAAGGTACTAATCCAGAACATCTTGAAAGTCTAGTGCTAATCACAGCTTTAAATTTAAAGGGCAACTTTTCTAATAGTCCCACTGACTCTATTTTCTGTGAAAAATCTCTACCTATAACCCAAAATCTCACATCAGATTTAACTTCACCATTTGGAGACCTCACTCTTCTCAGCCCACAAAAGGAATCCACTTAAAAGCTTTATCTCACCCATCTGCTCGCTTTTCCTCAAAGCATACAAATGCCATCCTGGAGCTCTACCACTACCTATTAGCTTCATCTTCTCCAAATGTGCAGTTGCAAAAGGCGCCTGAAGTATAGGTGCTTTACCCCATAGTGGAGTTAGCACACCACAAGAGTAATGCAGCCTAGTTGCAAAAAAGCATATTGTGCTAATCCCTTCCGCTCTGTATCACTGTTAAGTTTTCCATCTTCAAGAAATTATTTTCTATCTTGGATTCTGGGATATCATGCGTCTTTTCCATTTCAGGCTTTCCTTTCACTAAATTCACTTCATCTGGATTTTAAAAGATTTAAAATTTTTAATAATTTTCCTTGGTCTTCATCTTCTTTATTTTTAAAATTTGTATATTATTTATTTATTTTTAATGTATTTGCTTTTTTTGCAGCGTCTCACTATACAGCTTGGACTCATGGTGCTCGTCCTGCTCTCAGCCTGCCCAGAATTGGGATTATAGGCATGTGCTACTATACCCAACTCTTTGGTTAGCTCAGCCTGTCCTGGGGGTTGGGTTGGCACAGCCTGGACTGAACCATGATCCGGGTGCTTGCTTAAGCTTGCCTAAGCAGGGGCTTTAGTCTGCTAAGTCATCTTGCTGGCCCTCATTTTCTTTAATATTATCTATCAATGTTCTTATTCATTCTTCATGTTTTTTTCCTAGATGAGAAAGTGTGATGAAAGACACATACGGTTACCATGTATGGCTGAAATGCAAGCACTACCATACCCTAACTATGAAAACTATTTTAGTGACCCTTAGCATCATTTTCACCATTCTTAATTATATGTTTTACCATGTTACATTATAGGACTATGACACAGTGCTTTCATCAAATTTATGGAGCTTGAAATAATCACATCTAGTTTTTCAATCTAGAATATTTGAGGACTCTGATTATCAGTCTGTACATCCAGTTGTTGTTTTGATATAATGCTGTGGGTAGACATGTAAGCCATAAATCCTCAGCATGTCTCAAAGTGTCCTTGTATTATACCTTCTCAAAGCATTCTTTCCTGAGTCCTTATCTCACCGAGTGTGCCCTTCCACACCAGTTCTCTTCAGGTTGTCCAAACCAGAACCTGACAGACATTTTAAAATTTTCTACTAGGTCTTAGAGAAACACAATCAAGGACTTTTTCCTTACTAAACTAAAGCATGTAAGTGTTTCCTAACACTTTTACTGCTTGGTGCTTACATTGCCCTCAAGATCCTCATCTACTGGGCTACTCCTAGCCTCTGGGCAGGTCTGCTTTTCGCAGGAATAATCTACGGCCTACCTTTACTTCATGCTTCCATTCATAATCCTGAATCATTTTATCTTCCATGAGGAACCTTACAGAAAATTAATCCCTTTTATTAACCTATAACAAGGTTTTGAAGTCCTTATTCTTGGTTAATTTAATGACTTTATTCTTAAACATTTATTTTATCCCCATTCATGCAGACATATGTGAAGGTTGGATGTCACAATATTAACTTTTAACCCTATATTTCCTCTTTTTTAAAATCTCTCCAGTATATTCCTCCCTTCTTTCATTCTAACTTTCCTTTAGGGCTCACATTAATGTAAGTTTCTCTGGGTCATTCTCATCCCAGTTATAATCCAAACTGAGGTGTTCCATGACTAATTATATTCTGCTACATTGCTGTCTTGGTTACATTTCTCCTGTTGCTGGGACAGAATATCCGGACACCCAATTCGGAAGGGAAAGTTTATTTAGCTCACAGTTTGTGGGGTCTTCAGTCTGTACTTGGCTGGCTCGAAGGTCTACTGCCATATGGCGGGGGCAGCAGTTCCTGGTGGCAGAGAACAGCGAAGAGCAAAGGCCGAAGTGGGGAGCAGCAGCAGTGGGAGACGCAAGCCTCTCTTCTTTCTTACATTGCCTTCAGGCTATCTGCCCCAGGGTAGCTGAGCCCTGCCACCCCTAATCCTAGCAGCCCTTAGTCCTATAATCCCAGCCTTGGATCGTGAATTAATTACAAACTTTAGAACCATACTACAAGGACTGCAGGAGGCTTTTAGCAGACAGTTTACACACAAATCACAACAACTACTGTCACTACCATGAGTTTATTACAATTTCTCCACATTTACTTGTTGTGCGTAATATTTTGGTTTTGAGTATTTTCAGTATTGAAGTAAAATACCAATGGTTAAACCAAATTTTGATGAACTAAGAAATAAATTTTATTTTTCTGTAAGACAATAGTATTTTTCCCATAATTGTACATACTCATTGTATCAGAATACTTTAGCTTTTCATTAATTTGTTATTGCCAATTAATTGTATTGATCTAAGCAGAATAACACAGCAATTTTCAGCTGTCCTATTTCATAGATGGGCTAAAATCACCATGTTACATATATTTTTTTGTGTTGTCTTCTTATCTATAGAATACAAGCATTAACCTTCTTGGTGTGCAGAGTATGCTAAGTTTTGAAACAAGATCTAGAATAGTAAATATTCAGTATTAATGATTGGGATTGTTAATCTCACCTTCTACAGTGATGCCAACAAAAGTGATTGCAATGGGGTTGCCCCTCAAATCTAACATTTGTGTACCCTTTGGCAGTATATACACTCTAAAAGCCAACACTAACTCAAATTCAAAAGAAATAGACCTACTTATGTGACAAATTATATTCACAAAACGGTGTAAATATTTAATTACAGACATGGCCATTTGTGTTATGACATTCAGAATTCAACAATATAACACCAATATGTCATTTGAGTGACACATGCAAACCCATATCTCTAGCAGATGAATGGGGAAAGAAATGTGGATTTACACATAATGCAGTCCTACTGGGCAAGTAAAGAAAGACAAATTTTAGTCACTTGCAGGAGTACAGGTGCACCATCAGACATAATGTGACCTGAAATAAATCAGACACACAAGCTCAAAGATCACATGGTACCTCTTCTATGACAAACACAGAGTAAAAAAAAAGCAAACTACAGGACAAAAGAATCAAGAAGATAGATCTTTGTCAAAGGGGAAATGGATTAAAAGATAAAGTGAGGTGGGTAAAAAGGAAAGATAGGGAACTGAAAAGGAATTGGGAACTAGATTATGGAACTAGATTACATTATGTGTATGCAGAACTTTAAAATTGTATTAATAAAGTATAATTTTAAAACTGTAACATCAAGTGATTTTTTTCTCTGTTTTTTTCATTTATTTATTGGATACAGAGCATCACTAAAAAGCTCAGACCGGTAGTGGTCTTCCTGTCTCAGCCTCCCCAGTACTAGGATCACAGGTATGCACCTCCACACCTAGTGGTACTGCATGCGGTACCAGGAATCAAACTCTGGTCCTGGCACTTGCTAGGCATGTACTTAAACCACTGAGCTACCTCCCTAGCCCAGTGATACCAATTTCAATCTAGATTCTCTAATGAACGTAAATCCGTATCACCACATTTATCTTCTGATTTCTTCAGTAACATGCTAAAAAACTAATGTAAAGAAGGTTTATTTCAAATAAATGTAATTAATACTTCTGAAGATAGTTTTGTGAGAATATCACTATTCCTTACAATGAAGGCAAGAGAACTCATAGAAAATTTTTTTGAGATTTTTGGCTCTTCAATTTTTGAGCCTTTCAAGGGAGCAAACGACTTAATTGTGTATCATTCCATCAGAAAGATCATAGATGATGATGGTGATGATGATCATAACATTTTTTCCTATTTATTTCTGGAAACAATAGTTTATTATTCAGCAAATCCTTTTGGAAATAAGTGGAAGAATTATACACCCATTTGAATTGAAAGCTAAATATAAATTTAAGGAATAGTTCTTTGTTTAATACAGAGGTAAACATCAAATCAAATCTTCTGAAAGTACAAATGTCAAAAATGGAGTTGGC
This sequence comes from Ctenomys sociabilis, assembly GCA_004027165.1. Taxonomy (NCBI): domain Eukaryota; kingdom Metazoa; phylum Chordata; class Mammalia; order Rodentia; family Ctenomyidae; genus Ctenomys; species Ctenomys sociabilis. The sequence goes on from PVKA01000234.1 coordinate 75,969, forward strand.
ATGCAATTTTACACATATAGATACTACTTGATTTTTTTTCTTGAATCTAAAATTAGCCAAGCAATATGTTTTACTTTACTCTTGGAAGAAGGCCAAATTGCCATAATATAGATGAAAATATACAGTACCTTAAATAGGCCAAGCCGATGATCTTTGTATCTGATATCCTATGACCACTGACTTGCATAGAAATGTTGCTCCAAATTTAATTATAATGACTGATAGGTAGTATATAGTCTTAAATATAGCAACTCCTGGATATTGTATCCTGACAACTTACTAAGTGCTTACCTTTCATGTTTGGAGTTGTGATAGTATAAGTATAGCTAATATAATTTCATCAAAGTATGAAACAGAAACAACCTTTATTTTAATAAATAGGACCCCTGGTAGGAAATGTACAGGGGTAACAAAACTACCTAGCAGATAAAAAATGAGGCGGTCTTTTAACAGACTTTATCTATTAAATGTGTGTTAATAAGATAATATTAATGCTGATCTTGGAGTACTTCAAGAGGAAAAAGTGAGCCACTACCTTTTCATTTTAAAAACAACAGTAGTGCCACTTGGTCTTAGAATATGATTATTTTTGAATGCCACAGGATGAGTCTTTCATAACTTAACATTTTAATCACTTCAAGGTGATTTGCTTTTACTGTAAGAAACCCTGTGTTGGCACTTTCCCCACATGTTTGCTAAGCATAATCACACATTAGCTGCAATTTTGTTTGCCACAAAAGACTTAATTATGCTAAAGCATACAACTTCCTTGGAATAAAAGGTACAAAAGACCACAGATACCCAGTTTTGTCTAATACTGAGACTGGAAATTCATTACCACTAAAAATGTCAGTTCTGATGAAGCATTAAAAAAAATTCCAAGAATCAAATTCTAAATGTCTTTGCTAAGCTGTTTTATGGTAGCATGTACCAATGGAAATGTGATGAGTCTTCATGTAAAAATGCTGATTTGAATTAGATTTAGAATGTATGTCATCCTCAATTAGCCTTTCCTTCATCAAAATGATCTCACAAACACAGAGAATGAATCTTTATTTCCTCCTTTGCACATGGGAGGTCATTTGTCAGATTTAATACATTTCTACCTACGTCTTCCTACATGCTCGGAGTTCAAGATGGATGGCCATGGACTTCCAGAAAAACTTTTTGCTCAAAACTTAAATCCAAGTTTAATATATTACCAGAATATATTCATAGTGAGGATAAGAATTAAAGTTACATTTATTAAAATAACATTATTTTATTTTCATTTAAAGACAAAAAAAACATAACGTAATTTTAATTTTTCTTCTCCCCAAAGGACAATTTCACATACCAATAACTATGTAGATAATTCTCATCAAGAAACATGATATCATCAAGCATGTATTTTCTTGAGTAATTTAGATAGATTTATAGTTTCGTCCTGTGACAATAATAGAGAATATAATATATAAACACCATCACACAAATTTAAATAAACTAATTTATTTAAATGCTGTTATTCTATAAAATTTTCAAAGCTCACATCCAAAAGTTGGATGATTCTGGTGGCCCTTAGTTTAAGCAACTATGGAACCCATTAATATCATAATCTGGTCAGCCTAGATATATAAGATACTTATATTAATAAATTTTTCAGATAACCTACTATAACTTGTAATGACTGCCTTTTCTGGAGAGGTGCATACATTTGTAACACTAGTGTTTAGAAGGCTATTCTCTGAGGAGTTCGTTTTTTTTTTTTTTTTCTTTTTGCAGAACTGGGAATTGAACTTGGGCCCTGGCACTTGCCAGGGAAGAGCTTATTCCACCAATCCATCTCCCTGGCCCTCTTGGTGGTTTCTCAGACTATTTCATTTCTTATACTTATGACTGATAACTTGACTTTTGTTCCTCTACATTTATGCCTCAATAAACACTTAAAAATGAAGAGAGAAGAATCATTTCCTTTGGAAAGGCTTTCTCAGAAACTAAAATTACTCAGCATGATACTGTCTTCATGAGAAAATAATGCAAGTAATAGGAAAATCTTTCCTGCCTTGGCACTAAAAGTGATGATGGCAGCATGATTTTTTTGTGTGTAATGTCTGTTATTCTCCATTCAGATCAGAAGTTAGCAAACAGTGCTGTGAACTGGCTATGAAACAGTGAGATAACACCAAGAATTCAAAACAAATTTTAGCATGCTATCTCTATGAGGAAAACATAAAGTCTAGTGGTGAAATACATACAAGTTTAATAAATGTTTTAAAGATGTTTTACTAATGCCAACAATTGTTAGTAATAGTCACTTTGGTATGGCCCAGGAATATCATGATATTCAATCACTTTTCAAATTTCACGTTAAACAGATTAAAATTTTTTTGAAGTCCTCTGCTTTAATGAGAAACTAAGCTATTAGGACAACTTTAAAAGCCATTGATGCTTCATGTTTTTAGTTCAAGTTCATGAAAATATGAGTACAATGATTAAGTACATATTTCAAGTCACAATATTTAACTATGATTTAATTTCCAGAGATTAAAATTCTTATACTTCTGTGATTTAAACATTATACTAGTTTAAATCTCTTTAAGGTTAAGCAAGCTTGCCACATGCTTTAATATCATAGAAAAATGTGTTGATAAAATGCTTGGTACAATTTTCACATAGTATTTTGGAAATTGAGGATGAAATACATTGTGCTAATCACTGTAAAAGAGAATTAAAGGGGAAATATGTACAAAAAGTGCTGGTACTAACTGTTTCTTATATTTGGAAAAACACATATAAATACAGTGTTTAACTACAAAAGCCAATATTTTATTTCATACTAATTTACATAGAAGAATTTATTCTAAAGTATATCACAGAAAATAAAAACAAAGATTTCAGTAATGATATAACAAAGAATACCCCTAAGAATGAAGAATCACTGACATAAGAAGAAGGACAGGAGAACAAGACAGGGAGAAAAGAGATATATCTATGCATGTATGCAGGCTGGCTAGGACAATTGTAGTGTAGATTTCTGCTGGTCTGCGGAAAGGAGCGGTTAAGGCTTATTTTTTTCCTTTTTCCAATTTTAAGTGCACATATCTCATAATCTAAGCAACTAATTTGAAGATAACAATGTGCTATTGAGCTAATATTATTTTTTAGGGAATTCTGATCATTTCTATTAATTCATTATCATTATTTTGTATATTAAAAAAGAGAATAAAGACTTCCATTAGATTTTATTAAAAAAAATGGAACTCTTACTATCAGGATAGATACTAGAAAAATAGGAAGAGCATGTTGAGAACTTGAACAAAGGAAAAGGGAGAGAGAAGAGAAAAAAACAGAAAAGGGGCTGAAAAAAAAGATAAAAGAATAAAATGGAAATAAAACTTGTGTAAATGGGGAGGTAAGTGAGGAAAATTACTGAAGATATAGACAGGTACAAATTCCCTATGATGAATATGGTCATTATGTATGGCAAGTATATGCTAATAAAAAATAAAGAGAAATAATTAATTTTGAAATAAATTTAAGTATTTTCTTTTCTATACAAATACAAGTGAATCCCATTAAATATCTGATACCTTAGAGCATTACCATCAGGAGAAATTAATATTGTCTATGGATATTAGGAAAAGTTTTTAGATAAATTCAAAGATTTCATGAAATTACTTGACAAAATGAACTCTTAGAGGAAGTAAGACAAAAGAATATATGAAATTTGTGAATTATAGCTTTATTCACTACGATCACTATAAGATTAGAAATATTTTCAGTCTTGCTCAATCCAGCACCTATTTTGTAGTCTTGGGTTTCACTGAACTAAAATTGTGATCAGTGAAATATGACACCTAACACACAAAATAATGATAAAAATTTAATATTGAAAAGTATCATTATGAAAATAGAGAGTGGACACGGTGACAGATGGTGGCAGCGGTAGACACAGCATGCAGACAGGGAGGCTGCCTATGCTCACCCCTGAGGGTGCCCAAGAAGAAGCTGTGTGACAGACACAGGAGCTGACAGGCAAGGATCAGAGAACGATGAGCCCAGGATGGATGGACAGAGGCAACAGCAGTGAGGCCAGAAAAATAAAAATAAAGAAATTGGATTGATAAAATGACATTGGATATAAACTAGCAATGCAGGAAAGAACAAGACAACTCTCTGAAGTTCATTGAACATTTAATGTACACTAGCTACGGTGTTGATGTTTAATATAAATTTCTGTGGCAGCTTCATTGTATACACAGTTATATTTTTACTAAAATTCACTTGACAAGCCATTGAAGCGTTGCAAATAAAAGATGAATGAAGGTGGCTGACCGCTAGTTATCCAGCCAGATAGGTATATTATAGATATATATATTTTAAAGACCTTCAGACATTTTGTACATATAAAATAGAGGGCGAGGAAGACATAAAAAGAAGAAGAAAGAAAGACACTGGAAACTCAAACAGTTCAAAATAGACCGGAGGGAAAACCAGAGCTTGGGTGATATTCCAACATGCATTTAGAAGTGTGGTTGAGTTTCCCATGCATTGGATATACTTACTGCTAACTGAAAGTGTGAGAGTCTGAGGGGGACTTCAGGTGTTGTGTGATCTCCTGTGTCACTTGCATCACTGATGTGGAGAAGGCAAACTCTGGGGAAGGAGGGTATGGGAAGTGACCAGTTCTGCTTTGACAAGCAAATAGCACCACCCATGCATTTTAGTGGGCTTTCAGAGAAAACACTGGAATCATAAAAGAAGTTGGACCCCAATGGACAGTTTTTATATATCTGAGCATTCATAGTACATTGGACCAGGAGAGCAAACCAAATTATTTAGAGTGAGATTCAAAAGGGAACAGGCAGAACATGACAGAGCCTTCATGATTGGAAAAAGCAGCTGAAAAAAACAAAAAAACAAAAACAAAAACAAAAACTTATGCAGTGATTGCAAAAAAACTACCAGGGGAATTGGGCCATATGAAAGTATGAGTGAAATGATTTTCTGAAAAAGAGTGCAGCTATCTGTCTCAAATTGAATATAACAGAAAGTCAGGAAATTGATTGTTGGATCTGACAAAACTAAGAAAACGGTATATTCATAAGAGGCAATTTGGGGAAATAGTGAAATTTGGGTTTTGTTGAGGAAACAATCTGGAGATGGTGAAAAGGGAAAACAGTTTTAGTCATCACTTAACAGATAATCCTCATTGTAGACAATATAGGGGAAAAAAGAGAAAATAGGGAAATGTGTTACTCAAGATACTTTCTTTTTTTTTACTAGTCTACTTTAACATAAGCTTGCACTAAGATGAGAAAAATGTTCAATAAAGTCATGTTTTTTTTTGTTTCTTCATCACTAATATGGAGAAAATAAAATCACGTTTTGTTATAAGATTTGCATAAAGTGAGTGTGTGTGGCAAAACCTGGTGTCTCATATGTAATCAAATAGTAGTTATGATATCCTGGAGAGAGTGATAATGACATTGGTGATCAGAGAAGGTCCTTGACAGCATAAGAGCACAGTTTATAGTCAGGAACTATCAGTAATCTGAAGAAACAGAAGATATACGTGGATTAAATACCATTAATCTGCTTAATTATTAATGTTGAATTAATCCCACCTTAGTTTTCACTTTTTAAATGAAAATGAAGATTTTAAGTAAAGACTTCCTATGAATGAAAGAATAAGGCCCATAAATTCTATGATACACTTGAAAAACCTTTGCAGTACTAAAGGAACTTTAAGTTCTGCCAGATAGCTCAGTGGACTAAAGCATCTGTTTAGGCAGCGAGCAGCTCTGGAGTTCGATTCCTGGCCTGCTATGTTGGTTGGCCCTGTCCCCAGGGCAAACTGAGAGGGCAAGTGAGACTGAGCATGGTGGTACGTGTTTGTAATCTCAGTGCTTGAGAGACTGAAAACAGGTGGACAACTGTAAGTCCAATCTATGTAGGTAGACTCTAGACCCTGAACTAAATACATAAGAATAAATAAATAAATGAATTAATAAATAGAGGAAATTTAGCCTCAGAAGAAATCATATATAATGAAAAAGTATTTTTTTGATTGATGGAGGAAAAGAATCAGACTAACTTAATGCATAAGAATACATTTTTAAATTGTCATGATTTCCTTATTTTTGGTTAAGAATATATGTAAATATATGCAATGTAGTGCATAATAGGTAGATACATGAGGCATTGGGGAATTCAGTGATTGTTGTTAGAAAATCTGAATGCAATACATTTACTAAATAACTTCTTAAAGATAGCTTTTCCCTTCATTGCCTATATATCTACTCAGATTTGGGGAAAGTCAATATTAGAAGTAAGAGACTACTTCAAAGGGGCTTCGGTTAAGCTTGAGTATGTCGTACTGCAAAAGGATTTAGCAGTAGTAGTTTCTCCTGTTTAGCAGTTACGTTCTTGCTCATGATCAGTTCTTTATTGTACACTTTCTCTTCTCTTCCATGTTCTCATTGTATAAGCAAAAGTACTGATTCCAAAGTTGAAGAGCTAAGAAAAGTGAAGTCTGTCTTCATGCTCATGATTTTCATAAAACCTACAGTGATATCTAACCTAAAGTGTTATCTACATTCTCTGTTCCAGCTTTGCATCACAGACTCATGATGCTAAGAAATGGAAAGAGGGTCCCACTACACACTTAAGAATCGTCTTCACTACAGAGAATCTAAGAATTCTGTTTTAGATCAATGAAACTTTTATTTTATGTCTGTGTTCAATAGTAACATGTCATGGAATTGATGAAATGACTTAAACTCTATAATTCTCAGGTTTTCCTTTTTATATAAGGATAGCAACATCCTTTTATTATACCTTATTAATTAAATGAAGCAACATATATGCATTATTCATAATTATCCACAAGGTTTAAAATGATTAATTATAGAAAACACATTTTCTTTTTCTGTTCTTTTTCTAGTGATCTACTACTTCTCTGGAGCAGGATTAACTAGAGATTGTAGAGAAGGAGGTATTCTATTTCTTTAGCTGAGCATGATTAGGAAATCATGGATATCATGGAGTTCAGCCATGACACTCCTTTCCTCTCCTTTGGAGGCTTAACTGGGTGATGATGTTCCCTTGTCCAAAATTATGATCAAATCTGACTTCTGTGTATAATAGAGTGGAATTATTTTTCTGATGATGTGATTTGAAGTTTTATTCTAGGTACTGGCTTTACTGTATATAGGAAAAAAAATACAATATCCAATCTAAGCTATTATAGTGACACAAAATATAATGCTGGTTTCTCCCAATCATATTGCTCATCACGCACTCGCTTTTTCAAATTCATTTGTTTCCTCATGCCTGCTATACAGCAATATACCTTACATTCTATTAACATGTGTTTAACACTTACATTTGCTTATACAATGGATGTAGTCCATTTAACTACAATACCAAATTTCAAAATATTTTTTCACAGAACAAAAAATAAACTTAAAAATCATTTAAGATACCCAATAAGTTTTCTCTTCCTTCTTTTTTTTTTTTCTTTCTTTTTTTCAGTACCAGGGATTGAACTCAGGACCTTATGTTTGCCAGACAAGCACTTATTCTACTGAGCTATCTTGCTGGCCCGCTATTCTTTCGTTAGCTTTGCTAAACTTTTATGTTTGCCAAGGGTATAGTTCAGGTCTTGGCTCTCCAGTGCATGCTAACTGAAATGCTGGTGAGCTAGGTAAAGATCCCTGCTAAAACAGAAGCAAAACACCCCCCAATAAATTTTAATCATAAAGTGAAATAACATTTTAAAATGGTAAGCCTTTACACAAACAAGTCATTGAAACAGAGGAGAGAAGAAATGCAGGAGGTAGAGTGAGCAGGAGGCAGAAAGAATAAAACATGAAGAGATCACAAGGGACGTGCGGAGGACAGCTGCTAGTCATCAATTCTTAAGTTCTTACACGGGTGAACTTGGAGCAAGTGTAGCTACTCAGGCCCAAAGTTGGTGTGCCCAAAGTGGGGTGAAGGAGGTGCTGGAGAAGATTTCACCTAGTAAATTGATTTTTATCCATGCAAGCACACTGGTTTGTGTTCTAGTCTTTTTATTTTTCATTTCAGGACAAGGACCTGTGAAATTGCAACTGGCCTCGAACTTTTGATCTTCATGCTTCAGGTGTTACTGGTTCAACTGTGGCCCTGCCATCTTTCTGAATCGATGTCAGAAGACAAGGAGCATTCTTCTCTTCCTTTGGTGCATAGGCCTGATGGAGAGTTTCCTCTTTTTTTTTTAATGTGTTTAGTACAGGGTCTACCGTGTTTACAGGTCTTACTACACAGGTAGGACTCCTAAGGATCCTTCCTGTTTTTGAGCCTCCCAAGTGCTGGGATTACTTACAGGTGCAAGCCACCACAGCCAGTCTCAATTAGGGTCTCAGTGGGCCCTGGGGCAGAGCCTGCACAACAGCCAGGGATCAAACCCCTGGGGCCCTGCATCTACCTAATCAGATGCTTTAATCTGCTGAACTATCTGGTGGGCCTGAGTTTCCTCTTTGTGGGCTAAAGTACTTAAAAGATATATAAAGTGCCACTGTTTCTCCCTTGGTGCTGTGTTTACATGTGGACTGATCCACGTACTGGGAGACATTTATTTCTGAAACTTGGGCCATAAATCACAATAACATCCCTGAGTAATTGTAACAACATCAAATATCCCCTCCTACCAATTGGAATATCTCACTCTTAAGGTCATTAGTATCATTCTTTGGGTTTTTGTCGTTGCTGTTGTTATGTATAAAATGAAAATTATGATAGAGACACTACCACCCTGTTTTGTGAAGTACCGCCTCTGGTAAGAGTAGATTAAATTTTGTTTTTAAATCAACATGAAAAGTACATTATTCAATTCAGTTTTATTAATGATAGCCTACAATTCTATTTCCATTTTACTTTTTCCTGTCAGCTGGTAAGAAAGCTCAATAGCATAATGTCAGATCGAGTAACTACCCAGGACTGATATATTTCTCCACCATTATAAATAAAATTGGTGGTATAAAAAGTTATGTTAAAAGCTAGGCCTAACATGTTCACAAAATATCTGAGAAAACCAACTGAAAGGAGCCAAGTTTTACTGGGGCTCGTGATTTCTGAAATTTCAAACCATGATTGGCTGTCTCCATTGTCCCTGAGCTAGGACAATGTACCACAGGACCTGAGTCAGAGAAGTTTGTTCTCCTTCTAAGAGCCAGGAAACAGTAGAGTGAAGGGCTGGAGACAAGCCCTCCTGTGCCAGCCCTGAGTCACTGACTCCTACAGGGAGGCCCTGACTCCTGGATTTCCTCCAGTTCCCTGGAGTCAGTGTCCACAGATGACTGGAACCCTCTTGATCCAGTTCTCTTAGAGGCCTGCCTTTCCCTGGGTCACACCAGTGGTAACAGATGGAGGACTTTTTCATAGCATCCTGTCTTGCAAAGACCTGTGTGATTAAAAAATAAATCACCTTGTTTTAGCCTAACCCAAGCACCACTATCCTATTCTGTAAGCGCCTTCCTCATAGTAGGTCAAGCTCTTGAAAATTTGTGCTGTCATAATGACCCCTGTTGTAAGTTGACTTAACCAACTTCATTTTGTAAAACTTATGTGAACTCCATTGTGTGATATTTTGTTCTCTTTGTAAACCCCACCCAGATGTTTTAACTGCAAGACTGTGACTGCTTGAACAGATAAGGAATGCGCCCCTGAGATTAACAAAATGTGCTTAACTGTCACCAGATGTCTCTCTAGATTCCAAAAAGCAAGAACTACACCCAGGCCCAAATAAGCTTTGTAAAGACCCCTAAACTGCCTGTCCAGATAAAAAACGACAAACTGCCTGTATAGATAGGGAATGACTCCTTCCCCAAATCCTGCCCTCCATTTGCGGTTTTCAAGCTTAAAAAGCTGTCTCCCCACCTCAGCGTGCGCCTTGCATGTGTTGCAGGGTGTCTGCCGCTGGGTACCAGCTAAAATAAAGCTCTTTGTTTTCCTTTTTGAGCCTGTCTCATTTTTGGGTTATGAAACACCTAACACAATGAAGTTCACTTCATGCTTTGGTGCCTTGAGTTTACATAGACAGACTTTTTTATGTTTCAACAGACCAGGGGAGCAACACATATAATATGAAATGTTGTACACTTATCCATTTGATTAATTTTTGAAGTAGGTACAAAAATAGTATAAAGTCCTATTATACAAATAATAAGAATGTTTTCCAGCATACATGAATGCCAAAATGCATAATCGATATAATGATAAACTGTTAGTTGAGAGTGTACATAAGTGATAATTCCTACCTAGTACTTTTCAAAAAGCACATTTAGCTGGTTTCTTTAACAAATATCCTGTGTTTCAAAATTCATACAATATGCTTTACTACTAAACTGTATAACTAGGAGCAAAACAAAGAAATGAACTTTCTAATTTCATGTCATAAATTCATGTATACTATCCATAGTGCCTGTGACAGTGATATAGAAATTGCAATTATGAAGCTGGGCATGGTAGCCCATGGTTACAACTCCAGCACTCTGCGAGCTGAATCAGGTGGATCACAAATTCAAAAACAGTCTGGGAAAAATTAGAGACTTAGTGAGAACTTCTTGCAAAATTTGAAAGTGGAGTGATGGGTGATTGGATATACAGCTCTGTGGTGTTTCATGTCCCTGGACCACAAAAATGCAGAAAATGTAATAAATCTAGATACGTTGGATTGATCATTTAAAACAAAATTTTGAGAGGGCCGGCCAAATAGCTCAGTGAATTAAGGTGCCTGCAAGCAGGTGCAGGGGCCAGGGATTGGATCCCCAGCCTACTGTGCTGGCCCTGCCCCTGTGGTGGCTGAAATGGTAGTTGAGACTGAGCTTGGGGGTGCACGCCTCTAATCCCAGCACTTGGGAGGTCTAAACAGGCAGATCATTATGAGTCCGATCTAGGAGTGAGACCCTGAATACCCTATAAACCCTTTCCTAAAGACAAACAAAACAAAATGAAAACATGTTAGATAAAAACATCCAATTATGAAGTAAAGTCTCCTAAAATATATTTTTATTTATTCACGGTGATCAGAGAAAATGTCTTTTATAATATCATCTGCTTTTACAAAATGAATTTGATGGTAAGCAAAATTCTATAAGATTAAGATATATGTTGCTGATTTAGGAGATAAAGAGAGATCAGCAGCAGAATTAATATTCAAATGGCTTTATTGTTTCCAAGGCACTTGAATATCATGAAGGAAGAGGAGATTTTATTGATCTGGGAAATGGCAGCAGGTTATGCTTATTGTATATAATAAAGACTATTGATTTTGTTAAGCAGAAAAATGGCACTTCTAAAAGCCCATTTCATATCAACTGGAACTGAACAGTACCTTCCTCCAGTGTTGTACTTTTCAGAATCATTTTTAATGGACCAAAAAGTGTAATTTGTCAGGGATCTTCCTTATACCTACATAATGAGGGTTCATTGCTAAAATAAAGGTTTTTCTCTAATAACTAAATTGAAATTGCAATCTATTCAACTAAGTTAAACTATAGCCAATGTTATCCATGCTATAAAAAGACTTCTAAACAAAGAGTAATTTCTTCATTGCATTCCTAAAGAGATTGAGGTTTAAAAATCTTTCTTCCTAATAAAATATGAGTCCATTCAAAAGTTGAAGATGACACTAGAACAGAAAGCCAGCTTGCATTATTTCAATGAGGATCAAAACTTACGAGTGTGCTGACCATCACAGGAACAACTGAAATTAACCACTGAATCCTTTCTTCTCTGTTTTCAGGAAATCTAATGCTGGTTATAGAATTTAGTATAAATTCACTTGCACAGTAATCATAAAATAAACTTACTGATTTTTCTGTACTTATAAAAATATTGCACTTATAGTAAAAAAACATAAAATTATTCAGTATGGGCTACTAGATGATTTGCATTTCTCTTTGATTCATGTTTTATAATTCAAATAATCATCATTAAGCCTTTCATAAATGAGCTAGAATTTCAAATGTATTGAATTCACTAATTATGTAGCTATCTTTGAGACTAATTTAAATTCTTCCAAGGAATACAGGTGAATTTCCCAAATCTTTTGTTGGTAAATTATGATCATGTAGTAAAGATTTACCCAATAAAATACAAGAAGGAGATATACAAATTGTAAACCTTGGCTATCAATGTTTTCTCTAATGATTTTCTCATGTTCTGTCCTTACCTTTAGTGGAGGCAACCAAAACAAAAGTGAAAATAAATGGTGACAATGACATTGAATCTGCATTCCTGAATCCCTGATTTACAACACGAAGGAGAAATTCCCTGGCAAGTTACCCTATTTCTCCACTTTTGTAATAGATATGCAAGAAACTCACCATTTTTGGGAGTTGTGGGTTTTTTTTTTATACTTTACATAGTATTTATAAGGATATTTAGATTTGTTTTAAGTACTAAGGAAGTTAGTACTTTAAATAAAATACTATTGCAGAACCAATTCTAAATTATGGTTGTATTAATTTAGAGACTGTTTGAAAAGACTAGCAGCAGATATAAAGGAGTTACTTCCTTGTGTAAATTTTAATAAACTACTGGTACCAACACCTAGAAAGAAAAAGAAATACTATGTTCGTGGTTCTAGAGAAAGAGCTGGAAACAGCCAGAAGGTATTGCATTGCATTGCATTGCATTGCATTGCATTGCATTGCATTGCATTGCATTGCATTGCATTGCATTGCATTGCATTGCATTGCATTGCATTGTATTATGCTTTATATTGTTTCTTTTTCTTTTATTTTTTATATATTTTGTGCAGGGTCCCAGTGCGCAGCTTGGACTCATGGTGATCCTCCTGTTTTTGGCCTCCCCAGTGCTGGGATTACAGGCATGCATCACCATGCCTGGACTCTGTCACAGGCTCAGCATGCCAGAAGGGTGGGGCTGGCACGGCATGGGGTACCCTAGTTGGCTGTGCTTGCCTAAGCAGGCTCTTACGCTGCTGTGCTATCTTGCCAGCCCTGTACACTGTCTTCACCTGTTCCATTTATCAAAATATTGCAAGAAAGAGATGACCTGAAATTGTTTTGATTCCAAACAGGAATAAAAAGGAATACAGAACTTTCACAAAGTTGATAACCACTACAATTCAAAAAGCTAGCAGTTTCTGGAGGCTAACGTAGTAGAACATAAATCAAAAAAAGTTTAACACCTTTCATATCAACATCTCAATTAGCAAATAAATATCTATCTGTAAAAAAGTCAGCTACTGAGAAGAAATATAGTTCCTTTGTACTAATACAAGTTGCTAATCTCAGAACTAGGGAAAAGCTGAGCTGAAGAAGCAGAGAAAGGAAAAAGACATAAGGACGAGACCAAGCAAAAATTGTGAATGTATTTACTTGTAATTTTTTATTTGTTTGCTGTGCTTCAGCTTGTTTTAGTTGATTGTGGGGAGGGGATGGAGGAGGTGCTGAATATTGAACTCAGGGTTTTCAAACTAAGCTACTTCTCCAGACGATTTTAATTTGAGAGAGCTTCACTGTCTCAGTAAATTCACTAAATTGACCAGGCAGAATTCAAACTTAAAATCCTCTGTCCCAGTTACTGTGAGTGCTGTGACTGCAGGTGTGCAGCACGGCACGTGGTCATCTATTGTCTTAAACTTTCAGAACACAATCAGACCAAATGAACTCTAGCTATTAGAAGGAGTTTTATTTACTCAGTTCTGTTGTGGGAAATTCCATAGGAGTACAACTACCATGAACACAGTATTTCTTTTTCTTTCTACGTGTTGGTAGCAATAGTTTATTAAAAGTTACACAAAGAAGCTGTGTAAAATAGTTACACAGCTTGTCGATTTCTCCAAAGAAAACACACCAGATAGATGGTCTTCCCTCAAATGGTGAGGCAAAGACGCCTGATGCCCAAAGTAAGAAGCAAAAGGGAAAAAGAAGTGAAAGTTTGTTTTGTTGGTATAGTTGGAGTATAGAGAAGGCATTTTCTCTGGGTAAGGATATATGATCTAGGTAATCCCTGCTTAGCACTGCCTTATCAGGGCTACAGACCTAGAGTCTGTCTCTTATTCTTCCTTTGTTTTCTAAATTAAAAATGTGTAGGTTAGCATAAACATGCTTTTCTGTACTTGGATCTGTATGGAATATTGTGAAGAGCAGAGGAGGATAATATACATTCTGTATCCTAGATCTTCAAACAGTGAGATACGGACACCAGGTCTTCAAGCAGAAAAAAGTAACATCCGAGACCCAGAGCTGCACATCTTTAGTGGATGCAGAGCTTTATGTGTACCACCTCACCCAAAAGCATGCATTAGAAACTTGATTTCCCATGCAATGGTTTTAAAAGATTGGCTTTAAGAGGAGATTGAGCTATGAATGGATTAATAAATTCATTATCACTGTGGGTTCCTTCATAAAAGAGGTCTTCAGACTTCTGTTCTCTCCATCTCCTTTCCATGGGTTCTCTCCTTCTTTTTCCCTCTACCACAGGATGGTGCAGCAAAATGTTCCTCATCAGATGTATTCAGTATTGAACTTTTCAGTCTGCAGAACTATGAACAATAAATTGGTATTGCTCATAAAAGTGCAACATTCATATATACTGTTAAAATATATACATAAATGACTCAGTCTATGGTTTCCTGTTGAAGTAGAACATACTAAGAGAATAAATGGCTGCCTTTCTTTCCCTGGGGGAACGGGTGCACGTGATTAGTTGATCACCGCAAGAAGAATGCGGCAGACATGTTTGTCATTGCCCAAATTACATTCTCCTCTTCAGCTGAGTGCCAGCTACTAAACATTTTTAGTCACATTTTCTACTGGGTGCAGATATACGAGAGGCTTCTACAGTGAAGAGCAAGAAGAGAAGTTAGGTGCACCACTGCAGGGCCAGCCCCACATGACCTTCTCACATGTTCATCTGTGGTCAATTTTCTTTCTGCTAGCATGGTGTTAGATGAGTACCGTGATCTGGAACTTATAATTAGAAATGACAAAGAATATCTTACCATGAATCAGTGCATAATTTTGTGGAGAAGAGCCTTTTTTTGACCTCTACATCTGCCCTGAATGTTGCATACACAAGAGGAATGTCTAACGTTTTTTAAGCATTAAAGATTTATGGACCAGAATTTTAAAGCATTTAACATTATTCTAATACCCACTAAGCTGGGTTTTCCCTTTATTTAAAACAGTATGAAACATTAGGAACAAAGCATTTTTAAAATGTGATAGTAGGATTCTAACTACTAAACTAGTCTTTCATCTTATAAATATCTACCTTAACTAAGGAAGAAATGACAAAAATTAAAAATCTCATATTGGGGACAGGGAGATAGCTCAGTGGAATAAGTGCTTCCCTGGCAAGCACAAGGGCCTGAGTTCAATCCCCGGTTCCGCAAAAAAAAAAAAAAAAAATCTCATATTGATACTAAAATAGCTTAAGAATGCCAAATATTTTTGCTTTTCAATAAGTCTGTAAATAAGAATTTTGTGAAATTTTGGTGAATAAGGGAAATAATTTCCCGTTTGACGTCTTTTAGATTCTACTCTCTGGTTACTGATTAAACTATGTATTTTTATTAGATAATTAAGTAGATTTTCTTCTCAAAATTTCAATTTAAAGTGTATTTAAATTAGTTTTTATTTCAGATTTTACTAATAGCTTTAAAATTTGCTCAGAAATTCACATGAAAATTAACTTAATTGATTTCACAGAAAGTTACCAATAATAGTCCTGATCACTAAGGTGTATTTCCTTCTATCAGACCAGTATAACCTAAATTTCATTATCATGCTTTAAATGTTTTCTGTTCTCCTAAATTTCCATAACATTTTGCAAGTGTTTTGACATCACGTTTTCTACTACACTGTCCATTATAGGTCATGCTACAAATCTCTATTGATTAAAGTTACAGAAAGCTCTTGGAACATTTTCATTCTTTTCTAATTTTTCATATAGTTAAATCATAACCATATTAATATTAGGTGTTTTTCAAAAAAATTATGTAATATATGTCAACAAAAACATTGTTTTTAAACAGACTTATTTTATCTTGCACTATTTGGAATATAGTGTCAGCTGAAACATTTAGCCAATCATGGTAGAACACTCACAGAACATAAATTCCATAAAATCAGAAAGATTTACCTCCCCCTGACTTTTCCATCTCATGTAAAGGTGCCACCCTTTTGATGATTCCTGGATCGAATTTCATAGGTTTAAGTTTCTGAAGTTTGGCAGGTCCTGGGGCTCTTTCCACTCTTAATTCCCAGTTGGCTAAATGGACTATGTAAAATGAAAGGATACTGTAATTTATTACAGCTCATAATCATTTAGAATTAACAAAAAGCTTTCAGTATCATACATGCTTTTGTTAATAACGAG
Source organism: Ctenomys sociabilis (assembly GCA_004027165.1). NCBI lineage: Eukaryota > Metazoa > Chordata > Mammalia > Rodentia > Ctenomyidae > Ctenomys > Ctenomys sociabilis. The sequence continues at coordinate 92,346 of PVKA01000234.1, forward strand.
AACAAATTGTTTAGTGGGCTTGTTTTCCCTAGTTTTCAATAAATCTTAGTTTGATTTTAGTTATAATAAATAGTTTTCAAGGAATGAAATAGGAAAGAAAATCTAGAAATAGTTCTGAAGCTAAACAAAAGAAATTAAGGTGGGTTGTTTTCCTTTTCAGAATATGATATAGAGTCAAATAGGATACGGTGGTCAGGAGAGAAATGCAAAAAATATCCTAGATGTTTGGGGGGATAATATTATAAAACGTCTGTCTATACAGTTTAGGGTACATGCAAAGTATCACAAATATTGTTCAAACTGAACTCTACTTAGATAGAATTTTTACAGTATTTAAGTACACATTTGAATTATAACATAGATGTAATTCATATAAGTTAAATACATATACAATTTAAACTATACACTTTGTTCATATGTGATGTATTAAGCAATATATTCCTATGTTGTCTCTCAGATATGTCAATAGAAATTCAGCATGTAATTATAATTCTCAACAAAATAAACAAACACACTTCTCATATATCAATAGTAACTTATAAGGAGAATACCTATCTCTATCTTACAATCCTTTCCTAAACTGAAGAAACAATGTTGCTGAATCTTTTCATAAGACAAAGCACTAGTGAACAAAGTAGGGAAAGTCAAGGAGGGAGGCAGAAGAGTGACCTGGGGGCTACCTGGGGGCTACGAAGGGGCATTCATCACTTTGGCATTGATGTTAGTAGATGAAAGCAGTTGATTCCTTTCTTGGTTGCAAGAGAAAGAACATATTGTGTAATTATGTCCTGTGCTGAATATATTGTTGGCATTCAACCAATTAATAATAACAAGAATGAAAACAACTCTGTCTGAGATAAGAATAAGGCTTCCAATATTAGTCACAGTCTGCTTAGCTTTAGGTTGGCTTAGATAAATGTAGTAAAGACAAGGAAAACATCCCACTCCACACTTTTGGGCTAATTTAATATCTTTGCTAAGTGCTTAGGTAGTACAGTGACAGACGCAAAGAAAAAAAGCATGGATTGATTGCACTGATAGAGTCCCTTTTAGAACAAGAAAAAAAAAAAAAACCTTTATAATTAGATGTGAATACCTGGTTTCTTCCCATCCATCACATATGCAAGTTTAGGAAAGTATTTTTGTAATGAATTAGAAATGAGTAATATTTCATAATACAATGTATTATACATATCCTGCCATAAATGGTTCAGTCTATACTGACAGTCCTTAGATTCAGAAATGGTTTAACTATTAACAGAGGTCTTTCCTCTTATAGTACTTCTGTGCCAAACATTTTGAACAACTTTGCAATTTTAAAACGGTTGAGTCATCGCAACTTCACAGATGTGTCACAAAGTTTTCTTAACTATTGATGTCCTACGAAAGTTCTTAGCAGGAAGAAATTTGACAATTCTGCGATCTATAAATTGAGCAATCAAGCAGCTCATACATATACTTTCTGGCTCCGTTTCACCATTTAGCTAAAAGATAAGCTTGTGTGGCCAAGTATGCATTTTAAATAAAATTTCAGTGAAGAAAGCAGCAATATATAGTTTCTGACCAGATCATTGAACCAAAAGCAGTAATCAAAGAATCAGACCACACAGTCTCTATATTTGCAGAAAAAAACACAAAAGGCAAGAGAGAGAAGAAAAAGCACTAACAGTACACTGAGATGTTTGATTATTCAACCCAGGTTTTTAAAATCCTTTAAATTTATTTATTTATTTATTTATTTATTTATTTATTTATTTATTTATTTACTTACCAGGGATCAAACTCATAACCTTGCGCTCTCCAGGCAGGTGCATATGCTGCTGAGCTAGCTCGCTGGCCTCCTTTTAAAAACTTTTTTTTTTTTTTGTATTTCAGGGAAAGATCTACAGGGTGTTCAGGGTCTCAGTACTAGCTCGGACTCATAGTGATCTACCTGTTTACAGCCTCCCAAGAGCTGGGATTACAGGTACGTGCCACAGCACCCAGTCTCAATTGCCATCTCAGTGAGCCTTCAGGGACAAGGCCAGTGGGTAGGCCCCAGGATCAAACCCCTGGCCCCTGAGCCTGCTTTCAGGTGCTTTCATCTGCTGAGCTGTTTGAGTGGTCCCAAAATCATTTTTACTGGGAATTAAAAATAGCAAAAATAAAATTAGAATTATACAGAATTACAGTAAACTAAATAATAGAAATTCAACAATAGTTGCTATATGCCTATTGATGTCCTCTATCAGCATCAGAAAGTTATTCAGGAACACAAAGCATAACAGAATGCAGAATGATGGTGGGAATATTTAAGGAACAAACTCATATAGAGAAGCAAGTTCCCAAATTATTGTTATTATAGAGGGGAAGGAAATGCACTAAAATTACAAAATACCAACAACTGTCTAAGTGTTTATATAATACATGAAAACAGTATTGACTTCTTCAGGGCAGCCAGTAGCCTCGAGTTTGCCCGAGCACTATAGGGAAAAAAACAATATCATCATGAAGGCTTATGTTTATTCTTAAAGATTCTCACCCAATGTTCTAAAGTATGGGAGGTTAAATGAAAATTCTTGTGATTCTTAAGTATAAGAAATGGGTTATCTCTGAAGAATTCCACTTTACATAAGTGAAAAAAATTGTTTGCTAATTGTTTCCTCAGCTTATAGCTACCACCAAAGTGATAAAGAACTTTCGAAGTCATAATTCTACATATTTTAAATATGTTTATATTTATTTTAAATTGCTATATAACTATTTTAAATCTTTTGAAAAATGAAAGGCATGATCTCTTGAGGTACATATACAGTGTGGAAATCTAAGTAGCTTGCATTACCTTGCATAATTTTTGTGGTGAGAATATTTACTATGTACTATCTCTGAAATCTTAAAAAATACAGCATATCATCATTAGCTTCAGTCACTATGGTGTATAAAAGCCTTTCCTTTGATATTTAACTTTTCATTCTTTTAACCAACAAATACCCTAGTTCACAAGGTATTTAAGCAGCTGTGATTTGTTTTCACAAAGACACGAAGAAATACCTAAGCAATTATTTTAAAATGCTTATTTACAAATTTCTCAGAGACTTCAGAAGATAGCCAATATAATGAAAATGAAATAATATGTTTAAATTATTAATGAATGTGGATTGCTTTATATCTTTAACTCCTGGCCTCAGGTAAAGCTGTCTTTGACAATAAAAATGAATAAAATACATTTGGACAATTAGAAAAATAATGAAAAGCATTGAAGAATGACATTTGACAAAGGCAGATAAGGGGACATTGCTTGAAAAAAATGAGCATTTATAGATCATCTGCCCTTGTTGTGATAGATCATAGATTATTAAGAAAATTGTGTACCGGTATTGAATCACTTGCAATTAGCTTGGGGACAAAAGAAAAGGCAACTATACCTAATTAATGATGACAATGAAAGATGTTGATTCAGTACACAATGTTTTAAATTATAAATGAGATAAAACATAAAAGGATTGCAATAATCATTCGGGCGTATGTCACATACACGTACATCTAGCAAGAAAGTCATTACAGGAAGATGAGTATTGAAAGAAACCAGACTATTACAGAAAAACACAATGAAATGAGTTTTGAGCAAGAAATAAGAGTAATGTGAGTTGGCCTAAATGGGACAACAACGTGGAGCCTGATGGGATTCCCAGCTCTAGCTGCTAGCGATAGGATTGGGTCAGGTTGCTTAATTTCTCTGAGTAGTGGTTTCTTTCCTTAGAATGACGGCAGGCTCTGTCCTACGAGTTCATATTGCAATATGTAAAGAAGTCCTATCTAAAGCATGTATTATCATGGAAACTCTGATGCATTTAGAAAATAACGCCAGTTAGGCTAACTGCTAACTTACTTATTGACTGTCTTGGGACCTTTTATTTTCCTCGCTGTATTTCCTTTTATTCTGACTATATCAAAAAGCAGTGGTCCTTACACATGCCAGCTTAGATGAAATAATGACTATGGTTTTTAAAAATATGTAGAAAATAACCAGGAAACAATGTTAATTATTAAATATAATTACAGATACTATAATCATTTTAAGTGGTACATAAACTTGTGACACTTAAATGTGAAAAGAATTACAACCGAATAAGCATACTTTATTTTAAATACAAAACTGATCATTTAAAAATGTTTCCTGATACCCATTTACTGATGCTTATACCATAAAGATAATTTTTTACAAGAAAATTAAGACTTATTTTAATTTTCTTTGTTCCTTGTAAAAAGAGAAATCCTCCCTGGCTATAAGCATAAGGCCCTGAGTTCAATGTCCAGTTCTGCCAAAAAAAAAAAAAAAAAAAAAGAAAGAAAGAAAGAAAGAAAGAAAAATCCTCCCTATAACATGTCTCCTTTTAAGATTTTATGAAATAAAATTGGTTTTTATTAAATGATTGTTTTGCCACTTTGCAATGTATTTCTCTTGTTTCAAATATTGAGTATTTGGGGAGTTATAATTTTTTAAAAAATATATATTTTCAAAGTTTTTCTTGGTAGATTATTTATTGATGGTTGGGAAAAACAAGAAAGCATCAATTTTGTTATGTTTGTAATAATGTATTTCATTAATCAAAGTTCTATTCAGATAAATGGAAACTGGTTCAATTTTCACTTGTCAAGTAGAAGAATATAAATGCTGTGCAATTGTATAATTGATTTTATGATTTAAACAAAGGCTTCTTTGGAGATAATTTCTCAAACTTGATAAATGTAGTAAAAGTGTATTTCCTTGGAATATTAAGAATATTTTCATAGAGATTTTGAACTTACATGTTCTCTTTTGTAATAATTTGCAAAGATTTAACAAAACATGTTCCTTGAAAGCTTCTTGAATTTAGAATTTTAATTTAGTGTAACTCTTGAAATTTATTCTAGTGATTAGGTTTCATTTTCTGAAAAATAAAGTCATGTATAAAACAAGGTTAAGTTTATGCACTAATTAGGGAAACTTTTATTTCAAAATTGATTAAATAACATGATTAATTTTATAAAAGTCTACGTATTATCCACTCTGGATAAAATTCACATAGTCCCTAAAAGAAGACTACTTAATGTGAAAAGACTAAAATAATCATTGTTAAATTTTATTCTAGGGTCAATTAATTAAAATAATATACATTATTAATCGGAAGCTTCCATATACTATATGTAAAATGTATCCTAGCTTATCATTTTCATTCTATTTGTTGCTACATAGAATTTCACTGTGACTATAACAACAATATTGGGAAAATAATAACCTTCAAGGCATCAGATGAAGTCTCTGGTGATGTCACTTTCACTCTGACATTTATACTGACTTCACTTATGACAGACGGAAGGTGATGAACAGGTCCAAGTAAGAGGTCACCTTGTGGCAAGGCTGGTGTACGATCTGTCAAATGCAGAGACCGTAAGTCTGCTAATGAGGAATTAAGTAGACAGAGTGTTACTGTTTGACTGTGTTCATGCGCTCCAAACCTGTTAAACAATGCTAATCAGGTGTTTATTAAGTGAAACCATTATGCCAAACTTGCTGCAAAACTCACCATATGTCAGAGAGGTTGTAACATATTATTCATCCATTTTAGAGCTAGATTAATAAGAGTCATTCACCACGCTTTCCTGTTCTTAGCCTTCAGCTATGCCTTGAAATCAAGGTTACACTAACAGTTCAAATTTATTTCAATTTTTTTTAAACAGACATGTAGAATTTCATAAAATTATGTTGAGATGGTGCTTCTTGGTTAACAAATAGTTTTGATATCCTCTTACATTAACAGTAATTTTTTTAAAAAAGAAAAATAAAATACATTTGAAGTATGATGGCATGAAATATTTTTTATAACAAAATAACTTTACAAACTTTATTATACAGAATTAGAGTGTAGGCTATAAAGGGGCACATCCATTTTCAGGTGGCTTCAGAAATTGGTCAGGAACAAATAGTTTGAAATAATTGCTGAGCTGGGTACAACTGTGGTTGAGGTCAGCTAAGGACTCTTCCTAAGCTAATACCCTGTGAGTTAATGATTCCTGTATACAGTATTTGCTTGAGTTTCCTTGGTAATGTATAAAAGCTAGGTACTGAAATTACATTGACATCATTTTCTTTTCCAGAATTTGGGTTGATATTTACTAATTCAATGTAAACATTCCTAGATCTTCTAGCAGTTACTACTTTTTAAATTTTATGGTAAAATGGACTTTAACAAAGGCTTGAAATTCTAGAGATATTATTTATAAGTTATGCCATATATGGATGGCTATGCAAAATAGCATAAATATACAACTACTTTCTCTAAGTTCAATGAGATGAAGGTTGTTTTCATTTTATTTTTATTTTTTGGCTGAACCGGGGATTGAACTCAGGCCCTTGGGCTTGCCAGGGATGTGCTTATTCCATTAAGTCATCTCCCCAGTCCAAGAAGAAGGTTTTGAACTAATAGTGTTTAGACAAGATATCATCTCTGCATCTCGTACTATGAATAACTACTATGAAGAGAACAAGATGCAATGTATTAATTATTGTAACTGTACCACTAGCCTGTTTTGAAACTATCTCATCGCTACTTCTTTCTCAATAGAATTATTTAAAAATAAAACAAAGTAGAAGGTTTCAATATAATTAACACTTATGTTAATCAAATACTCACTGGCCTTGAGAAATTACGGTTTAATGATAACTGGAAATACGATATTTTAATGAAAGTTTAGAAATGGCTACAAGGAAGTGTGATATTGTGAAGAAGTTACACATGCTGCTTATCAATTATAACAGTTAATAAAAATATTTGCACAGCATGAATTTGAAGATCCAAGCAGAATCTGTATAAAATGCAAATTAAAATATAAAAGCATTATAAAGGAAAGCTGACATGCAATCTCATACTAGTGTTTAGTATAACTATCTTAAGTATATTTTAAATAAATTTTATAATCTCTGACATGTAATTAATGTTGTCTTTTCTGTGGATAGCAGTGTCACCATACTCCTCCTTTTGTCACTATCCTCATTTATTTTATCAATTCTAAATATTTATATTGAAGTACATTTTACATTGTTCTATTTTATTTCTTTTTCTTCTTGGCTGTTACAACAGGCACTAAATCTTTAAAAACTGTGACTGGGAGTAGTGCAGCGCACCTGTGATCCCAGCACTTGGGAGGCTGAAAACAGGAGAACAGCTACAAGTCTAATTTATGTAATGAGACCACGAAGACCCTGCAGATTCTGTACCAAATACATTTTTTTTTCTGGACCTGGGGATTGACCTCAGGCCCTTGAGCTTGCCAGGGAAGCACTTATTCCACTGAGCCATCTCCCCGGCCCCTACATTTTTAAAAAAATAAAAGAAATCTCTCCATCAAGAACCACCTGGCATTATAATGCTTAATTTATTTATTATTTCTTAAAAAAATTATTTGTTCTGTACACTAGCTCAGACTTGTAGTGATCTTCCTGTCTCAGCCTCCGCAGCAGTGGGATTACAAGCATGCACAACCATGCCCAGTTGCAGTGGCTGGCACAACATGCTCGGGGTTCTGAGTCCAGAAAAGCATGCAGGATTCAAGATCAAACCCACATCCTTTCACTTAACAGGCAGATACATAGACGGCTGTGCTATCTTCCTGGTCCAATAGTGAATTATATACTGAAGTGAGTAAATAAAATTATAATGGTAGTCTATACACATAGGAGATTTGAATTCAGTTTTCAGAGTCAGCTTCATTTTATTAGGTTACTGATAGTGCCTGCAGTTTGTTCAGATTTTTTTAGAAACATATAAAGCCTTTTTTTAATTTTAAAACTAGTTACATATCAATTTTGTGCATCCACAGAGCACTCTACTTATGTCAATATCTTACTAAATATATGTATTTATTGAGAGTAAGGACTACAATGTTTGTATAATCCCAGAATAACAGTTAACCTATCTTATACGTTCTTTGTTCCAAAATTTGCCATATAAAAGGGTCAATTAATGTGAAATTTTTATAGCTGTTGGAAAAAATATCTATAAGGAAATAGAGTGAATAAACCAAGGAAAGAATATAGAAGATTTCCTTTTGTTTTGTCTGATTTGTATTAATCTGTATTCTAAATTAAGAACAACACACTTAGTTTAATTTTTTGGCGGAGTCAGCTTAGAATCAGGTTTATTACTTTCTTGGAATGTTGGAAATATTATTTAAAAAATTGCTCCTGTGAGCCCGGCTGAAATATTATTTCAGACCTAGGGACATAGTTTGGTGGCTAAAGAGACTGCCTGGCGAGCTCGAGTGCCAGGGCTTCTTCCCCTGTACTGCAGGCTGTGCCAGCCTTTACCACCACCGCACGTATCGCCAGCCACCAATTTGGGCTTGGTGGCACCTGCCTGGAATCCAAATGTTGGGGAGGCTGAGACAAGAGGGTTACTATGAGTCCTAGCTGTGTGGCAAGACCCTGTATTAAATAAATGAATAAATAAATAAAATTTTAAAAAGCATCTTAAGAAATGTGATTTCACGGCCATGTTGTGACCGATGTTCTTTCGAACTTCTACAATTTATCATTTGCATTACTTTGTACTATCCCATTTGTTAGTTATATTTTTATACCTACACGTTAAGAAAGCTTTTTTGAACATATTCATTGTTTATCTTTTTGTCTTATATTTTCATGTTTTTTTTTTTTTTTTGTGTGTGTGTGTGTGTGTGTGTCAAAAATAGAGGTTAAACTCAGGCCCTTGGGCTTGCCAGGCAAGTGCTTATTCTACTGAGTCATCTCCCTGGCCCCTTCATGCCTTTATGACATATACAATTTAGAAAATTTCCACCTGATAATGCCTAACTAATATTTATCCCCTCCAGGGCTGAGTCACTTCCAGCACTCTATTATACTTTCTCTTTCTTTCTTTCTTTCTTTCTTTCTTTCTTTCTTTCTTTCTTTCTTTCTTTCTTTCTTTCTTTCTTCCTTCCTTCCTTCCTTCCTTCCTTCCTTCCTTCCTTCCTTCCTTCCTTTCTCTCTCTCTCTGTTTCTTTCTTTTATTTTTAGGACAGGGTCTACAGGGCCTCACTGTGTTGATCAGACTCATAGTAATCCTCCTGTTTGCAGCCTCCCAAGTGCTGGGATTACGGGCAACTGCCACCACTCCCAGTCTCAATCACCATCTCAGGGCTCACTGGGTTTGAGGCTGGTACAGCAGGCCTAGGGATCAAACTCCTGTCCCCTGTGTCTGCCTAAACAGGCACTTTAATCCACTGATCTAGTAGGCTGGCCCCCTGGCCTAATTTCTAGATGCATTCTGTTCTCTTTCCATGATCTTTAATAATTTGAAAATTAGAACAACCCATCAATACTTAAAAATAGTCATACAAGAGGGCCAGAGTTGTAGCTCAGTGGAATCAGTACCTGCCTTGCAAACACAAGGTGCTGAGTTTGATTTCAAGTACCAAAAAAAAAAAAAAAAAAAAAACAAATAAGTCACACAAGAAAGATCTACAAATATAAATATTTAAATCACGGATTTTGAAAAAAACATAGGGTATTGTATATACAAAACAGTTAGGTTTACAGCCTAACAGGGTAGGTATACAGCTACTTTCTATTAATTCAATGAGAAGAAAGATTTGTACTCATAGTTTTTGGAAAGGATATCATGTCTGCATCTTGTCCTATGAATAACCACTATGAATACAACAATATGAATGTTGTCCTACTAATTGGTTTTGAAACTGTCTCATTGCTACTTGTTTCTCAATAAAATTAATTTAAAAAGTAAATGAAATGACTGGTATTATATATTATAGTTATTTGATCTGTAAAAATGCTACAGCTAAATGTCCACCTTGGAATGCTTCTACTTCCATGATACTAGTCCTTTGGAAACCAATTTATATTTAATCTCTAATATATGAGTATAATTTCTATTAACAGTAGCCTCTTTAGCCATCTCAAGCAACTTGAGAGTGACAACTGAGTCCAGGAGAGCACTCCCTCTACTAACCACGCCCACTGGTGCCAGAGACTTAAGCACTTACAGTTTTCAATTATAACACACAACTTTTTAGACCTTTTCAGCATCATTATATCACGCATCTTATTTCCTTCTTGTTATCCATCTTAATGTACAGAAGAATGAATTTACTGTTGCTCTTGCAATCATATTTCTGCTACTACTCACATGAGTTTATTTCATCTAGTTTATAGGATTATTGGGAACTCATACTTTGTATTCTCCTTCCATCTTTAGAATATTCCCTTTTATTTGTAATAGGTCAGCTCCTGTATTTTAGAAATCAGTTATTTATTTGTATGAGTTATCTAAGAATTCGTGCAGCATCATATGAGTTGCTTAGATGGAAACAATCTAAGCAAATTAACCAGTGGACAAAAAGAAAAGGAAAAAGAAACTTAAAATTAAAATGACTCTCCAGGGGCCAGAAAGATATCTTAGTAGTCCAAAGCACCTGCTTAGGCAAGCGTGCGGTTCAATTCTAGGCACCACATGCTGCCTCAGCCACTCCCCCAGGGCAGGCTGAGAAGGCCACGAAAATAAAATAAAATGAAGTGACTCTTCTCAAGACTTTCCTTAGTAAATTGTGAAATAAAATGTGAGATTTCCTAGAAGGAGGAAAAACTCTCATATTTGATATGAGAAATTTTATTATGAGGGCTATTTTTTCTTTGAGTGTTTTGTTTTTCTTTATTTGTGTACCTTTTACTGAATAGTTTTAGCTGAATTCCTTAGGATAAATGCACTAACAGAAAGGAATTTTCATCATGGTCCCCCACTGCATGAAAACTTCCAAATAGTGAATTTTAGAATTTGTTTCACAATGGACTATAATGCTTGGATGCTCTAGAGAAATTTAAATAGAGATATTTCAACACTTAAAGATTATATACTTTTAATAAGTAGTAAATCCTTGTATATTAGAGCTCATGATGGAAGTCTATTATTATTACTGGATATGACCACAAGGATAGCAATTATACTATCATTGATGAATACTTCTATGGATTCAAATTCTTGAATATATTTCAATCATAAATTAGGCTGCACATTTGTAATAAATATTGAACATTATTGAGCCTAATAGACTCTTTCCCTAACACATTGTTACGTTGAATCATTCTACCAATTTCTAGTGAACGCCACAAGAATAGTAATAAGAAAAATGTCTTTGCTCTACAATTGACATTCTTAACTTGGAAACTGGCAATGATAAAACTTGAGCATTTTAACAGATTGTTTTTTTAGTTCTCAGTTTTTATTCTATATTGTCATACTGATAATACCCATCATCTTTCACTGTATTTGGCTTAACTGGACTATACTTTAATCCATACTTTAATTGCATTGGGAAGAACTCATGGTCTCTTCCGCAAAGCTCCACATCCGGCCTCTCTCTGCATGACGTGTGGGTGTGTCTGAGCCATGCATGTGCATGCGTGTACCTGTGAGCAAATGTGCATAAACATCCATATACATAAAGTCATTTGGGGGAAAAGAGATGAGCTTCAGACTGTAATGTTAAGTAAATTAAATCAGATACAGAGATTAATATTGCATGGTCTTATACATGAGAATCCCAAGATATAAATAAAGATCAAACTAAAAGGTAGCATGAAGTAGAGAGATGAGAGATCTTTCCAAATGGAAAAGGGATCAAGAGAGGGTGAAAAAAGGGAGAAAAAAAGTGATGCAGTCTGCAGGGAAGAGAGAGGAAGGGCATATAAAAAGAAGATCTACCAACTTTCTATCTCAAAAAAAGAAGGAAATCCGGACATTTCAAACAGTTGCACTCATGCTTTATAACATTGTTATACACTTTCCTCCTTTCAAACTTGGAGACTGGGATGTAACTTATCTGAAGTGATTGTTGTATAAAATATTGAAATGGACAATACTATAATTATATTACAAGTCCTACTTGCACAAATTTCTTTTCTTTCCATTTTTGTATTTTAGGGAAGGATCTACAATGTCTTCAGGGTCTCACTACTAGATGGGACTCATAGTGATCCATCTGTTTACAGCCTCCCAAGAGCTGGGATTACAGGCACATATCACCAGGCCTAGTCTAAAAGATTATATACTTTTTCTTTCCTTTTTTTTTTTTTTTGCGGTACTCAGGACCTTGTGCTTGCTAGGTGAGCACTTATTCTACTGAGCTATTTCCCTTGCCCCCACTTTCACAAATTTCAAAACATACATTGTTAGGACACAAGGCAACTGAAAGACCTAAAAAATAAGACACGAAGTGTTTGAGGCTTTCTCCTTTCAGTAGCACTTGGTATTATAAGGTATCAAAAAAAATCTGGAGTCTGAAAAAATGAAATAAAAATGACAATTATAGGATTGTAAAGTTTTAGAAGGATTAGGTCCTGTTTTCTTCTGATAGGAAGTGTGTAAAGTCCTGTTATAAGATATTTTTGAAAGTTCATTAAAACATTATAGCAAAATCTAGCAATGCATAAAAGTTATGAAGTTATTATGTTCCTTTCCCTCTAGTACTTGAAATCCCAGCAAAAAGTTTTTAACAAATGAAAGCATAAACTATCTCTAAAAATGTCTACAGAATCATGGATATTTTCACTCCATGGAGGATTGCACTTTAATACTGCAGTCATTTTATTATTTCATATTCTACTGTGCAAATAAAAGCATGTGAATCACATCATTGATGACTAATTCACATGGTTGCCTCATAGATCTGTTGGCTACTTAGTTTGGAACAGTTTAAGGGTGACATAAACACAGTACTTTGAAAACTATTATGACCAGACAGGTCCTCAGATTACAGAGCAAGAGAGAAAGAGAGTTTTACCTTTAGAAGCAAAAGCTGGGCCAGCTAAATCTCAGTGGATTAAAGCACCCTCAAACAGGCTCAGGGGTCAAGGGTTCTATCCCCAGGCCTGCTGTGCCAGCCCTACCCCTGGGGCACACTGAGAAGGTAATTGAAACTTTGTGTGGTGGCAGGTGCCTTTATTTCAGCTCTTGGGAGGTTGTAAACTGGAGAACCACTATGTGTAGTATCTAGAAGGAAGACCCTGAACACCCTGTAGACTCTTCCCTAAAATACAGAAAAAGGCAAAATTTGATAGAAATGTAAACAAATGAAAATATGAGGATCATAGAATTTACACACTAGAAACAAAAAATTGAGAAATGTATCCCTTGTAGCATATAAATGGCCCCATGGATATGACAGGAGATAAACTAACTACACATAGTCTTCATTATGATTTGCAGCTGGTTTTCATTCCTCAATTACACTTTCTGTATGTTGTGGAGTTTCTTTTTTCATCTTAACTACATAGATTAAATAAAGTATTTTACATAAATAAAAATGTAGTCTTTTTTATCATAGAGTCCTATCTTTATGGAAGGGTTAAAATTGATACTAATACATTATGTTCTTAAGGTTTACAAAATCAATTTTTAATAAAATAATTGTTCTGGTATAATAGACACGTTTCAAAGTGTAGTAGTTATCAATTTTTCAACTTATATTTGGAAATTTAATCAATGTTTATTTCATTTACATCTGTCAACAGTTAAACTGAAAAATAGTCATGGCAGTTCGTTTTTGTATCACAGTTCTTCAATCAGCTATCTGAATTGTAAATTCAGAATGTACCACAGTGATTAAGACACTCAAAGTAAAGACTCAGTGTATGTTAGGTCATAGTCAGGAACAGATTTAAACATTTAAGTCATTAATTTTTGTGTTTACATTAGTATGATCAAGAAATTAGAAAAGGTGCTATTGATATGGAGAAATAAAGAGCATCAACTTAAACATGTTGCCTTTTGCAGAAAAACTTACTTACTTGAATAGTTTTCATCCAAAATTTTGTGGAAAAGCTTCCAGGAATGCAGTTATTAATGCAAGTCATAGATGTTAAAAAATTGGATGAAAGCCAGATCCATCAAATGCTGCCTCCGAAACACAACTTCCCATAGTCCATCCCAGATGACAATGCCTTGAACATCTTTAACTTTTCCATCAGAACCATTTAGCATTACTAAGCTTCTGCGCAGCTGGAGCAGCGCTACTATCGTCAGAACCAGGCAAACAAATTTATGATGATGTTCCTGGGAATATGGAGTAATGCGGAGGGAATTTCTCTAGTTGTTCATTAATATTTTATTCATTACAATGGGGGAGTTTTAAGAGTTTCCTTTTAGGCAAATTAGGTCACTGGATAAAAAATATGCAGCATGGAAACACAGTCTATTACTACGTGGAACAAAAGATGTGGTTAATAAATTATGATAATGGGATTAGTCGTCTGCTGAGGTTGAAAGGCATATTTAAATATTTTGGAATTTACTTATAGAGAATTTTTTTCTGTGAATTTATATTTTCCTTCAATATATTTTCATAATTATTGGCCACATTTCCTCTAAGTATACGTAGATGATTTCTAGATACTTTGAGTCCCTTTAAGATGATAAAAGCAATGTAAGAAGACAGAAGTTTCATATTTTCATCTTTAATTAAGAATAACTAAAAGTAACAGGAAGCAAAGCAGATAAATCAACAGAATAAAGAAGCTTATTCTCACCGGTAAGTTTTTTCACATAAATATTTAAAGTTATCTAATACTATGCCCAAAAGAAGAATGCAATTTCTCTCTGTATTCCCCTTGATTAGGACATAGTTTTATACTTTAATCATTTTTGAAAGTAACCTGAATTGTTGACAATTCCATTGTAAAAGAATTGACATTGTTTTCCCAAATACACTTTAATAATTTCTACAATGGTCTGCTCTTTTTTTAAAGCTGTTGTTTCGATGTTTATTTAACCAGTAGGTTCATCAGTGAAGGGGAAAATAAGGCAGGAGTTCTGATTCACACACAGCAATAGCACTCTGGGGAATGTGACCGATGAGGGCAAGTTCTTCCTAGGAAAGAGGTAGGGATCCAGGAAGTGGAGGTGAGGGAGTGCAGCCCCGATGGATTTCCTAGGAAGCTCTAGAACTTGCATTGTGTTTCACAACTCACCTCTCCTTGAGGCAAACACACCCCTAGCTTTCATCCCCTTGTCCTTCAGTTGCTACCAGTAGGCTCTGAGGAGACAAGAAGGCAGTTTCTGTCCTCCAGAGGTCTCCAGGCATTGCCATAACTGTATATTTGTCTTGGATACGCAGAATTCCATGAGGAGACAGCTTTATCATGAAGTACTCTACTACTATGAGGCACAGTCAGGCTCAGCAGTGACCAAATTTCATGAGACAGGCCAGGTACTGGCAGGCTGTCATAAGCAGACAACCCCACAGCAGCTGGCAATTGGCAAAGTAGCCCACTCTCACAGGAATCTGGAAAGAACACCAGCAAGAACGTGACATCCATCCCTGAAATATTAGTCCAAAATACCTTGTCTTTCTGTT
The DNA here is from genome assembly GCA_004027165.1 of Ctenomys sociabilis. Lineage (NCBI taxonomy): Eukaryota > Metazoa > Chordata > Mammalia > Rodentia > Ctenomyidae > Ctenomys > Ctenomys sociabilis. Next base: position 107,730 of record PVKA01000234.1, read on the forward strand.
GTACTTTTTAATTTATGAAATATTTTACATTGACTATGTTATTAGATCATGAGAAACCACTGCTATTGGCATGAATTACTACCATGCTTTGTTTGAGGATATAATTCAGAGTAGAACAAGGACATAGAGGCTGGGTTGCCAGGACAGTAGGCAACTAACAGCAGGATAAAGCCTAGACTATCTGCATTGTTGCTCAGCTCTGGGTGGAGACCTGTTAGTTACTATACTTGAAGAGAGTCTGTCTAAAAGCAAGTAACTCAGATTTCATTATTCTTCAATTTACCTAGACAATGGCAAAACCATTTAAAACTAAAGACACAGGGGCCAGGGAGATAGCTCAATAGAATAAGCACTTGCCTGGTGAGCACAAGGTTCTGAGTTTAATTCCTGGTTCCACAACAACAACAACAAAAAGGCACCAAAGGAAGATAATTGAATGAGTTTTCAGGTTCAACATGCAAATGTCAGCTTTTTATGATATCGTGTTCCTGCACCCTAGGCCACCAGAGCAGCACCCTAATATTTTCAGACATTGCCCTACAGGTGCATTGTCCTTGGATTCCCAGAGTTACATGGGGAGCAGGGTTTATGGTACCCTGCTACCATAATTGCTAGGTATGCATGACTATCCCCCCAACACATACTCTGGAAATTCCCCAACACTTAAACTTTATTCTCTCTGTAGAAATGTAATCTTCCTGTCAGCCCCTTGAAGTCAGGTCTTAACCCCCTACCTCTCTCCTCCCTGCATGGCCAGCCTGGGTAATGACCCTTCCCTGCCCTTCAGCACTGTTCTCCTTGATATGCATATCTGGAAGGCTGGAAGAGCCTGGTGCCTTGGGACAGCCAGAGCTAGAGGTTGTGTCCTAAATCTTCAATATCAAAGGGGAATATACTGGCCTTGCTTATCATAATATTAAATTTAGATACAGTTTCAATCATAGGTCAACATTATTAATATCTCTTCCTTTTGGCACTGGGATGCCTTTTATTTATTCTATGAGACTGTACTTTAAAAGATTTGTCCAGTGCAACAGAACTAATAAGTAAACAAAGGAATTGCATCCAAATATTCATGACATAAACTGTTTCAGTAACATTTGTAAACTGATGTACACATATGTAATATCATGTATGTGGATATATTACACTGAATATTGGTAATCATGTACCTTCCTTTTTTCATAAGGTTGGCTAGGAATTTATCAGTTTTATTTACAAAGAACTATTTGATTTATTAACTTTTTGTGTTGTTTTATTAGTTTCTACTGCATTAATTTCTGCTGTGATGTTTATAATTTCTTACCTTCTATGGGCTTTGGGCTTCACTTGCTCTTTACTAGAAGTTTAAAGTGCAGCACATGTTTGTTTATTTGTACTTGTTCTATTTTCCTTAAATGGGAATTCACCCCTAAAAATTTTCATTAGGAGACTTCTTCATTAGACTCCAGAAGTTCCTGAAGTTTTATCTGAATTTTCTTCAGATTGTAAATATTGTTTAATTTCCTCTTTAATTACATCTATGATCTAATGGTTGTTCAGGAGGGTGTCACTTTATTTCCATATTTTTATGTATATTTTTACAATTTCTTTTGTCAATAATTTCCAATTTCATTGCATTATGGTCCAGTAAAATGTGTGGGATAATTTAAATTCTTTTCATTTACTTAAGCATGTTCTGTGGACTGGTATATAGTTTATGTTAGAGAAAGTCCCATGATACACACAGAGAGAAAGAAATAGAAAAGAGAGAGTGAGAGAGACAGAGGGACAGAGAGGCAGAGACAGAGACAGAGAGAACACACAGACATACAGACACAGACAGACAGAGATATAGAGAGACAGAGAGGGTAATGTAAAAGAGAGCTGGGAGAATTGTACTACTCATTCTTATTGGTTTATTGAAAGTAACAGGCAATGCTTCATTTTCTTTTCAATTTTTAACCAATTTTGCATGCTTATTCTCATAATATAAACAACTAATATGAAGACAACAATATGCGATGTAAAAAACATTGTTGAATTCCTCATATCTTGGCTAGTGAAATTTTGCAACATTTATACTTTTCAATCATTTTTGTTTTGTTTAAAATATAAAAAGATAAAAATAAATCATATACTGCTTTAGAAAAGTCTTAAGCATATTTTTATTTCAGTATGCTATACTATTGCAGTATTTAATATTACATAATAAATACAAAAATGGATATATTACAATGGGAGTACTGTTATAATTACAAAGACAATTCAGAAGGCCTCTTGCATTGAAGCATTATGAAAACAGCAACATTTTCTAAGCAAAACCCTGAACAGAGCAAGAAGGTCAGGCATTTCTAGTACCTTTTATTACATGCAAAATGTACAAGGTCTACCATTTATATTTTAGGGGTTGACTATAAAATAAATGAATAAATGAGTAGGCAATTTAATCAAATAGAGCCATCAAACAAGAAGTATCATGGATGCGGCCACATGAATCATTGATTAGTGACAAAGGTGTTCAATAGGGTGATATTTATATACCCGTGAACCTCAGTTTAGGTATGTCATAAACGTGCTTCAGTCACAAATATGGTGGGCGAGGTCTAGATGACTCATGTTTATAAGCTGCAAATACAGATATATAGGTGGTCCACAATTTGAACTGAAACATATATGGAATAAAATATTACCCTGATGATATGCTAATGAGTTCTTATTTAAAGTTCAATGACACCAATATTTGTAAAAAAATTTTGTGGCAAATAATCTAGAAAGAATGAATTCATGCATATTGATGCATAAAAAATAGGCTAAGTGGTAAGTAAATGTTTTTTTTTTTTTTTTTTTTTTGTTTTCATAACGTTTTGGTATTGTACAAGGTGCATACATGATATTATATTTACAGGTATTTATGTAGCTGAATTATATCAAAGATTCAATAATTATTTACCTGGTGGATGACCATAGCACTAAAGCTGACATAATATCCTGTCCAACCACCATTAGTGCAGATCTTGCCTCTCATAGAATTATGTAGAAACACAGCGTTATCTAACCCAACTGTACTGTCTATACACACACAGGATGATTTATGTTTTACCTAAACTAAAAATGAACAACGTACTAATGAAATCATTAATTCATTAGACAGGGGGCAGAAAAATGTGTGGTGCACCCTTTGTGTCCCCAGCTTCTATCTTTAGGATTCACATCAATCAAAGATTTAAAATATTCAAATATTATATCTCAACTGAACACATATGAGCTCTTTTATGCAATTTTTGCCTAAAAATAGAGTATAACATATATGGTATGTAGGTAATTTAGAGAAAATTTAAACTATACAAGATGTGTGTGGGTTATATTCAAATTCTTTGCCATCTTAAAAACAGACTTGCACATGTGTACATTTCTTATCTTCTGTGGTCTGATATGCTTTAACGATGTCCTCAAGAGATTTGTGAATTAAAACTTAATCTCTCTCATGAGGTAGCAAAAGGATAAAATCTTCATCCTCCGATGGTGTTGAAAGCAGAACTGTTGGGAATGATTAAAATTAAATAAAATCATTAGACTGAAGCCTCCATGCCCAGCAGCTCAACAAGAAGGGGCAGAAAAATCAGATGAGAAATATGTTCTCTTTACCAGTGTCAGTATTGACTTGTACAGCCTTGGTACTCTGCTTTCGAGAAGGCTAACATGAAACACTCAAAAAAAAAAAAAAAAAACTCTTTTCCTGATAAAATTAATCAGCATCACATGTTTAATTATAGCAATACAAAACAGTCTGACCCAGTGTGTTCAGGTACTTTGGGATCCACGCCCCACAGATGTCAAGGGATGACCATACCACAGGGCTTGACATCTCTCAGCTATTAAGCATCAGTCAAAGCCACATCTCACTTTACCTAAGTAAGGTCTCACAGTCTTTTCACTGAAGCATTTGGAAAACTATAAACAATCATTAAGGCTGGAAACATTTCAAAACGGTTCAAATTTCTTATTTTATTTTTTGTATTTTAGGGATGGGTCTACAGGGTGTTCAGGGTCTCACTATTAGATCAGACTCCTACTGATCCTCCTGTTCACAGCCTCCCAAGAGCTGGGATTGCAGGTGCGCGCCACCATGCCCAGTCTCAATTACCATCTCAGTACACCCCCGGGGCGGGCTGGCAAGGTAGGCCCCAGGATTGAATCCCTGACCCCTGAGCCTGCTTGCAGGTGTTTTCATCCACTGAGCTATTTGGCCAGCTCTGTCTTACTCTTTACTATCAAAATTCTCTATGGCAATGAAAGACAAAGATTAAAATTTTTGAAGAAGTGTTAAAATACATTAGATATATTGACTGGGTGAATTAGATAGATGGAGATGAAGGGAAATTTGTGTGCTTAGGTGTGCAGACTATGATCATACATGGGTGCCTAAATAACACTTCAAATATTCTGCATACTTTGAATATCCCAGTGGAGAATCACTTGCAGTCTCACAAATAAGAATGACAAATGGAAATGAATTTAGCACCAAAGAGTAACAGTGATTTCACTGGTATTATATGTTTTTTCATCATGTTCTACTTCTATCCAGTTGCCCTTCTGTTTTACCTGACTCCAATCATTTCAAACGGTCATTTGTCCAAGACAAACTCTACAAAACCATGCAGGCATAGCAAACAGACAGCACAGTTGCAGCCCCTGTCAATTGTAGACTTCCTCCCTTCCCTTTAAGCAAAACAGCCTCACTTCTAGGGGAACTGACTTCTGTGAAAATAATTCCTTGAACTCAGTCTATTCTTGACAACTAGAGCACATAAGATTTAGAATATTACTAAGATAACAAAAGCTAGCAGTGCTTTCTTTAATCACATTTTTCTCTTATGTAAATGTGCTTTTCATCTTAATTGTCTAGATTGACACAGGCAAAGACAAAGAACCAACCTCACAGGCAAGCTACTATCAGCTTTATTTAAAAATAGGTTTCATTGTCCATTACAAAAAGATTAGTTCAAGGAACAAGGTGGAACAAAAGTCCCAATACAGTGAAATAAAATACCATCCACTACAGTCATACAATTTTATCCTAAACAGATTGTGCCACATAGAAATAGAATTACAGGCCCACACTATTTGATGGAACTGATGTCAGAGACTAAACATGTAGGCTTTCCATAACACTCCTCTCATCTTGGCCTATATAACTTCTTATTTAGCTCAGTTGTTTCTACAACTTATGCTTGCTTGACAAAGAAAGAGATTATAGTTGTTTAAATAACTGCATCATCAAATAAATTATTGTGACATAATATGTATAGATTATGCATGTAAAATACTTTCTATAAACAATACATGCAACATTTCATAAGTATAAGATAAGATACTGTAAACGCTTATTTTAAACAAATAACAGAAAATGATATTAAGGAGAACCCATCCTCCTTAGAATCTCCCTCCTTACTTTTTTGTAACTTCAGCGACTTTCATTCAGCTTGGATCACTTTAAGCCAAAAAGGCTATTTTCTTTAATAATGGAAATCTGCGAGTATTGTATATTTAAGGGCTAGGCAGATATGCAGGAACTGTACCCTGTCTCCCTTCTTCTATCACTTCCCCAATGGAAAGAAGATACAGTCAAAATGATCTCAAAGAGTATCAGACACAGCACTAATCAACATATGTGAAAAATATATTTAACGATAGACCACATGTGAGGTAATAATTGTCATTTTAACATAAAGAAAGTGAGGTGCAGAACAGTAAAGACACTTGCTGAAGCTTACCTGGTGAAGGATGTTGGGACCCAAACTGAAACAGAGCTTAGCCCCAGAGTCCAGTTTCTGAAACAGTAAGATGAACAACTGAGAAATGCTAAGACAGTCACAATGGAAAATAAGTGAGAAGTTCTCAAAAAGAAGGCAATACGGGAGAGTATCATTTGGATGTTAGAACTTTGTAGAAGGGATTGTTGGTCACATAAAACAGAGAGGTGAAGCAACTGGTCTTTCTCTGAAACAAAGATACCCATTGGCACTGCATGATGTGCGTCATAGAGAGAGATTTTTCTTCCAAAATTACTTCTTAGCAACCACAGGAGTAGCAGTTAATATTCTTATCTAGCCCGAAAGGGTTACCTGTTACCACTAATCCTGAGAAGCCTATCAATATTTATATACATTGCTAAGATACATGTATACAAGCTACACTTCTATTAAACAAAATGTATTTTAAAACAAAAGAAATTCATACTGTGCTCAGCAATGCCTGTGTACATAGGTATTTACTTATTCTGTGGGCCTTCCAAATGTGTTTTACATAAGCATCAATAATAATGGATTTAAACAGCAGGAGAAAATAAAAATCCCATTTAAGATCAATAGAGTAAGTAATTGTGTATGTAAGAGAACATGGAGTTTGTTGGCCTTCAAAGCTACTTACAAGGAACTTATTAGGAAATTCAGTACAATGTAATGTATAGAATATATAGACACAACTGACTTCATTGTAAGCATTCTAATAATATGAACTTAATTTCATTGTAGCAAAATATTAAATCTATAAACTCACTGAAGTTTGAATTGCAGTTGCTCTAGCTTATTGGTGCAGTATGATTTTAACAAATATCCACACATGGCTACCTCAGACACTTTTTTTTTTTGTACCAGAAATCAAACTCAGGATCTTGTGCTTCCTGGACAGACACTGTACTGCTGAGCTATGTCCCGACATCAAAGTTTTATTTTTTTTCAGAACCTGAGATTGAATTCAAGCCCTTGCTCTTACCAGGCAAGCACTCATTCTACTGAGGCATCTGTATGATTTTTTATTTATCATAAAATAAATAATTTATTTATGAGTTTTTATTTATTATATGTGTAATTAGGCTGAACCTATTTATAACGAAAACTAAGGATTAGTTTTCAAACATATACTTCTGTGAAAGCTAAAACATTGATATCCTAGAGGCAGAGTGGAGTAATGGTTCCCAGAGCTTAGGAAGGTGGGTGGGAAGACAGCGAAGGCCAAATGCAGTTGAATGGGAGGAATGACTTGTAATGTTTCACACAGCAGCATAATTACGGGAGGCAATAATGAACTGTGTATTTTAAAAAGGCCACTAGGAAGGGAGTTGAGTGTTCTCAGCATAAGCAATGTAAAGGGCTAAGGCGCTGTATGTGCACTCATCATGATCTTGTCATCATGCCTCGATTAAGTGTGTGTCTGTGTTACTAGGACTGAGGAAGGGTGTAATTGATATAGAGCGATTGAAAAGTTCCATGCATATGACAATGTAAGATCAAATAGAATAAAAATTAGTGCTTTCTTCTCCCTTGATCTACAAAAAACAATCAGCAAAGTTATTACATAGCTCACCAGTTGCCAACGGTACAAACATTTCACATACTTGATCATCAAGGTCAATAAAAGCCACATATAAACTTAAAGAAATCTCTCAAACCTCTATAGATAAAAAAACACATTTTTACAGATAAAAAGACTAAAAAATATAAGAGTATAAAGATAGGAAGTATAATTCATCTATTAAATAAAAAATTACCAATTGTACAGCTATTTCACATACATGATCAACAAGGTAAATAAAATTCATGTATAAACTAAAAAACTCTTAAACTTCTATAAAAAAAAAACCCACTTGTTTATTGATGAAAAAATTAAATGATGTGTGAGTATATTTAAAATTATAAAGGTAAGAGCTCTGATTCGGGGCCAGGGAGATATGGCTGAATACAATCAGCATTTGCCCATCAACCACAAGGGTCTGAGTTCAATCCCTAGTTCTGCCAAAAAAACAAAAAACAAAAAAACAACTCTAATTCCTTCTTTAAAATTAAAATTTATTCCAATAAAAATCTAGCTTTTCCTATGAACTCACGATATGATTTTATATTATAATATTTCTTTGATATTATTTTATTCAATTTTAAAGAAAAAAAGTAAAACATTTCAAGACAATAGGAGAGTAACTCTTGCTAATACCTTGTGTGTTGCTACTTTTAAATTGGTTATAAATGTAATTGTTATATTTTAATGTAAATTTGAGGAAAAATTTCAAATCCAAACATATCTACTATGTTTCATGCAAATAAATATATAGTGTTTAAAATACAACAAGTATATAATATAGATATCAGTAAAATAATAACTATAAATAATGATATATGGAAAAATAAATTTCGGGATAATAAAGTTATTATTTCAAGTCAAATGTAAAAGAATAGAAAATGCATGAAATTTTATCATTATTATATGTGCAGGAAAAATAATAACCTAAAACTGTACCAATGCATCTCTTAATGTTCAATCCTAAAATTTACGAAAGTTTCATATAAAATCTGCATACATCATAGCAAATATATGGCAAACTCTGTGTAACACTTTGTGTTAAAAGAGGCATCTTTTTGAGTTGCCTTAACCCTCTAAACATATAATACATATGAAGAACTGTTTAAGTGAATTTGAAGACAGAAACTTCAACACTGTAAAGCAGGGCGCAAACAGAACAAGGAGTGAACAGATAGAGGAAGTAGGGCAGGGCAGCCACTCTTCACCGCTGGTCTTGTTGCTGTAAGATGACTGCTGTGGAATCTGAACTTGCTGGGCTGCAACTCCAGAATTTTGTATGTTCAGGTTCCACGTGGATAACTTCATTATTTCAATTTATTTTCTGTTCAAATTTCACATCTAAAAGAATATCTTCAATGATTATTTTGTTGAGAATACCATGCTTGCTTTTTAAATCTGACTCCTTTTTCCTGATCAAACTTTATTTATATTTTATATAATTTCTCATTTTATTGCCCTTCATAGTATACTGGGGGCTTAGTAGCCCATGAATTTTTCTCATTTTCTACCGTTTCGTAGAATCTAACAAGTCCTGCCACAGATAGGGAATCTGAATATTTGTTAAATGGAAACAAAATAATAGATAAATAGAAAGTACATATAAAAATGTCAGAAAATTGTCATGCAATGTTATGCTCAATAATAGTTCATCATTTTTCCATTTTTCATTTTACAGAAATCTGATCTAGTAAATGAATAAGACAAGTACTGATAATCAGAAAGTATATTCTAAGTATTATGAATACTGTATTATACTTATTATTTACCTTTATAAGTTTCATTAAATATGCTATTATAATATGAAAGAATTGACATATATTTATATTGTGTACTGTGATCATAAGTAATGGAAACATTTCATGGTAATTAATAATAAACTTGAGAAATAGAGAAATTTTCTGATCCTTACAATTTTTATAAGCATTTATATTTATTACAGTTTTTGCTAAGGTTATGATATATATCTGCAGAAAAACATAGTGAATAATACCATGAGAAATAGATGCTGTAAACTCATACTTTCTTGCTAATTAATAAATGTCATGCTGTGAGTATCTGGTGATAATGTACTAATAAGAAAAATCAATAAAATAACACTGACAGTCAATATAACTGTTGCTGTGTAGTAGACAATGATATACTGTACATTCATCCCTTAGCAATCTTCTAAATAAAAGAAAATGCTAATTACTTCAGTAGATGCTTAAAGCTGATAAGATTAAAACAAGCTAATTATATATTTTTGAATGATGATTTACTTTGATGAAAGTAAGATAAGAAGGAAATATTTAATTTTAATAATTACAATATATTTGTGATACATTTAAATGTACTTATCCTATTTAAGGAAGATTAACTGGAAACAACAAATATTATTATTACTTATTTTATTACTTTGTGTGTGTATGTGTGTGTGTGGAACTGGGGACTGAACTCAGGCCCTTGCACTTACCAGGCTTACTCAGTTGAGCTATTGCCCTGGCCCTAAACATCTCTTTCTTTCTTCTATTTTCTTTTTATTTTTGTATTTTAGGAAAGGGTCCACAGGGTGTTCAGGATCTCACTATTAAATTGGACTCCTAGTGATCTGCCTGTTTATAGCCTCCCAAGATCTGAGATTACAGTCATACACCATGCCCGGTGTCAATTGCAGTCTCTGTGGCCCCGGGTGCAGGGCGGTATGGCAGGCCCAGAGATTGAACCCCTGCTCCTATACCTGCTGTAGGTGCTATAATCCTCTGAGCTATTTGGTTGGCCTGATAAATACTATTACACTGAAATATATAGCACACTTTTTTCGTAGCATGTAAAGAAAACAAAAATTTCAAATATTTCTGTTTTCAAGAAGACGAGATTTAAAATCTTTTTAAAGGCAGGCTTTTTAGTAAAAAGGCAAAAATTTTAAAGTTCTCACATTTTCAAATAGAAAAATGTTAAAGTACTACTTCATAAATTTTTGTTTTGATCTAAGAGAAGTAAAAGTGTATAACTTTATCAATTATTGAAGGTTGATTTTTATAAAGATCATTTCAGATGAAATTGGATTTGCGGTGATTTGCCTGTCTCAGCCTCCACGGCACTAGGATTACAGGCATGCACCACCATGCCTGGTCTTGGTGGCTGACAAAGCTCGCCAGGCCTCTGGGGCCAGCATGGCCTGTGGTACCTGGATCAAACCCTGTCCTTGTGCTTGCCAGGCAGGTGCTTAGACCACCGAGCTATCTGGCCAGCCCCTGCATTCTCTTCAAAAATAAAAAATTGAAAGAAAACAAAGAAAAAACTAATAAAAACAATGATGATATTATCAAGTTTTCAGAATTATTACAGTTGATATGAGTATTTTTGCCCCTGGTGTAGCTTGTAATCACTGCTGGTTGGTTCTGAAGAATAGCTAGCATTTATCCTTTTAAGAGAGAAAGATGTGCTAAAGATAGAACACATCCCACCTTGTTCACCTGAGGACTCAGTTGAGGATTTTTACAGGCGTCTTTTTCAGATCTGAAAAAAGGACATCTATTTAGATCAAGAAATGGGGAAAAAGCTGAAGATAACACACACACACACACACACACACACACACACACACACACAAATTGAAACAAACACACTGGCAGAATGGATTGAGAAACAAAGTTCAACCATATGCTGTATATAAGAAATACACTTAACCCATAAAGAAATAGCCTTATGTCAAAGAATGTAAAAAATATATAAAATGCTCCAGGACTTCAGAAAAAAGCAGGGGTAGCTATTCTGTTCATAGACACTTTGAACTTCAAACCAAGAATAATTAAAAAAGACAAAGAAGGTCACTATACACTAGTTAGGGGAAAAATGTAAGGGGAAGAGATAACAGTGATAAATACATATGCACCAAATATGGAAGCAACCAAGTGTATAAGACAAATCTTAATCTCTTCAGAAAATGGAAGGGTGTTCCTTGCTCCTGGATAGGAAGAACAAACACTGTGAAGATGGCCATACTCCCAAAATTATTATACAGATTTCATGCAATCCCTATCAAAATACCATCAGAGAAAACATCTTTAAAATTCATGTGGAATGAGAGAAGACCTAGAATAATAGCAAAGGCATTCTTGAGCAGCAAAGGCAGGAGGCATTACAATCCCTGACTTGAAATTACGCTACAAAGATACTGTGATTAAACCAGCATGGTGCTGGCAAAAAACAGGCCTGAGGATCAATGGAATATGTAAGAAGATGCAAATACAACTACAAACACGCTTAGCCATCTTACCTTGACAAAGGGGTCAAACATATTCACTGGAAGAAAGATAGCCTCTTCAACAAATGGCACTGCGAAAACTGGCTACTCACATGCCACAAACTAAAATTAGACTGGGGTCTATCACCATGCACTAAACTAAAGTCAAAATGGCTTAAAGATTTAAACATTAAAACAAAACACTAAATCTACTAAAAGAGAAAGTACGTGGAAATCTTAAAGAGATAGGATTAGGCAGACAGTTCATGAGCAAAAGCCAAACTACAGGAAATACTCCAAAGAATCAACAAGCAGGATCCATCTTATTGAGAAGTTTCTGCAGGTCGACACAAATCACCAAAAGAGGCGATTTGTTTTCTAAGTACTATTTAACCACAACATTTTCAATAAGCATCTACACCTGGAAAAAATAAATTCTAGCCAACAGAGTGAAATGACAAACTACAAATTGAGAAAAAATTGTAACCAATGATCATTCAGAGAAAGAACTCCTATTTAAGTTATATAAAGAATTAAAAAATATTAGGAGCCCCAAATTTAAAGACTCAATCCAAAAATAGGCATGGGAGGTGAACACACACTTCTTAGATGAAGAAATACAAGTAGCAAATAATTACATGGAAAAATATTAGACAGGACTGGCCACTGAAGAAATACAAATTAAAACAGGATTGGGATACCATCTCACCCCAGGAAGAATGGCTATCATAAAGAAATTAACTAGTTACAAATGCTGAAAAACCTGCGGGGAAAATAAGCCATTATACACTGCTGGTGGGAATGTAGACTGGTATAACCACTATGAAAATCAGTATAGAGACTCCTCAGTAAACTAGGACAGGAAATCCCATTCAGTCCAGCTATTCCCCTCCTATGTATCTTCCCAAAAGAACTGAAAATTTCATACCATAGTGAAATATGTTTATACCAGCACAATTTGTTATAATCAAATCTTAAAAAGAACCAAAATGCCCATCACTTGAGGAATGAATGAAATATATGTGGTATTTTTGTACAGTGGAGTACTACGCAGCTATAAAGACAAACTCAAAGCCTTTATAGTCAAGTGGGTACAACTATAGGCTATACTCATAAGTGAAATAAATCAGACCACATGTGTGCAAATATCATATAGTCTCCCTAATGTAAGTACCTGAGCGGAAAAATAAAACCCAAAATGTATAATAGATACAGTAAAGTGGAAAGAAACTGAACTTAAAGTTTAAACAACAAAGAGAGGAAGGAGAAAAGATAAAAAAAAAAAGGAGGAAAAAACATGTAAGTGTATATCCAGGATGGCTGAGATGATTGTACTTATAATTGCCATCATTGTTTTGAAAATAGCATTTATTGCTTAGAATTTTCACCTCGACTGACTGTATGCTAATATCTGCAGTGTGAGTTAGTACATCAAAGACGGAAACAGGAAATACAAACCTATGTTTGAATACCTCTCAATTTGGTCTTCTAAATGTGTACCATTTCTAATGTCATATCAATTATTATACTCTCTTTAAAATAATCAAAACAAAAAGAGAAGGAAAAAATTAAGATTTCTTGAATGTAAGTGCCAGTATTCAATTATTTCCCCAATCTTACATAACTATCTCTGCTAATCTAAGCAAGAGATTTGAAAACAAAAATAGATAATGTAACTCCATTGTTCATTAGCTAACCCTGTTTTGAAACTCTGTAACACATGTATTGTAGTACATTACCCTGTCTTTTTTCTATTTCATTTTGCTTCTGTTTTTACTCTTCAAAATAAAATTAGATTGAAATAAAAAAGAGATATAAATTCTTTTATAAAGGATAGTAAATATATTCCTTAAGATAGTACTAAATGTTTACTTCAATAATCACAATGAACATTTAGAGATTATAATCTCTCTCAGAGAAAGAGTAAAAAGATGGGAAAATGGAAACCTAGCAATAAAGCTGGAAATCCTCATAATCAAATGGCTACTTCACCTAAACTAATATGAGAAGAGAGAAACAGGGAGCAAGAAATTCTTTAAACATTGAGCAGAAGACATGCACTATATTATAAAAGTGCTTACAAAATATATCTGGGGACAGTACATGGGCACATAACCTTAGTTTGGAAACACTACCAAAATTCAAAGCACCCAACTATTATCAAGAGACCTAAAAATTATCAGGAAAACATCTAATGATAGACCATAGAGAGCCCAACTGGGTAACACATTTGTGATACAAAAATGGGAATCAATAGAAAAGTAAGAGTGAAGAATACTACAGTGTTGAGCTAAAAGGAATCCCTTGTGTTCAGAAAGATGGACTCCCAAAACTGAGAGCATCACTAACAATACTAAGGGACCCACATCTCGAAATCACAAAGTAGCCACACAATCCTAAAAACAAGAGAGAAAAAATTTACAACAGATCCTATTAAACATGACAATAATGGAATATATCTCACCTCTCAACTTCATACATCTGTGAAAACTCAGTTTCTGAAATGTGAGAAAAATTATTTGAGCCAAGAGCTATGGGTTATGTATCCAAAGTTTTTCAGACATATGAAAGTTCATAGGTTATGCTTGCATGAAACTTTCAACCAGACATGAAACATTTGGTATGTAAGCCCTTTACTCTGCTCTCTCAGAAGCCAAACTTTAACATATTTCATTTATAATACAAAATTACATAATCTAAATAGAAAAATAAGTTACACAAATAATGTTACATATTCTTTCTAAACTATGAAATAAAGAAGTCTTGGGATGGCTTAAATTTTCTACCAAACACGACAATGTAAACTTTCATCTCTCCATTGTATAATTTATTTTAGAGGAATCCATTGATCTAAGTTCAAACATATTGTAAAGATGTAACATATATACCAAAAGAATCTTGTCTGTCTACTTTCCTCCCTCCCTCCCTCCCTCCCTCCCTCCCATACTTTTTCCCTTCCATGGCTGCCTTCTTCCTTTTCTTTCCTTCTCTTTGGTAACTTTTAGAATGCATTTCATTTTATATAAAACGTAAAGCTATATTAATATGTGGAGCTGTTAAGGATTCAAATCAACAACTTCCGACATGGTCAGTCCTGCGGTTAAACCACTACTATCATGGAGTACTGGACTATATTGGATTATTTTTCTGAATAATTCACACACCTACAATATACGAATAGCAATGGAATACCCATCTCTGACAAAAGTAAACAAAAAAGGGGATAAGAACATTTTATAGTGAATATATATATATATATATATATATATGTATGTATAATATTAGCATAGATATACAGCTGCTTTCTCTTAGTTCAATGAGACAAAAGTTTTGAACTAATAGTGTTTAGACAAAATATCATGTCTGCATCTTTTACTATGAATAACTACTATGAAGACAATATGTAATATATTATTGTAACTGCCTTACTAACTTGTTTTGAAACTGTCCCATTGCTACTTCTTTCCCAATAAAATAATTAAGAAAAAGGAAAGAAAAAAATTTATTATTAGTACATGTTTGCAGTCACAATGATTGCATTCATGCGGCAAGTTGATGTATGTGCATAACACATCTTCTACCTTTTTATATCCTCTTTCCCCTTCCCTTTGAGAGAGGTGTTTCCATCTCCTTCCATTTGAGAGAGACCCTAAGCACTGTCACGGTCTGCAGCATGGATCTGATTGGCCTGGACCTGGATGTCCTAGCGTATGTGCTCATTAGTCTCAAATGCTTGGAGAGAGGACATTTTTTCACATGTTATAGACCAAGCAATGCTTTTGGAAAAGCAAAGGGCTATAACCAGCTCATCGTTGAAATCCAAAGTTACAAATATAAGTTAGAAATATATTACGCCGAGTGGCTTGCTTTTGATATTGAAATCTTTTACTCTTGCAAATAATCTTACTTCAAAGGTTTATTCATATGTTTCAGAAATCATTTATAGATTTTAGTGTGCACAGTAATACTCAATATTATATTTCGGCGTGGGTACCCCCTGCATTTAGAGTTACTTTATTTTTCCTTTTATTATGGTTGATATCTTACTCATGGTCAAAAAATCTAAACTTACAGAAGATATATATTTAATAATTAAGATACCAGCAATATTGGACTGTGTTTCCAAAACTTCTTGGTGCTGTACAACATAGCTGACTCACTTCATCTGCTTTCATTCCCCAGCTTTGGTAATAGCAGTCAGTTTCTGCAGGTGGAAATGTCTTTTAGTTTGCATAATTCTGTGTTGCAATATTGTACCGTATTGAAATATGATGAAACTTTTGTTTCAGACAAATAGATGACAAAATGTTTTACAAAGTTTATTTTTTTCCAACTGTTGTCATAATGTTTTGGTACAGAAACAAATAATGAGAAATATCATCATTAACTCTCGGAGAAACACTATAAGGTTAACATGTGTACTTTTACTATGATATACTATATACAATTTGACATTATAGCAGTGAAAAAGCAACTGAAAACTAAAGAAGTGGCTTTCCTCAATTTTCATGCAGAACACAAAATGAACAAAACAGGAACTTGAACAGGTACTTTGCTGAAATTGCTTACTTTGTTCTCAAATTAATTTTCCTGAGCTGCTTTGAAAATGACTAGCAGGATAAGATTGAATACATAAGGTCTCATAATATTCTCTGCAAATATTCCTCTAATGCATATCTGGTTAAGATATATGGTTAGAAGTGTCTACTCTCATTTTAAGTTTCACATTCCAGAGTTATATTTTTTGTTAGTTTTCGGAATTCTGAGCTTTCTACCTCAAGGTGAGATAAACAAAAGAAGCAAATAAGAATCTGGCAACAAGTATTACTGACACAATAGAGATAATTAAGGTAAACAAACTTTTAAAAATGAATGAATGGCTGTCCACGCTGTGGCTTCTGGGATTCGGTGAATCAGTATCTGAGCATTGTTTGTCTATGGTCTGGGAAATGGTTTGGGGGCTTATTTTGCATGTTGCAAGGGTACCTGTGGCATTAAACTCTACCAGCCCTTTGCATTCGCTTGGTTGAGAGCACGCAGTTCTTTTGTTCTGTCTGATCTTCACTCACTCCTTTGCTACTCACTTACATGTTCTTAAGTCTCAATTCAAGATCTTCTTCCAGAACATCTTAACAAGACAAATGATAAAAAGAAAAAAAGGCTCTATAGTGAAGAACATATAAAAATCAATGCCTGTGAAAATGGCAAAGAAAAGAAGAACATAATTCAAGAAATTCAATGGGAGGGCCAGGGAGATGGTTCAGTGGAATAAGAGCTTTCCTGGCAAGCACAAGGGCCTGAGCTCAATCCTCAATTCTGAAAAAAAAAAAAAAAAAAAAAAAAAAAAAACCTTACAAGAAGAAATTTGCTGGGGACAACCTATTCAGGCCCCCCTCCTGTCCTTCTCTTGAACAGGGGCTCATAGATGTTTCCCTCATTAGATGTTCTGCTCATAAAAAAGGAAATTCAGAGGATCAGAAGATGAATAGAAGGTTTGTAGTAAGAGATGAAATGAAAATTCAGATGTAACCTTAATCATGTTATGATTATACTTCATATAAAGGAGTTTGGATTTTACATAAAGGCAATGAATAATTTTAATAAGGAAAGTTATATATGTATTATGTTTGTACTTTATAAAGAATGAAAATATTGATACATTTGGGGTTATGAAAACTCAGAAAATACATATTCACTTTTTTATGGTACACGTTTTATTTTTTTTAATCAAGAATACAATGTATTTCTTCTTCTTCTTCTTCTTCTTCTTCTTCTTCTTCTTCTTCTTCTTCTTCTTCTTCTTCCTCCTCCTCCTCCTCCTTCTCCTCCTCCTCCTCCTCCTCCTCCTCCTCCTCTTCCTTTTCCTCCTCCTTCATCTCCCTCTTTCTTCTTCTTTCTTTTTTTATTTTGTATTTTAGGGAAGGGTCTCCAGTGTGTTCAGGGTCTCACTACTAGATCTGACTCGCAGTGATCCTCCTGAGGTGTGGATTAAAGGAGTACACTACCATGCTTGGTCTCAATTGCCCTCTTAATGGATCTCAGGGACAGGGCAGGCAAGGCAGGCCAGGGATCAAAACCCCAGCCCCTGAGCCTGCTTGCAGATGCTTTATTCTGCTGAGCTATTTAGCCTGCCTCATATATTGCTTCTATTTCTGCATTTTATGCTATTTTATTGTGATATATTTTATCTA
This sequence comes from Ctenomys sociabilis, assembly GCA_004027165.1. Lineage (NCBI taxonomy): Eukaryota > Metazoa > Chordata > Mammalia > Rodentia > Ctenomyidae > Ctenomys > Ctenomys sociabilis. The sequence goes on from PVKA01000234.1 coordinate 125,484, forward strand.
AGTGATTAGTTAACAACTGTAGCTATCTTTTATTGAAAAATCAACATGGAAAAGTATAGGATATTTTAGATATATTTTGTAGAAAGCACTTGGTTTTACTAAAAAATGTTAAGCCACATCAATATACACAAATACTCGAAATTTTTCATTCATTCTTCTTTAGGTTTGTTTTAATTGAGAATATAACTAAAAACATGATGGAATTAAGAAAACATTTTTTGGAGGAATTTAATTTTTTTAATGTAGATCAATGTTCTTATGGGAAGACTATCTTTTAAAGGAATTATGCTTTCAACTCATTTCAATGCAGCAAAACTACAGAAAGGTAATGAAATTGCAAGTGAGCTAGAACTGGATGTTGGCTATAATGTCATAACTGTATGCATGGAGAAATCATATAACTTGTTAAAGTTTAATGTGAGTAAAATACAGGACCATAGAGTTAAATGTTACCTTGTGGTAGTACAGAGGGTACATATTGTGCTGAAGTAAAAACCTGGAGCAGGTATCTTTTCCTGTTTGTCTAGAGGATGAAAATAGTGCTCTTCCTCCAAGGCGTAGGGTCACTCTGCTGAAACTCTACCTTACACGCAGACTCAAGCCTAAATCCAGGGACAGGGCCATGATCACTGAACATGGTTCCTGAAGCTTTGTATCCTTCAAGTCTAGAAATGTTTTCCTATAGGCAAAGTTATTATATAAATAAAATGAGGCTGTGTTTGCTTCAGATCTGTTGTTGGCCGCTCTAATTCGGAGCCTCCTTTAGAAACCTCTGTGTCAGCTAACTCCCACAGGTGAGACTTTTAAAGCCATTACATTTACACAGTTGCACGTGGCCTCTGCCAAGCACTTTCTTCCAGCAAGCCACAAAAGCTAATTTCAATTCCAGCTCTTCAGAAGTGTTTCCTTTGGTGTGTGAGAGCAGGGATTTAGACATTTATCATGGATAATTTCTCTCTGACAATAAATTGAGAAGGAAAAATGTGCAGGATTCAAATATAATTTAGAAATGTCTCTGCTTTTTATTTGTACTTTCCATAAGCCCTAGTGGTAACATAAATAGGCTCCTAACAATATATAAATATACAAGGGCTAATATAATGATTCAACAAATACTTATTGAATTATTGTTACATGCAAGACTTTGCTAATAATGAAGCAATAAGAGCAGGAAAGGAGAAGGAGGAGAAGGAAAAGGAGAAGAAGTAGAAAGAGGAGAAGGAGAACAAGGAGAAGGAGATGAGGAGAAGGAGAAAGTGTAGGAGAAGATAAATGAGGAGGAAGAAGAGAAGAGAAGGAGAAGGAAACAGGGAAGGGAGAGGAGAACAAGGAAGGGGATAATTAAAGGAATTGGAAAGGGAGGGAGAAAGGATGAGGAAATGTGGAAGAAAGAGTAAAAGCAAGAGGAAGAAAAACAGGAAGAAGGAAGAGGAGAAGGATGATGGAAGGGAAGAGAAAAAGAAGAGGAAGAGGAATAATAAACTTTTTGAACGGAAGTTGCACTCCAGTGCTCAGGGTGGATTGAGGTTATCCGTGGTCTACAAGCACAAGCAGGCACTCCTTTCCCAAAGGTAGAGGGAGTCCACGTTGAGTTCTCAAAGACTGAGTCACATTTAGTTCCCGACATGCTCTAGCAAAGGAAGTCTTTCATGGATGTATTACATTGGATCCCCTCAATAAGAGAAGTGCAAAGCTACCAAGAGATACTCGATTTTATTGAAATTAGTATTCCTGTCTTGTCCTTGCTTGAAATAATCATTGAATTATAGCTTATGAAACAGTGCAGCCAAATTTATTTCACAGTGTGAAGCAAAAAGCTGAGCACCTAGAAATTAACTGGTTTTAGTGGCAGTTGGTTATTTAGTAGACAATCAAATTGCTCTTACAATGTAGCTATTGTAAGATAGGGAGACTAATATCTTTTGAAGCCGTACAACATATGATAGATGATTTGAGACAGAGCACATGGCATTGTTTTTCTTAAATCCAGAGGTCAGGTTTGGAGGTATATCTCAAATTTCAAATTTATGTTTGTGCCAAAAAGAGGAAGAATTTGGTGGATCCAGTAGTGGTCGCATAGAACTGTGAATTTATCAAAACTATATTAGGGCAAATCTGCATTCCTCATGCCACTTGGAATAAAAGCACAAAATATGATTTTAAGATAGTAGGAGATATTCTAACAAAGAGGAATAATGTGAAAGCCACATGCTTAATCTCAGAGTGATAATGAGTGGATGTCACTTATAGCATTCTTTCGATTACTACATTTTAAGGCTTCTTTCCTAAATTGATCAAATATTATAATTTGTATATCAGCTCCCTTTCTAATAAATCGTTCACTTTTCACAAATTTATATGTTGGCTCTGACTATGATTATGATAAGTAATTTAAACTTCACCATATTTCCATTTTACTCTTGAATTCATCTATCCATTTATTCACTTTTTCCACGGACATTTAAAAAAATTATTAGCAAGCTAAGGCAAGTGTACAAATACACTTATCATCTCAACAAACTTACAAAGTTCAGTAGTGTGATGGGGGAGTTAGAAATTAATAATGAAATATGGTAAGAGATACGTTAGATGATGACATTAGTAGGCTTGGCAGGTGGGTAGTAGGCAGGAACCATTGTGATGACATGAACTTGAGTTGTGTTAATTTTTTTTTTGAGTATCACATGTAGCAATCATTGTAGAAAACTTCCACTTAGGGGAAACATAATGTCAAGTCTCTGAAGAGAAGAGAGCATGGTGTTATCTGAAGATTTTGAAAGCATACAATAACTAATGTGAGGGTAGTCCAGATAATATTAAATTCATGACTACACAGCTATGTACATATCACAAAATGAATGAGTGGGCCAAAAAAAAAATGAAACATAGAGTTCCTTATGATAATTTGTGAATTAATGGTATGCAGCATTTTCAGAAAAAGCACAAGCATTTCATGTAAAGCGATATAGAAATAGAAGACGTCAGTATGGAAACAGTCATTCAGAACCCAGATTGCTCATTTGTGCATCTTATTCTCATATCATAAATGAAAAATTCTGAGAAAAAGAGACAGACAGAGAGCAGGTAGTTTAATAGGGGAGGAGAAAGAAAGAGGAGAAAGAAAGGCAGAGGAGGAAGCGGGGCTCCTGTTGGAACTGAGTCTTTCCAAAGGTCAGTAAGCATGGGATGCTGCACACATAATTAGCAGCAGGAAAAGGAATGTCTGGAAAATGGAGAAAATAAGGCAAAATTATCATTTTTAACATTTTGATTTAGCTTCATTGTAATAAGTACTAATAAAGGATCTTCATTTTAGTATTTTACTTTCACAGAAATAACAGGGCAAAAGCCTTCTACAGTACATCACACAAAAAATGAGAGCCCTTGTTCCAAGAAACAAAGAAAGCGTGATAATCCACATAACACTCCAGTACTCTGCGATTTCACAATTTCATTTTATAAGAACTTCTTATTTTCTTAAAAGGCCCTTATAAATATTTGTAATATCCTACTTACCAATTCAAAAATGCATGAATTGATAAATTTTTATTTCAACTTGAGACTGTTACAAGTTTCAGGGCCTAAATTCATTATTTTTTCTCAATAGACCAGTGCTTATCACTTTTATTAACTCACTTCAGATTCTTCTAGAGAGCGAAAACATCCAGTTATAAGGAATAATTTGCTTTCTCTTTAAAAACTGCATAGTCATCCTTGAAAAATTAAATTATAAATCTTACCAATTTCCCATATCAGTTGTAAAGTAGTCAACAGAATTAATAAAACAATTAGTGTTCTAATTTCTTCCTGATATATTTCTATACCCCATACAGGGAATGTTTCTTTTCTCTTTACTTTAAGAAGTAGATTTAGAGCCAAACTGACATTACTTTTAATATGCATGTGATTAGTTTGAGAAATGCTACTTTCTGTAACAAAGAGATCTCCAACACGTTTGCCTCAAACAGTTGAAGTTTATTTTGTTTTCCTTATATACCAATTCAAAAGGGTTGTTTAGGATAAGTAAGCAGGTTTTCTACATGCATGATTCATGGGCCTGTGACCCTCTGAAAATTATTGGAAGCATAGAGAGACAATCAAAGAAATTTCCCCTGGTACGAAGGTGTTTTGCAAACCTTGCCCAGCAGCATTTTATTGTTGCTGACAGTGACTTCTTTGGGTGTCACAGTTTTTATTTCCCTGAATAAAAGTCTTAATTGCATTTTGTCATCCCTGTATCGCAAGTGCACACTGATACTCTAAAAAGAGTACAGCATGGGCTGCAAATAGGAGAATGGCTGCAGAAAGCACATAAGTTCTGATCAAGAGAACTATATTTGGGTCTGACAGATGGGCTGAGAAAACCTGAAGTTCATTGTGGATGAACTTCATACACAAAGTCGGGGGTTTTCTGTTTTGACCTTTGGGGAAATAAAGAGTTTTCTGTTTTAGAAAGTAAAGTTACACAAATATTTATGATAAATTAGGCAGAGATTGCTAAATCTCTATCAACATTAGTGCTTTTCAATTCTTTTTGAGCCTGCAGCTAGGTATTCCCTGTTCATCCTGCATTATATATGGTCAGGACAGGGCCAGGGAAAACTAGGGCAAAACATGTGAACTTGTTTTGCCTAAAGCTTTGAAAAATAAATGAAAGATCTTAGATTCCTTAAAAAATGGTGTGGAAGAAAGTGCTCTGCCTAATAGCAACATCAATTTAAATCATTCAGTGAATGAAAAACTAACTTCTATCCCATTATGTCACACACAGTTAGAGGCACATGAACGTTAACTTTCGTCAGTTACCAAATACACAGGGTAGACATGGACGTGAGCTGCTAAAATGTTGTGGAACCTCTTTCCTGAAAAATAGGTAGAACTGGGATAAGAATTAGAACCAAACTTAGAATAAAAATCCTTTACACTTTCCTATTTTAAATTCCATTAACTAATTTGTACATTACCTTTCGTGTGATCATTAGCCATTTCTAACTTGAAGACTGTTTAATTATCTCTTTCTAACCCATGCTCATATCAGCTATTTCCAGTCATTCAGTTTTCATTCATCCCATTATTTTGATGTGTGTTCCTCTTCCTCTGTCGCAGTCTGAAAACTATAAGGACATGTTCACTTCCTGAAACACATTTTCTTTTTCCCTACATTGGGGACTAAACACAAAGCTTACATGTGCTTTGTACATACTCTACCACTGAACTCTACCTCCAAGCTAAAGTGCAACAGTCAATCTGTCCTACTACTGCTCAAACTTTAGACTGTGCCCTACTGTGAGGTTTTCCAGGAATTTATTATTGCCCCTCACATTAAAGCAGATATCATGTGTTTGATATCAGAATATGGGCTCTGCATTCCTACACTTTGTCACAACTCCCCAATCTTGCTTTCTGTACTTGCTGACTCTTACATTGAAAAAAGTGTTAGAGGTTAGAAGTCCTTGGGGGATAAGATGGCGAGCAGAAACAGACATGGTGACCCTTAATGATCAAATCAATGAAGATTATATGGCAAATTAAATGTATTAAGTAATTCTATTAGACAAAACCATTTTGTTTTGTTTTAATAGAAGATGGCAGGAAAAAAAAAGAGTACAGCTGTACCTCATTAGTTATTACCAGTTACTCTTTTTTCTTTTTCAGTAGTGGGGATTAGATCAAAGGCCTCCACACTGAGATATGCCCCTAGCCTTTTAGTTTTTTTATTTTGAGACAGGGTTTTACAAAATCGCTGCATTGTCTTAGACAGGCTAGAATTTGGAATCTCCTGCCTCAGTCTACCAGTGCTAGGATTACCAGCATGCGCCACCATATCCAGCACTGTGGATTAATCTTGACTTGATAAAATGCCAAAAAAAAAAAAAAAAAAAAAAAAAAAAAAAAAAAAAAAAAAAAAAAAAAAAAAAAAAAAAAAAAAAAAAAAAAAAAAAAAGAAAGAAAAAGAAAAAAGAACCAGAGCTTGCTTTTTAGCCCAAACACTCTCATTCAGATCCTCATGTATCTTGGATCCCATATCTGTCTATAAAGTTCATTTTACATTGCAAAGAAGACTAACTTAAAAGTAAAGTCATCAGATACCCAGGAAGTTAAAGATTGATCTCAAAACTAGCTGCAAGAGCTGGGGAGATAGCTCAGCAGTCTAGTCACCTGCCTGACAAACTCAGTGACCTGAGTTCTATCCCAAGTACCACATACCCAACATTGTGGGTATGCACCTGTGTCGAGTCTGACACAGGAGGAACACTACGAGGTTGAGCTGCATAGGGAGACACTATACCAACTAAATGAATAAAAGTATACAAAAAAAGGAAAAGCAACAGCTATGAGCGCTTTCCACAGTGACAAGTGATCATCAAAGAGAAGCCCTTGGTGTTGGTGGTAGGAGTGGGCATGATCACACCATATAAATCCAAAGAACAGAAGAGTCCACAGGGCAGAGACAGCGAAGTGGCACCCCAGGATACTGAAGACATAAGCATTATTTAGGAACACAAAAGTCCTCTTCTGTTGTGTTAAGGAATCAATTTAAAGGAAAATAGGAAGGATTTCTAAAGCTTTAATGTGTATGTGTTTCATAGTAAAGTTTATTCTGATTAAAAGAAATTCAGATGCCTATTTATGTGAAAGGAGAAAGAGCTGCTGTCTGAAAACTGCCTAAGCAAATATAGGTCATTATTGAAGGCTAAACTTATGAATGTGGTACCGGATGTGGCCATAAATATGGATAAATTTAGAAAGTATTTAAATAATAAATTATCAGAAGTTGCTAAGAGATTAGCTATTACAGTGAAAGAGGTATAAGGTAGGTGTGAATTCCAGCTGGATATTTTGTATAGTCTATTGTAGAAAGCATGAGACAACCGGTGTCAGGATGCAAGAAGGGTGTCAGTTCTTCCTCGGGTTTTTGTTGTTGGAAGTGCGTGAAGAACTGAAGCATTATGAAGAGAATTCAAGGGAGATGTGTGGGATGGAGCTAAAGCTGTAGCAGTCATGAACCTATCAAGAGCCACTGAAGCAAGGACCATTAATAAAATTTCCTAAAGTGATCTAGAAGAGAGAAAAGTGTGGATTACAACCAAATCTTGCAGATCCCCAGCATGCACTGGCCTGATAAGAGACAATGATGTTGCAAAGAAATCTTTTACGTAATTGTGCAGTGTTATAGTTGTTTCTAGTTCCCTCTGGACTCCCCTAGTCTCCTGTATTCAAAGGTGAAGCTTTGAGAATCTGATTGGATTAAGCCAATTTCAACTCTCTTGCTCTTAAGAGGATAAAAGAGGTTGACCACTGAGGCTTGGCCTGGAAGGGTTTATCTGCCTCCCAGGCCTCTCTCTAATCTCTCTTCTTTCTGCATTCATGCATAAGCAATTTGTCCTCCCACTGTTCTCCTGTGTCTATCAGTGCTTCTTCCGTGGAGCCAGCTAACCATGGACTGAGACTTCGATGAACTCTGAGCAAAAATAAACCTTTTAAGCTGAGGGTGTCAGCTACTGGCTCAGCAGCAAGGAAAGTAACTAAGACAAGCATGAAGAACATGGAAACCTTGGAGAGTGAGGTCTGCAGGTATCCATGTCATGAGTGAGTTGTGCAAAAGATATTGATGCCTGAATAATGAATTTCATGATCAGAGTGATTGTCTATCTTAATAATAGTGTCTCAGTAGACTGACGTATCCAAAAACCAGGTTAAACCTAGAGCCCAGTAAAAGGAAAATGATGGCATAGTCACAGAAAATACAGTCAACTCTTCAGAGTAGTTTGATTCCAAAAGAAATTGAAAACATATTGCTAACCAGAATAATATGAGAGAAAAGTAAACATTTGTTTAACACTGAGGTAGTTGGTAATGTGAAGCTGTTGAATAAGCAGGAGGAGCCAAAAGGGGCCAGTATTAATTGAAAGACCAAAGCGAGTTTCCCTGTGATTACAGACAAGATTGAATAGCCACAGGCAAGACTTTCCTTGCTCCCTTTAATTTGTTAGCAGGGAACTATTTCAGGTGAACAAAGTCAGTCTCCAGAGATGGAGCTTCTGGAGGATATTGTCATTCCTGTTAGCTAAATTAAAAGCCCTGAGTATTCATAATCTTCAGCATTATTTCTAATATCGGGATCCCTTTAATGATCCATTGCCACATCCAAGTACTTCCTAGCAGGTGTAAAGCAATGAGTGTGGATAACAGAAAGCCCAGTTCTTTCATGGAGAACCCATCTTCACATGCCCAGCATACTGACAGAAGCAGCACATGCAGAACACCTGTGCCCAGTCTACGCAATACAAAAATCAAAGTTTACAAGAATACATGGGTTTTGCTCCTTCTGTGCTCCAAAGTGATTTCTCACTCACTAACAATTTCTGCCATACTTATGATGCTGCAGTTGCATCTCTGTCTTGCAGGTCACTGAGATGATTTAGTCAAAGAAAGAATGACCTTCCATCAGCTTTACATATAATTGCAGTTGTTCTACTCTATGAATCCCCATGAAGTATGCCAGGAACATATCTCCATCTTATAACAACCATACATGTATATCAAAATCTCATAAGTTCTTCATTTTTTTAAGGAATGAGAAAGTAAAAAAATCTCTCAATTTTTAAACCAAGAAACAACAAAAGATGAGTCTTATTTTTTTTCTTTCCTTCTAGCACACATATAAATTACCCAGGGGATAGGGTGGATAATTCCAGTTAGCAGATAGCTGCTTAATCAGGTCTCCAACACAATTTAGGTATCTTTCCCAAGTTTATATGCAACTTAAAGATTCATCTACTTTAAATATTTCCTTATTCTAGGTTAGTAAAGTCGTGTGTGTCAAATATTATAAACAACAGAAATTTACTTCTCACAGTTGTGGGAGGCTGAGAAGTCCGAGATGAAGTTGCCAACAGAGTCACTGTGAGGTGAGGGTCCCTTCCCTCACTGATGATACCTTCCTGCTGTCCTTACATTTCCCTACAGATTGTGTCAGTGTCCTTAAATAAGCACAGTAATTTCATTCATGGGGGCAGAGTCATGTGATTTGACTGAGGTCCTCAAGATCCTCTGTCTTCATTCCATTACATGACAGGATTAGATTCCAACACATGAATGGGAAGTGACATGGACATTTAGCCCACAGCCTCACCTCACTTTTGTTTACTCCTGAAATCTATCCCTTTGGTTACTATTAATGAACATATGTGAAAAACTCATACAGCATTACTTAAAGTATTACACAGAGAAAGTACCTGATATTCTGTACTCCGTTAAAAGATCTAGAAATAAGAACCATGCTACATCTTTGGTATAAAATATGATAACCTTTTGTGTAAAACAGAATTGATAAAATATTTTTATAAAAATATTCCACAATAAAAGCCATTAAGAGTAGATAATATGAATTTATTTATTATGTTCCATATATTCAAAAATAAGGAATAAAATATCATCCTTTGATCAAATGTCAACTATAATTTGAGGATTTGTTATGAAAGCTGTTAATTGGTATATGATCAGACAGAAATTGCTTTTAAAATAATCTCTGACATTTCTGTCATAAATTTATGTCATATTCAGCTTGATAATGGTAGTTTATAAGAAAAGAACACAAACATGACATAATTTGTCAATAAGATCCAAAATAGTGGAATACCACTGGTGTGGAATAAAATGAAAGAAAAAAAAAAAACTTTAGTCTGATTGGCAAATGTCTTAAAACTATACCTTGACTTTCCTGTGACAACCGAAGTATTCTTAATGTTGAATTAAGTACAAATATTCTTAACTAAATTTTTCCTTCAGTGGAAATAATATTTCCTTCAGTGGAAAAGATAATTCTTTCCTTTTCAAACTAGAAAATGTAATCACAAGTACTTTATAAAGAAAATATTATTGTAAAATATGGAACACATCATGTGTCTAAAAGCTAAGTGTTTTATACCAAGTATATTATAAAGATACAGAAAGTATATTTTCAAAATTTTTTATTTGATCTAATGTTTAGGACATGGAGATACGGAGAAGTCAGTGTGTTATACTGAGTTGTGGAATTATTTCTGTTGTTTACCAGGCAAAATGCAAAATATTGTATCTCAGCTATTCATTCACCTTTACAGAAATTGTTCTTTTTTCTATAGTTTTAATGCAGACCTAATCCACACAGTATAAAGAATACTGGATCATGATTACTCCAGATGTTTGATGCAATATGTAAAACCTGTCACATGAAACACAAGAAAAGTTATTTGTAAGAGAATACTTGGGTGTATAACTCCTATTCATCTACTTTTTCAGACTACACACAGATTTTTATATAAATTATGAAAGCCACTTCCATAGATGAAAGCATTTTGTAATTTGTAGAGACCGTTTTCTTATCAACTTGGTCGTCTCTCTCATAGCTGTTTCATTATTAGACAAAACAATTAAGTGTGCTCAGAGTAAGCTACATATTCTAAGTACACAATTTGTATAAAATTCTATTCTGTTCATTACTTTATACTAGTGATTTTTCCCCATGACTTGGAGTAGTGGAGTCAATTTTTTAATAAGAATTTTGTGTTAAAAATTGCATGTTGAAATGCCTGACATGAGAATTCTCAAACTGTCTTAACTAGATTTTGGCATTTAATAAGCTGTAAACTGCTGAAGCTATTTGCAGATGAAGTCTCATTTTTGTCCATCAGCAGGGGGCTGGAGGCATAATTAATTGAGTGAAAGTTAAAAGACGGACAGCACGGCTACATTTATGCAAATATTGCAGGAGAACATCTAATGGAAGGAAAAAAAATCATTTGCAACCAATTGGTTTGGTTTTAGACCCAAATCCACAGGGCCCATTTAAACATTGCAGGTTGTGCATCTGACAATTAAGACTTACACTGTTTTTTAATCCTAGCTGTGATTGTAGGAATAGCAGGCAAAAAGTTAAAGTCTAGGGAGACAATTCTATTTCAGCTCTCATGTCTTTCACCTCTCATGAATGTTAAAATATACTTGGAAAAAATAAAATTCAAATGATGCATGTGTGTGCAACCATATGTCAGGCTCTGCTGTTTGTTTCTTTTATTCATATCCCCGGCATATGTACCCTTGCACACCAAAGGTTCCATTTAATTAAAGTTAGTTAAAAGCTTAGACCACAGAGATCAGGACAGCTGCTTGAGATATTAACCTGGGTGTTGTTTGGGGACAGAATCCAGCCTTTCCTGCAATTCTGTCTTCTATTACATATTTTGGTGGGGTTTTTCCCAGAAGCCGTTTGCCTCAGAAGACTACTGACTTTTCCTGAAATGGTTGAGAAATGCTAGCTTCCCCAGTGATCACAGGGAATTTCAAATTGAAACTGTGCATATTCTTCATTCATCTGTTTTTCTTCCTGCCTGTAGGGATCTGCCTGACTACCTTAGTGACTGATCTGTGACTCTTCCCGTTGCATAGGTATTTGAGGTTTTTTGCTATTTGGGAAGATAATGCCTCCCAAGGAGAAATTTCTTAAGTACAGCTTTTATTTTTGCTTCCCATAATTGTGTTTTTTGGGTAGGACTAGTCAAGGGTTCAATTCTAATTTATTTTACCAAAAAGATGATGCAATAAAACCTATACGTATCAGGACAGGAACAACAACAAGAAAATCTGTGTCTGTCCCATCTAAATTTGTATATACCTTTGTTAGAGTATTGGAGAAATAGAACTTTCAGACCTGTCAAAAATACTCTTAATTTTAACGATGAATGTCAGTAATCCTACTTAAAATTTTATGAAAGAGACTTAATCTTGAAAATACATGGAAAGCAATATCATGGATTCTTTCATGGAATTGACACAGACTTTAACATAAAAAGTAAAACAAAAAGACAAATGCAAATAAACAGCAAAAATCCATGGTATATTTCACAGACACTTTGTAAATTTTTTTAAAAAAGTAATCTAAACTCAAAAGTTTCAACACATTAAAACATGAAAAACAAGCACATTAACTTAAACTAACTGTATTTACATGGAGACCTTTCTGAATTTGCTGAACTTCCATATTAGGTATAATTTATGAAATTATCATCATTATAAAATGTATTATTTTATAACTCAGCTTTTTCCTTCTTTCAATTCAAAATATTACACCATAGTGAAGGTACTTTCATCTTACTTAGAAAGGATAGTCATCATTGAAAATACCATGATAACAAATGCTGGAAAAGCTGAAGGCAAACAAAAAGAACCTTCTGTACCACTGCCAGAAATGTAAGAGTACAACCACTATGGCAGTCAGTGCGGAGATTCCTCAGAAAACTGAAACTAGAAAGCCTGCTTGACCCAGCTATTCTTCTACGCATTTTCCCCATATAATTTAAAGACAGCATATTACATGCAGAACATGGATGAATGTGCTGCAGAGCTTCACGGTGCATCTGCTTATCAATGTATAGCTAAAAATGGTGGTGGGAAACAAAAGCTGATCAGAGGAGTTAAGTATCTAGCAGTGTGGCCTGGCAAGGTCTGTCCCCGCCTCCTCCTTTCATCAGTCTGTGCGGCTTGCCTGTCATACGAAGAGCAATTCTCCTCTGCTTTGCCCTTATCTTGTGCCACTGTGCCTTGGAGCCAGCTGAAATTTCTGCAAAATGTAAGCCATTATTAACTCTTTCTTTCTAAAATTATGGGTGGCAGGTACTACAGACTAGAGAGAAAGCAACTAAGAAAAGCGTGAATCATGAATGCTCATCTTTACGGTAACACAATTAGTAATAGCAAAGACGTGGCCACAGCCTGCATACCTTCATGCGATGAATGGATGAAGAAAATCTGGTATTTAAACACAGAGGATAGGTGCGCCTAGAGACCATGGTGTCAAATGAAATAGTTCAGATGGACACATACACTTAACTATCTGGTGGTTTCTCCATATGAGAACCCCAAGGGGATCGAGAGATGGAGGAAGGGAGGGAAGGGAAAGAGGATTCGGAAAGGAATTAAGAACTGCTGTGTTCCATCCACACTACACATAAGAAATATAAGCATTATGTACTGCAAATACGTACTATAAAAATAAGTATTGGTTTCTAAATCTCAGGCTTAAGTTCATTTATGGTGTATGACTATATAATTTCTAGTGTCATCAAACACTTTATGTTTCTAAAAACATATTCTTTATGCTTCTAAAAATATATTTCCTTTTGTAAATATTTTGCTATTTTAGTGTTTTCAGCTTAAACAAGGAAAACGTTTTCTGATTTGTATTCTAAAAATGCATATGAAATGAATTTTGATCAGTAATTTCAGAGAAATATGCTAAGATAAACATATTTAGGAAAAACAAATGAATATTTATGATATTATATAATTCATACATTATATTTCCATTTGTTCTATGTAACTAATTAAAACATGAAGGAAATTTTTCTGAAGTGTATTTCTGAAGTAAATACACTTTAATGGTTGTACTTGTCCGAGAAAAAAGAATCTGTTCTAGCCATTAGCATTTTTGTGGCAGGAGATATAACTTTTGTGTGGTATTCTTGTTTTTTTACTTCAATAGCAATTTGATTTTAATATGGAAGATTAGCACAGCATCACATATCAGATGCATATTAGAACGGTGTCAGAAACATGGAATCATTTCAAAATCTTTAAGAAATCTGATGACTTAGAATATTGTTCTTCTTATAATGTAAAGTTGACTGTTCCATAATGTAAATATTTTATCCTATGAAGGAAAAGTATAGTTCCCTGTGTTTATTTAATAATATTATTTTGAGTATTGACTTTGTGTCCTGCTATGCTACTGAATTTGTGTATCAATTCTAGTAGTTTCTTGGTGGATTTTTTGGGGTCTTCCCAGTAAAGTATCACGTCTTCTGAAAATAATGATTTAACTTCTTCTTTACCTATTTTTATTCCTTTTATTTCTTTCTCATGTCTAATGGCTCTAGCTATTATTCCAGAAGTATATTGAATAGGAGGGGTGATAAAGGCCATCCTTGTCTTGTATCAGATCTAAGAGTAAAAGATTTCAGTTTTTCCCTGTTTAGAACTATATTAGCTGTTGAATTGAAAAAATGTATATTCTTTAGTTTAAAATTTTAAAAAACTTCTTTTTCAATGCCAACAAATAAATACTGTGGCTCACTTGAAAATGCAGAAAACAAATTTTTCTTTCTTGAATATTATATCACAGAGAAAAGGGATATAAAGAGAGGTAATTCAAAATGTTAGTATAATCAACATCCATCATACACACTGAACTCCCTGAAAATATAAGAAAATAGGGACGGGGGGAAATGCACGTATAATGAGAGAAAATGGCTTACTTATGTTCTATACATACACCACTCTGCCAAAATAAAGCTAATTAGCTGCACACCTAATATGCACTGACAAAAATGTAGAGGAAAACAAAACAAAAAGATTACCTAGAATATTTTCTTTGAATAGCAAAGTGTAATTGAAATACCAAATAGAAATGTTTAGTTAATCGGGGCCAGCTAGATGGCTCAGTGGAATAAGCGCTTCCCTGGCAAGCTCAGGGAACCGAGTTGAATCACTGGTTCCACCAAAAAAAGAAAGAAAGAAAAAAGAAAAAGAAAAAAAGAAATGTTTAGTTAAGTAAATTTGAGCACATTTCTTTTTAAATAATAAAAGTAATACTTTGAGCTGAAAATTTATTCTGTTAACTATTTTCAATGACACAAGCTATTTTATTCTAAAGTAAATTGTAAAACTCATGTCTCTGGTTTCTTGTTTTCAAATATAAAACATTTTGCAAGATAAATAAATGAAATGATATGTAACTTAGAATCTCTGAGTAGCAATTACTCAGCATATGTGTCATTATTGGTTAATAAATACAAAATTTTCTAGCCTAACGAAAATGAAAAAAAAAAGTCAGCTAACATCTGTCTTTTAGCATACATCCCTCTGGGATAAGTACCAGTTACAACTACTAAAAAAGAATGGCAATAAAATTTCTGCTGGTTGTGAGTTAGTCAAGCTTGCAGTCTTTCTTGGCTTCAACTCCTCACCCAAAAGAAGTGTAGTAAACACAAAACCACTTCTAACAAAGTTGTTTGTCAAGTACAATCATTCCATCAAGGTAAGTTATGAATTACTACGAACAGTATATAGTAATAGGATTAAATATTGCACTTATGGGAGCAATTAGATTCCTGCTAGCATTTATTCAATGGAAACTAGAGTGTTTCCAGAAATAAATCTAAATAAAAGGCCAAATGCTTGAAAACTGCACTGAAGGTTTAATTTATTTTAGATCATTACACGGTGCCAATATTGTCCCTCAAAGTGCATCCTCTCCCTTAGACATACCTTGCCATCTTCCTTGTCATGTAATGAGGGAAAGCTGGAAGTCCTCTTTCATCAGTGTCTTACCTGCAGACCTGTGGCAGCCTGCATAACCCAACTGACTGAAAACATTTGCCTTTTCTGGTCATTTTTCTTTGGGGGAGGACCCATAAAGGCACACAGCCAGGTTAGTGAAGGTGGCTGAGGGTGCTCGGTGATGACTTTCCATGACTACTTGTAACCACATGGCACAAGGCCTCAGAATTCCTGACATTTTCTATCATGCAGTACTTTCCTGAAGATGCTCACAAAAGACTTCTAGATCTGTTTCACTGAGGGATAAGTATGTTCAAGTCAAGGAGGAATTTATGAGCAGGGATTAATTGTGATAGGTGATTTACTGTAATCATTTTTTAAATTTCAATATTCACTATATATTTTGATTACATCTTATGAAATTTCTCATTAGTTTGCTGCTTTCCTCACTCAGTTCTCTCCAATTGAGTCTAAGCAACTATAATTAACAACAGGCCATTCTGCAACCTGGTGTGGCGGCTCCCTCCATTGAGGAACATGACATTCTGTAACTTTCTCCTCACAGCAAATTCCCTGACTGAGGTGGCAAGTTCTGAGGTGGCAAAGGACTGACCGACCACCTTCTGTGATGCCCTCAGGCTATCTTTTGCATTCTCTTGTTCATTCTCAGTAATGGAAATCTGACCTCTATCATTGTAGTCCAAAGCTTTATGGGTATCTCCTTTCTGGTCAAACTCACAACATTTTAATTCATCCTGGTGGCTTATTTACTCTTGATGCTCAGCATAAATCTGACTAAAAGTTCCAAGCAATAGCATGGGTAATGTTGTCTCAAGACAACATTTTGTTGTCTTGAGATTTATTTTTCCAGATTAGTCAGTCCATCACATTTAATGTCAGTCTCAGGTAAAGTTCCTGGTTATGAGCAAAATGCAGATAAACTTTCCACTAAGCCATAACACACATCATCTGCAGTCTAACAACCAATGCAGTCCCCAGACTGGTCTTTACAGGCAGAATTTCTATCAAAATTCTGGTCTTCTGAATTATAACCAGAATCTCCCATACAGAACAGCTGAAAGGGTTCAAGCACATCTCTTGTAAGCAATATCTTGGAACCCTTCCTATTTCTTCTCATAAGCTAGTCCTCAAAGCTTGTAACCCACATGATCACTCTTAGTCACAACAATGACCCAACTCCTTGTACCAAATTCTGGCTCAGTTACTTTTCTGTTGTTGCTGGCACAAAAAAAACCCAACAACCAAAATGAAGGAAAGATTTTAGTTGAGGTTTGAGTCCATACTCAGTTGGTTCCAAGTCAGAGCGGCACAAAGCAGAGGACAGCAGTTCATGGAAGCAGAAAACAGAAAAGAGCAAAAGAACAAGCAGCCACTGCAGCTGCTAGCCAGCCTCTCAGCCCTCCTTACATTTGAATGCAGATCATCTGTCCCATGGTTAGTGTAACATTCATGCCCATAATCCCATTATTGGATCAGAATTAATCACAAACTCTAGAAGCCTCCTCTTGATTAAATAACGCTTTTGGGAAGATAACTAGACACACACTAAAACAGATATAATTGAAAAAATAAACGAGACAATAGTAACTGGAGAGGTATGAACAAAAATGCAAAAATATTTGTAAGATCATTCATTGTGAAAACCTGTGGGAAATCTGACGCCAAGAAAAAAACACATTTTCAGATTAGAAAAATATCATGAGATGGTCCCAAAGATCGTAATATATCAGATAGAAAATGAATGTAAACTTGCCAAGGAAACAATTGAGATGATATCAGATAAAAAAGTTTGCATAACATATGAGGATAAAATCTTTAATATCTCTTCCCAGGTAGACATATTCTGGTAGTAACACTGATGGTATGGTAATGACCTATATGTTTTAAACCTTCCTTTGACCTAGATGGCCACTTCATGATAATTATCCTTCCATATGACTTGCTCTCTTTCTCCCTTTCCTTTCCCACTCACCATTTTTCACTCTCCTTTCTCTTTTCCTCCTTCCTCACTTTATTTTTTTTCTAAGCCAAACTGTATCCAGCTTTATTAAAGATACCTTTCATAAATAATCATGGTATTTCATGAAAGACAAGGGCACAAAAATCATTTACAGTATATAACAACTTTCAAACTCCCTTCTTGGACAGACTACCAAAAAATCAGAAAGCCACTATAAAATCCAATGAAGTCTTCATTTGAGGCTCTGAAACAGGGAAAGTTTAGAGTGAGGACTGACGCTTCACATAAAGCATGCTTTTAAAACAACTTTTCACGAGCTGATCTTGACTTTCAGGAAATGAAAATGGCAGAATGTTCAATCTAAAGATCTGCAGCCTAGAAAAAGAAATCAATTGTTCTTATGTGACATCATCTCAACATTACAGACAAGTCTAGATTGCCTGACACACTGGTGACATCACTTTTGGGAATCAGATCCCAATAAATCTCTGGGCTTAAGAAAGTTAAGCCTATGCTGATGGCAGAGGAAAGAAAGACATAAAATGAACGGGGAGCTGTCCCATACTACAAGGCATTTATACCAAGGTGGCCATGTGTGTCAGCATCAGGGAATCCCTACTCCTGGGAGCCAAGAGGAGTCTTTTGGAACCAGCAGGAAAAGCCTACCCCACATCAATCCAGCTTTGGAGACATTGTACTCTGACATACGCTCCTTCTCCTAAAACAACAATGGAGTGTTCTGTGTGCTTTAACATAGCTTTAAAAAGGTATAACAAGATTCTGCATTTTTATAAAACTTGGTAAAAATAGTATTTCAAACTGTACAGTCAGAAGAAGTACACAGATATCAAAAACACACACACTTCTCTTGGTATCTCCAGCACTTTCAGCTTTCTGTGCCTGGCCTGTGTTGGCATCTCCACTTTCTGCAGGGTTATTCCCATCCTTGCTGACATCAGCTTTTCCCTTTGGGTACCTTTTCTCCATTCTTTGGAGGGCCCTTTTTAGGCTTGGGCTCTGGCTTTGGAGGAGCTGGTTTAGCAGACAACCTTGCAGATCCTTTCTGTGATTCATCCTTCACCTTGGCTTTTTCACCTTTAGCATCCCCTTCAGCCTTTCTCTTGGGCATGGTGGTGACAGTGGTGGGTCACAGGGGCCAGCCACATGATGCAGTGGTGTACAGCTTTGGAAGGCCTTGCTTCTTCACACTGTTCCCATCCTCACTTTCAACAGAGATTTACTGCATTATTCCAATGCATAAACATTTTTTATCCTTAGATGTTTGGGTATATTTGTACAGGAAAAGCAAACAGAATTGCAAAACATATATCTCTATGAATATTAATAAGAATTCACAATAGTCACTTAAACAAAAAATAATCATGGTTGACTTGTTAACATCTTAGAGGAAAACGTTACCTCAAAATGACCTATTTATTTTTCTTCTTAAACTAAAGAAGATAAATAAAATCCTATCAATGAGCAACATGGAAAAAAAAGATGTAAAGTGAATCTATACAGTCTAAAAGAAAAGGAATGTGTTTTGATAAGTGATATATCCTGACTCATGCAACAATTACAGTTATATATTTTTCCTACATCAGAATGTTTGCCTGAGTTTATTATTTGTACAACTTCATGCAAAAAATATTAGATCCAATAAATATGTGATGTGATTATTAAAGTCTCAGACTAAAATTCTAATTGGATTTTGAAATTTAACTCTGGATTAAATATCTGAGATAATCAAGTAAGTGATTACTAACAGAATGTTAATTTTATATACTCATACAATATAAAAATAAATGAGATAGAATAAGCTTTTTAAAATTAATAAATACCATAAACTTTTATATAGCTGACAAATGCTAATGTTATAGGTATGAAATATCTGCATAGCATGTTATATGCTACATATATAGCATAACATACATATGTTCATACCATGTACATATTATATAGTATATATTCACTATATATATTTTTTTTCTCTTCTTTTCATACACTTTGAAAAAAAAGTAAGTCAAGAGTGGTGGCGCATGCCTGTAATCCCAGCACTCGGGAGGCTGAGGCAGGAGGATTGTTGTGAGTTCGAGACCAGCCTGAGCTACAAAGTGAGCTTAAGGCCAGCCTGAACTGCATAGTGAGACCCTGTCTCAAAAAGACAAAAAAAAAAAAAAAAAAAAAGAATTCTCTAAGTGGAACTGCAAGCCAATCTCCCTCATGAACAAAAACCCTCAATAAAATCCTAGCAAATAGAATACAGCAAATCTTCAACAAGATCATACACCATGAACAGGTAGGATTCATCCCAGGAATGCAAGGGTGGTTCAATATTCAAAAATCTACAAATTTAATACACAAAATCAATAGCGTGATAATTTCAATTGATGCAGAAAACGCGTCTGGCAAAGTTCAACACTCATTCATGTTCAAAGTCCTAAAGAAAATTGGAACAGATGGCCTCTACTTCAATATGATAAAAGCCATCTATTACAACCCAGTGGTTAATATAATTCTAAATGGAGAAAAACTGATATCTTTTACTCTCAGATCTGGTAGAAGACACCTCCTATTCAATATAGTTCTGGAATCATTAGCTAGAGCCATTAAACAAGAGAGAGAAATAAAAAGAATAAAAAAATAGGTAAAGAAAAAGTTAAATCATTATTTGCAGATGACATGATGTTTTACTAGGAAGACCCCCAAAACTCCACCAAGAAGCTATTAGAATTGATACAAAAATTCAGCAGCATAGAAGGATATAAAGTCAGTACCCAAAAGTTAATAGCTTTCCTTTACACAGATAACAAACACATGGAGAGGGAAATTAGAGAAACAACACCTTTTACAATAGCACCGTGGAAAATCAAATACCTTGGAATTCATCTAACTAAAGAAGTCTAAGATCTTCCCATGGAAAAATCACAGAACTCTGAAAAAAGAAATTGTAGAGGATTTCAGGTGTTCTCTGCTTATAGACAGGAAGAACCAACATCATGAAGATGGCTATACTCCCAAAATTGTTATGCAGATGTAATGCAATCCCTATCAAACTACCACTAACATGCCTTTCAGACCTAGAGAAATTACTCCTAAAATTTATTAGGAAGCAGAAAAGACCTAGAATAGCAAAGGTGATCCTGGGAAACAAAGACCAGGCAGGAGACATTACATTTCCTGACTTGAAATAATATGACAAAGCTACTGTGAAAAAATCAACATGGTATTGGCAACAAAATAGACCCAAGTATGATTGGAATATATGAAAAGATGCAGAGGCCTCTATGAAAAGAGTCAGCCACCTGATCTTTGACAAAGGGGCCAAACAAACTTACTGGAAGAAAGATAGCCTCTTTAACAAATGGTGATGGAAAAACTGGCTCTCTACCTGCTGAAAACTAAAACTTGAACCACCATGCACTGAGCTAACATCAAAATGGATTAAAGATCTAAACATTAAATCAGAAACACTGAATCTCATGAAGGAGACTGTAGGAGGAACTCTAGAAGACATAGAGGAAGGCAGAAAGTTCATGAACAAAAATCAAATCTCACATTAATACTTTAAAGAATTCACAGCTAGGATCAACTCTTATTGAGAAGTTTTTGCACATCAAAAGAAATCACCAACAAAGTGAAGACAACCCACAAATTTTGAACCAATCTTAACTAATAAGCACTCAGAGAAAGGTCTGCATTCTAGAATTTATAAAGAACCAAAACACACTAGGGCCCCAAAATTTAAAGACTCAATCCAGAACTGGGCATCTGAGATGAACACACACTTCTCAGAGGATGAGATTAAGGAAGTGAATAAATATATGAAAAAAGGCTCCACTTCACTAGCCATCCATGAAATGCAAATAAAAACAACACTGAGATACCATCTCACCCCAGAAAGAAATCAACCAACAACAAATGTTGGAGGGGATGTGAGGAAAAGGGAACCATCCTCCAGTGCTGGTGGGAACGTAGAGTGGTACAACCCATTATGGAAATCAATGTGGAGACTCCTTAAAAATTAGGACTGGAAATCTCATTCAAGCCAGTCATCCCTCTACTGGGAATTTTCCTGGAGGAACTGAAAGTATCATATCATAGTGACATATGTGTACCTATGTTTATAGCAGCACGATTTGTGATAGCCAAATCTTGGAAACAACCGAGATATCCATCACAGGAGGAATGGTTGAAAAAGATGTGGTATTTTTATACAATGAAGCATTACTCAGCTACAAAGAATGATAAACTTGAAGCAATTATATTGATGTGGATGTCACTTGAAGATATACTCATAAGTGAAATAAACCAGACCCACATGTGTAAATATAATGGTCTCCTTAGTATAATAACTCAAAAGTAGAAATACAAACAGAAAGGTATAACATAATTAAAAGGAAAGTGAAAACTTGAGGGTTGGACAATGGCAAGGAGAAAATCTGGGAAACTTGCCAGGGGCAAAGCCATACATTTATACATACAAGATCACTAAAGCAATGATCCTGAGAAACATCAGAGGGTTTTCAGAAGGTTTTTGAAACTAGCAGTTAATTGGTAGGATTCTAACTCTGACTAACTATACATTCTGATACCTGTAAACCAAGCAACTGCACTGAAGATATCAGTGTGTAATAGTTGGGTAATGCTTGGAATGCCTGTCCTTCTGGTCTTCTAAATATGTACTTCTTGTCATAACATACCAATTATTACCATACTGTGTCACAAGTAAAAGTATGTTTTTCTTTTTTTAATGGGTAATAAATGGAAAAAAGACAGAAAAAATAAAATGTCAAAGGACTGTCCTACAGTGCTGTATGTGGTTAGATTTCTAAATTTCTATGTAAATATGTGTAATTATATTCCCTAAATATCTTTCATTTTTTAAAATTTTTTATCTCATAAAGTTTAACATATCAATACTTGATGGAAAATACCTGTTCCATGGTATGCCTAAGATATTTGATATTCAGACAAACTGCATAAGTAGAAGGGCAATAATAAGCTATTCTTCTGGAGGGTTAACAACTTAAGTTTGCAGACCAAAATTAGAAAATGAAGGGCTTCATGGACAGCGAGCATTTTGATCCTAGCCTTTCAAGGTCAGTGAAGACTCAGGATACAGAAGAACCTGTACTGTAACATGTAAGTCAGTTGTGTCCCAAATTTTCTGATCAAGTAGATTATGGGGCCACAGACCAACGAGATCAATGACATAGCATGTACCTAAGGAGAGGCACATGGAGAGAAAACATTCTCTCAGGCCTTCACAGAGAGCGAATTGTTCAAGCAATGGCTGTGACTGACAAAAGATCTGCAAAGTGTGCTATATACAGGGTTACAGGATAGATCCTGAGGGGACTTGACTGACCTTGTCAGATACAAAAGATACATTTCTTATATAGGTTATATAGGTCTTGCTTTATCTTGATCTTAACCATCCAGCAGAAAAGTATAGACATGAGGTATATAAAGTAGGGCCATGTTGGTGTGCTGAGCTGGGAAAGACTCAAGTCAACAACTTCTGTGGATAACTTATTGCAATTGTGGACCACTGGACTGTGTTGGATTGTTTTGCTGGATTCACGCACCTATAGAAGGTGAATGCCAATGGAATACCCATCTCAAACAGGACTGAATGAAGAAAGTGGTTATAGAAGAAGGACCATTCTGTATCTGTATATACAGTATAATTAGTATAGATATGCACCTACTTTCGTTTAAATCAATGAGAAGAAATGTTTATACTAATAATGTTTCGACAGGATGTCCTGTCTGTATCTTGTGCTATGGATAACCACTAAAAAGATAACAATGTACACCGTGTTAATTATTGAAACTGTTCTATTAATAAAAAAATGAATTAAAAAAAGAAATCTCTAAATGTATGTTCATCCATCCTATATTTTCTGTATTTACGTGAAGGAAAGAAGAGTAGCTTTTGGCCTCTGATTTATCTTTCAGTTTATATTCTGCTTCATTTTTAGCTCTAAGAAAGTCGTTCTCTAGTTCCATTAGAGAAGTGCTATTTCCAAAGTAAATCTCAGTGAAGAAGCTGTTCGCTCATGAATGCCACCACGAGCCTCATGCCAGTGCAGTGAAGAGGGGAGATTTTCACACGTTCGTGTCTCAGCACCTCTGAAGGGATCCTTCATTTGTCTGAGGCTCCCGTCTACTGTGGATAGCCCACTGCTTCTAGGTCTGGAACCCACACGCAGCTCTCTTCATTTCTAGGGCTTGGCCCAGGCCTGGAACCCTGAAGGAGCATAAGCAATCAAAACCTTCAGCTTAACTGAGGAATTGAAAAGTGATCATGATATAGTATCCAGTACTGAGAGATAAAAGATAGCTTCTTTGTTTCTTTTTTTTTTTTTTTTTGAAGGCCTTTTACTTTTAACAACTTCTTGCCAAATTGAATTGCTTTCAGGAACTGCATTGTGAAGAATGCATACCAGCCACTCTCCTAAAGCACCTCTTCATACATAACATATTGTAATTCAGATCTTCCTCCTCTAGGCAATAAGCTAATTGTGGCAGGCTGATCCAAATGACAGTGTTTAATACTTACTCTATCCAGATGAAATGAGCTTGCTAGACATACCCTTTCTATATAAACTAAGTATGTCCTAAATTGCTAAATAATTCTACAGAATTTAACAGCTTTAATGCACTAAAAGCAATGCTTCAGTCTGCTTTCTATGATTAGAGTGATTTGCTTTGAAACAAAATAGAAAATTACTCTCAGTTCATTTATGCACAACCAATCTACTGTTTCTTTTGAAAAAGCAGCAAAAACTAAACAAATAAAGAGAAACACATCCTGTGCAAACTTCTAATGCTGAAGTGACTATTCAAAAACTATTTCATAGGGGGAATATGCTGTGAACATTTATGACAAGTACATGAGAGCAACAGCAGTGGTGATAAACGCTGCGTAGGTATACATAACTTCATCTTTTCTCGAAGGTTATTTGAACTTCATCTCCATTCTACAACTTCTGTTCAACAATCTGGAGATCAATTAATAATTCCATTACACCATAATGTTAAGTTCAATTTCGTAATTAGTTTATTACAGCTGAAATGCCATCCCTGAGGTGACTTATGATTCAAATAGCTCAGACTGCAAAAGCAATGGAAATGGAGATTCCATCATACAACTTGTTGACATGATCCCAAAGAAGTAAAAAGATTACATAGAGGGAATGATATAATAAGTTTATATGTCTCTCAAGATTTTAAAACTTCTGTCATCTGACAGAACTAAAGCTTAAAATGAGAACCACTTTAAATATCTCATATTGGTTGAAAGTTATAAAGTGTCCCAACTTGTATCATACATTATATACATGAATTTTATGGTATAATCTTAAAATCTCAAAGGAGGCTATATTATTATAAATCTTATTTTGTAGCCATGAAAAGTGAAATTGAATTATGCACACAAGAAACCAAAGTCACACATTACAAAAACAGCAGACTCCCATTCATCACAATCATCCA
This sequence comes from Ctenomys sociabilis, assembly GCA_004027165.1. NCBI lineage: Eukaryota > Metazoa > Chordata > Mammalia > Rodentia > Ctenomyidae > Ctenomys > Ctenomys sociabilis. The sequence continues at coordinate 150,286 of PVKA01000234.1, forward strand.
TGTTTAATTGTGAAATTAGAGGATACACTAACAATTTTATATTTTATATGGCTTTATTTCAAGACAAGGTATAAACAGTGGTCTTAGAAATCATTGTAAATTACATAGATTGATGAAATGAGTTTAAACATTCTAAGAGTACTGTCTCATAGCAATTTGTGTGAATCGCTGAACTTTGGGGGCCTGCCCGAAATGGCAATTGTGAGCTATATATAGCTATTGAGAACTTATAATATTTTATGTAAGATTGAACAACTTACTTTTTAAATCATATTAAATTTTAATTAATTTAAATATAAATAACTATATGAACCATATTGGATATCCCAAGCATAATAAACTAATTATGAAATGGAACTTAATATTATAACATAATGAAATTATTCATTGATCTCCAGGTAATTGAACAGAAGTTGTAGAAAGGAAGTTCAAATAACCTCCCAGTGAAGGCGAAGCCATCTTCACCCACTCAGCTTTCATTACTTACCATAAATGTTCACAGCACATCTTCCCTATACAGTAGATTTGAATAGTCACTTCAGCATTAGAAGTTTGCTCAGGATGTGTTTCTGTTTCCTTGTTTAATCTTTGCTGCTTTTTCAAAAGAAGTAATAAATTGGTTGAGTGTAAATATTGGTTGTGTATAAATATAGAGCAGTAAATGTTTGGAATGCATGTTGATTTTGTCATAATTGGAGTAGAGAGAACATTTTTTACATCCAATTTTAAAAGCAGAAAATCAATAAAAGAACAGCATATGATTTACTGGAGTAAATATTTACTGATAGTTTAAGAACATAAGAATTATTGAATGAAGAGATATTAATTATCCATTAACCAGCTAACTATTGTCATTTTTGGCATCCCCTATTAAACATGCTCTGTTGTTTTTATACTGGAAACTATGAAATGAATGGATCAGTACATTTTCAATGGCATTTTAAATAGCCTTATAATTTGATTTTTAAATCTTTATTTCACAATGAGGATTCAGGAAGAACTAGAATCAATGGTCCTGAGATCACAACCTTCAAAGAAACTCATTACTTGTGGATCCTGGATTGTGGGGGCCTGGGGAGATGGCTCTCTAGATGGCAAGCTCAAGGGCCTGAGTTCAATCCCTGGCTCCACCAAAAAAATGGATTGTGAATATGTTCATATAGATAGATTATGAAGAAAGTGCTCTAACTTCAAGTGAGATCAAGGCCACTTGACAATCATATGCAGTCATAGATGGGTTCTTCTCTCCCATGTGGGTATGCTACATTAGGCCACAAGAACATATTTTAAAATGAAAATAAGCTTTCTTCCATTTATACTCTGCATACTCACTTACTATCAACAAAATAAATCATACAATGTGCAGTGTCACATAATTCCATACCTCCCAGTTAATGGAGAAATAGTTCCTGAATATTTGATACAATATATCAATGCATTATGAAAGTTAACAAAGTTACCTTCTGCCATCTTTCCCCCATCACTAGTAATACATATGAAGGTGCCCTCTTAGGAAGCTTCCTTAGTAGCTCACTGGTCAGTGGCTTTGATAGCTATATTATGTTTATCTTGTACGATTCAAATTGCACATATGATACACTTAAAAAGAAATGGGTAATGTTCGAGTTCTTCATGGAGAGTTTTACTTTTGTTCAGCCAGGACTGAACATTAAGATGTTAAGTTACAATATATGAATGCAGCAAAGGTTGGACCCAATGATGACAATTTTCATCTGAGTGCCAATATAATTTATAGTCACTACAAAGAAATCATAATTATTTCCCCAAATCTTTACTTACTTTAGGAACACAGGCTACTAAAATACAATAAAAAAGCACAGATTTCATAAACATGATAATTTTGGAGGTAAATAAGAAATCTTAAAAAATCTAATCTTGTCCTCATAAACAAAAGAAAGCATTCCAATATCATAGATGCTGAGAGAGAACAGGGATATAAAAAAAATGGAATAAATCTAAAATGAAAGCAAAACTACTGAATCAAAAATAATTTTTGGAAGCCAGCCAAATAGCTCAGCAAATTAAAGCACCTCTAAGCAGGTGTGGGAGCCAAGGATTCAAACCCTCGGCCTGCTGGGCCTGCCCCACCCCCGGGATGCGCTAAGAGGGCAATCAAGATTGGGCATGGTGGTGTTTACCTATAATCCTAGTTCTTGGGAGGCTGTAAACAAGTGGATCACTGTGAGTCTGATCTAGTAGTGTGACCCTGAACACCCTGTAGACCCTTCCCTAAAATACAAAATAATAATAATAATAAATTTTGAATATGAAAATACATTATTCAAATTAAGTATCCTTTTAACTGTCTCTCCTGATTTTTGTGAAAAATTGGAGAATCTAAGGAAAATGTATAAATATCTAAAAGTGTGGCTCCCACTTTAACAGTAGCAGCACACAAAATCCATGTAAACATTTTGTGAACAGTTCAAAATACTCACGGGAAAGTATTAAATTATATTGGTATCTAAGTCTTCCAAATTCAAGCTGAGCACACTGCTGGAAAGATACAGGTGCATAAAAGATGAGCAGGTGAAATAAATAAAATGTTACTGTGGAGACAATATTATCTTTGTCCATTATACACGTACCTTAGGGCACATTAGCACATCTGTTATATATTTCCTAGAAGTACAATTTAAATGACCAAATTTTATAAAGTTATTATTTTAAATTTCATTTTCTTCTTCTCCAAATATATAGGTGTTCCACAGAAATTTTCACGTCTTGAATGTGCTTTAATAAACATGTGACAGTTAACTTTAGTGATTATTTTCTGTGGAATTTGATGAAGCTTTGACATAAGTCTCAGATTCTTAATTTGGACATAGAATAGCAAAGTGTTAAGTACGTGGCTTTAAAATAGTTTGGTTTTACTTTGGCATGAGTCTCACTGCTAGTTACCCTGATTGAGAGCTCTTTTAATTGATTTTTACAAAGTCAAAGGAGGGTTACTCTGTGACTAAACAGAATTTGGGGTAATTGACTATATTATAGACCTTAGAAGTAATTAGCAGTGAGGTCTATATTTTAAAATGCACAACATATTTTGATACTTATTGTTTTATCACTACACTACAAGGACATCATAATTATTTTCCAAAATCTTTACTTACTTTAGGAACACAGGCTACTACAATACATTAAAATAGCGCAGATTTCAGAAAATCATTTAATTTCTCTATTTTCTTTATTTTTAATTAGTAAATTTCTAATACTAAGTATACATACACCTATACATGCATATTTATATGCAAGACTTTAATTAAAATTATCTTTCTTCTTACTATGCAATTATATTCTAGAAAATTTGGTACAGATGTAAGCAAAATCATACTTTGTAACAAGTCCATAGACTTACTATTTCTACATAGAACACATACATATGACTTTTTAAAGTATGTCTTTATCTTGAATTGTTTCAATTTCCAAAAAAAAAATTTTTTTTTTTGGCACCAGGGACTGAAATCAGGCCCTTGCACTTGCCAAAGAAGCACTTATTCTACTGAGCCATCTCCCTGGTCCCCAGTTTCTAAATCATTTCAAAGTTCTTATTTTAAGCATTCCTCCACAATGATTCTCCTAGTGCCAGTACAGCGAGTACGCACAGCTTGCTGACTTATCCAGTTCTGTTAATTAGTATGAGGTGTAGAGTTTTTAGTCATTTGCCTATCACTTTCCCTTGCTGTGATATTTGACTTGTTCGCTTCAATCACAAGATTCCGGATATTCTTGAATTTTTCTACATTCTAGACTCTCGCCTTCACCTTATAATTCTTTCAGGACTCGTAACAGTCTGAGCGCTTCTCTTGGGCACACTACTTGGTAAATGAGCTACTACTGAAATAGTAGTTACCGCCAACAGCAACGTATTGACCCAAACCCTCGCTGAGGCTGTGCATTCCAGTGTCGGGCTCAGCACAGGGGGTTGGGCTCTCAGGCTGCAAAACCAGATTCAGCTAAGAAAGGCTTTTGCCAACACTGTAAAAGGAACCTCTGAATCGGAAGCCGGTCTCATAAACTGTGGCAGCATATTTTCTTCTTTGTCAGAGACCGACTTGCAATGAGCAAGAAAAATGGGAGTAGAAAGGGATTTTTGGTAGCAGACAGTATGGGGATGAAGCCCAAATCCATTCTTGATTGGGAAGTGTTTGTTATTTTATTTAAGATAAAACAAAGACAAAATAGAAAAGATAGAAAGGAAGGATGAAAAGAAACAGGTGAAGAAAAGAAGGAATGAGTGTAGGAAAGAAAGAGAGTATTAAAGAAAAGGAGGGGTACGGGAGATAGTTCAGTAGAACTCAGACAAGGGCAAGGGCCTGATTTCAATCCCAGATTCCACAAAAACAAAGAAAGAAAGAAAGAAAGAAAGAAAGAAAGAAAGAAAGAAAGAAAGAAAGAAAGAAAGAAAGAAAGAAAGAAAGGAGGAAGGAAGTATGGAAAGAAGGAAGGAAGGAAGGAAGGAAGGAATAAAAGAAAGGAAAGGATTAGCCAAATCTTAATTTAACAGATAAACTTGCAGATGTGAAATTGAAATCTAAAAGATTATGCAAAACATTAAAGTGTTTCATTCATAATGTCAAATTACCAAATAGATTACATAGATTTCAAATCTACTGCGAGTTTATGAGACTATTTCCCACCATTTTTCTCAACCACTATGTGCAATCTTTTCTTTTTTCTTGATTCATGTATGACAACATTTAAATCTTTGAAATATATTCTGTATTTTTTTTAATTTTTAAATTTTATTTATTTAGGTACAAAGTCTCACTGAGCAGCTCAGATTTATACTGATCCTCTTGTCTAAGCCTCCCAAATCCCGGGATCACAGGTGTGTGTCACCGCTCCCGGTTTCAGTGACAGGCACAGTATGGGGCCACCTCATGGTACTGGGAATCAAAGCCAGATTGCTGCCATCAGCATAAAGGCAGATCAGGAGAAGCGGCTGGGAGGCTGTTAGGGATGCTGTGTGCAGACGCTGTTGGAGGCTGCTAGTTCTCTTGGGCTGTTCTGCTGGAGGACCTCTCATGCTGGCTTTCCTGCTGAACTCTGGAGGAGCTTGGGTTCTCACCTGGAGCATCACTTCCTGGATCCAGAGGGCAAGATAGTACACTGCTCAGCCTCAGAGAGAAGCTTGTCACATTGGCTTTTCCAATGGGAACTCAGCTTTCCTCCTCTCTGGAGGGGCTAGGGACTTCACTGTTGCTGAGGATGGCTGTGGTATCTTTGGGGGAGCACTGGTGCCTCCCTTGAGCATTACTTCCTAGCTCCAGTTCAGATTCCTCAGCCTGCTAGCACAGGCATAGACTTCCCAGCTTCCTCCTCCGACCATTGGGCCTTTCCAGCACAGATCCATGAAGCAGGCCTGCATGGGACTTTGTTTTGGGCTCTAGGCCTCCAGCCGGACTTGTGAGAGGCACTGTGACGAGTTTTAGGCCCTCAGCTGTATTCTTTAGTGTGTAGGTGGGTTTCCCATGCTTGTTCTATATAATTCTTTATATACAACATTATAAAACACTTAAAAATGTGTATTATATCATTAACCTGCTAAAAGACCCAAACCATGGCAACAATTTTATGCTTACCTCCAAATTTTATATCCACCATACGACACATTATTATAGTAATGTAGTTTATCAACATTTTATTTTATCTAGTTAATTTTCCCAACATTATTTCTTCAGGTAATTCTGATACATTTTTAATCAATATATTTTGTTATTTTAATGAAAAGCATTTGGTTTTCTTATGAAGATTAATTTCAGGTTGGAAGCAGCATAAACTAAATACTTATAATTAACTTGGGAGTTGTTTATGATAGTGCATAAGGTCTCCAACCATTTTGGCTCCATGGACTAGTTTTGTGGAAACAGTTGTCCACAGATTGGTGGAAGGGTGTTGCTTATTATCATATCTGTTTGCAGCGCACAATAATTACATTCTTCAGTCAGAAAATCACCACCTCAGCGCTACCTCAGATCATCAAGCGTTAGATTCTCATATGAGATAGGCAGCCTAGGTCTCTTCCACATGAAGTTCACTGTAGGATTTGTGCTCCTATAGGAATACAGTGTTTCCTTTGCTACTACAGAATGCAGGGCTTAGATAGGAATGTGAACAATTTGGGTCTTCTGTGAAGAGAGTGAAAGCATCAGCTCCCTCAACCTGTGGCTGGAGGCCCTGTTCTTTATACGTCAGAGACCAGTACATGGCCCAAAGGCTGGGGACACTAAGCAATAAATCAAAGTAACATGTATCTATTCTGAATATATTAACATAAGAACATTTCATTGTACAATTTTGTCAATATAAAAATAGATTATTAAGAGGAAAAAAAATGAATTTAGAGCCAGTCAAAATTTTTATTTTAAAAATAAACTACTTATCTTTGGGTAAACAGAGCTTTGAGTGTGGGTTTATAAAAGGAAGTAGAAATAATGAGGATGACCTGAATTTAATTTGTAAAGTATGAACAGTTTATTTTTTATGCAATAATTTCAGAAGGTGTTTCTCTAGGAGAAAATTGGGAAACTCCCTAACCTGTAATTTTTCCTTTTTCCATTGGTAGTAGAATGTGAAATACAATTACATAAAATAACCTATAGCTAAAAGAAAACACACACACACACACACACACACACACACACGCACACACAATTCTGCTTATAAAGAAGCAATCTGGGCCAGCCAAATAGCTCAGTGGATTCAATCACCTGCAAGTAGGCACAAGGGCTAGGGGCTTAATCCCTGGGCCTTCTGTGCTGGCCCAACCCCTAGAGTGCACTGATATGGTGACTGAGACTGGGTGTGGTGGTATGGGCCTATAATCCCAGCTCTTGGGAGGCTGTAAACAGGCATATCACTGTGAGTCTAGTCTAGTAGTGAGACTCTGAACACCCTATAGACCCTTCCCTAAAATGCATTAAATAAATAAATAAAGCAATCCATGAATGGTTGAAATACTTTCTTATACATATGAATTGTGATGATTTTTTAAAAATTTTTAAATATTCTTGTTTATTTATTTTTATTTATTTGTGTATTTGTAGAGTCTCACTACCCAGCTCAGTCCCAGTGATCCTCCTATCTTAGCCTCCCCAGTACTGGGATTTTAAGCATGCGCCACCACGCCAGTTTTCCATGGCCAGATCCAGATGGGGCCAGCACAGCATGTGGTACTGGGGATTGAAACTGGGTCCTTGTGCTTACCAGGCAGGCACCAGACTGCTGAGCTATATCCCTGGCCAGTAAAGAGATTTTAATATGTAACCAATAATAGTGCAATTAAAAGGATTTTAATGTACAATAAATGTACAAATAAACAATTTAAAATATAGTGGTACCTTGGTTTATGAACCTAATTTGTTGTACAATTTTGGGGAAAAAAGCTGCCTTTCTGGTTGTCTGAGGAAGATGGTCACATTTGTTGTCTGATGTGCAGTTTGCAAACAGAAGCAAAATTCTGTCAAGCTCTTTTGTTTATGAACCAACTTGTTTGCAAACAGAAGCATTTGTGAGCAAGGCGTGGCCACTACACACAAATCCTACAACTGGGATACAGACTGCGATGATGTGAAGCATGAAAATAATCCTGACAGAACAGAAAAACAGACAGATGAGAAGAAAAAATCTGTATCTCAGGGCCAGGCCTCGGTCAGTGGAATAAGCGCTTCCCTGGTAAGTACAAGGACCTGAGTTCAATCCCCTGATCTGCAAAAAAAAAGAAAAAAAAAAAAATTCTGTACCCAAAGTGTATGTGCCATTGCAGAAATATAGAACAGAAGCTACTCATTTATATCTTTTTCATTACATTTCACTTAATATAAGAAGGACCTTGCACTTGCCAGGCAGGTTTTATGCCACTGAGCTATCTCCCTGGCCACCAAGTTTTACTGTTAAATTATGACACCTAGACTCTGTTTTCCTTGCTCACAAATTAGTTCATTTTAAGTAATGTAAATCCTTTAGAGTGCCATTAAATTGCCTCAATTCTCTCTCCCTTCAGACTCTATCAAATGTGTTTATGATTCTTTAAATTCAAGTTAGAAAAGGATAATAATTTCTTCTTCTTAGGGATTGTATTTGCTGTACCACATTAAAAGTTATGAGAGACCCACAAATGCTTGCATCCCTGGCATTGAGCTCCTGTGTAGAGAATTGGGACATTAAAGACCAGACTCCTGGTATTTCAGGTGGGAGTGGAGACTGTGATGTACTGAACAAGAGAGCATGTGTTTTGTTTTGGCAAATTATTTGTCTACTTATTGCCTGCATCCTAAAACTGCATGAATCTAAATTCAGTGGTGATGGACTAATTAATCCAGTGGAGGGAATTTCTAGCAGCCTATTGTTTGGCTGGGATCTAGTCACTTCAGCTGCTCATAGCCAGATTCATGGTGAAGATCAGGAGCAAATATTAACAGCTGAAAGATACGGCAAGTTTTTAGTTTTACCAGAAAGTAGGCCTGCAAAATTGGACCCAAGGATAGGCTGATTGTTAAAAAGGTTAGCATTACAAATAAGACAAGTATTTTGTATCAAGATAATAGGAAACATGCCTGGAGGTCATCTCAGGAAATGTCTGGATTCCCAGCCTTTGCATGTGCAAGCCTGTAATGGTATAAATTCCATTGAAACATTTTACTTTAAGAAGATACTGCTACGGTACCTGCACATTCTAAGACTCCCTAGGAGAGTTCAGGCACCCAGAGGACTCTACAGCAATGGGGTGCGGGTTGTTCAACTGCTCAAACTGCTGGGAGACTCTGGTGTCGTCCAATTGGTGCTGGGTTTTCAAGCAAGCATTATGCAAGTTATGCTTCTACTTAACTTTGATAAGAAAGCATGGAATATCATGCAATGGAATGTGACAGAATGGCAGGCTCCTAATATGATTCTGCTTAAAGCTATGAGGATGAAGCTCAACATGTAGGGCAGACTCTGGGAAGATGGAATTGCCAGGAATTTGGAATGTGTTCTGAGAAACTTCTCATGGAAGTGATCGGATCCAGTCCATGAAAGAGGCCTTGTGAACTCCAACCAGCAATGCTATAGGGTGGGGTTCCCCCATGCCATTTGGCATTCACTCCTCACCACAACTAGCCCAAGGTGCAGGTCACAGAGCTACAGGCTTTAGTGCTATCCTTCTGGTCTCCAGTCTTGTTTTGACCTGATTCTTTTCTATAATCCATCCCTCAATATTGGAACAGTGATGTTTACTTTGTGCTTCTTGGTCCATGTGGTATGGAACTTGTGTCTACTCTGATGTTCTGTGATGCAATTTCTGTCTTGAAACCAGCTAACTGTGAACTGAACATACAAATCTATGAGATAAAATAAACTCTTCTTTAAATTGTGAGTGTTTTTTTTTTATCAGAAATAAGTAACTAGTACTGAATATTTGTACTGGAAGTGGATCTACTGCTATAACTTTACTTTCCCATGTAGTTCAAAAGCATTTGTAATTGATTTGCAGGAGGAGTTGGGTGATATGGTTACAGAAGTCCTTGGATATATTAAGTAGTGCTTGATTGTAGTACAATTTAGGGCTTAAAAGACAATAATGCTGGTGGGAATGAGGGCAGGAAAGTCAAAACTCGTGAAGGTTCAGCTGGGAACAAGGACTTTTTATTGGCAAGTGGACCTGAGGCCATGTGTTTTCTGATATAAAATTTATGTACATTTTGTCTATGTGCTGCAATTTGCAGCAGACTCAGATTAAGGGCAGTGGCACAATTTATCTCAGAGAGAAAATTTCTTGGTATCCCAGCGCTTGCCTAATGTGAGTGTTACAGATACATGGAGACCCCCTCATGGATTTTAAAGCAAGGGATGGAAGGCCAGGCAAAAAATGTGTGCCACAAAGTCAGAAACACTCAGTAGCTCACCAAGGTTTAGTGCATGAAATTTCAAGACTGAACCTAGAAGATTCATGGCAAATTTAGGAAGCTAGAGGTGTCAGGAATGTTGAGCATCTGCTGAAAGTACCTTCAAATTGATCAAAGCCAGGACAAGAGAAGTCTTGTGGGCTGAAATTTATAAAGTCATCATTTTGGACCTAACATCTCTCTGCTATGGTTTCTGGTCCTGCACTTATAGGAATTAATGTTTTGGTATTGCTCTGGTCCTGTGTTTCTGTTTTCCCCTATTGCTCCCTTTTGAAATGGAGATGGGTTTTGCTACCCCACTGTATGATGAATCTATTTGATTTTATTTCTGACTTTTAACACAGTCCAGATTTTACCTTGAGTCTTGGGAAGTTTTTGGCTCAAACCTTTTAGCAATGATGAAACTTTTAAGTCTTTAGTAATCCTTAAAGATGGGTTAAATCATTTTCCTTACACTGATAGGCATGAACTTGGAGGGCTCCAGAGCAGAATGTTAGTTTAGTTTTAAAATGTCTCCCAGAAGTCTCTGGCATAAAGGTAGGCCTGGTCAACAGGAGCATGCCTCTGTCACCATGACTCTGAGGAGTGTATTTTCATTCCCACCGCTGGTGAACAGCTTTTGTCTGATGTATGTTTCTGCTGTGGAACGTGCCAATTCAAAACTAAACTTATGGAAACTTTGAGGCAAAATAAACTTTGAGTTGTGGATGTTGAGTATTTTGTCATTGACTAGCAAGAAGGATGGGACAATCACTGACTGTATACCATTTTGGCAGGGCACCCTGCTCAAGGGGATCTAGACTCTGCTTCATTGATGGGTTCTAAATATTTACACTCACTCAGTTCTGTGGAATCAGTGAAAAGCCTGTGATTCTCTGTTACTACAAATTGAGGTAACATTTTGTTATTTTGCCCTCAATTTTTTTGTTCAAATGAATCCAATAAAATGTAATAGACTTTTTCTTCTTAAAAATCTTATTTATTTATGTATTTGGGGCAGGGTTTACCTATGCAGCTTGAACTTGTAGTGATCCTCCTCGTTTTAGCCTCCCCAGTGCTGGGATTACAGGTGTATACCTCCATTCCAGGTTTCAGTGGGCTACTGGGTGCATGGGGGATGAGGGTGGGAATGAGAAGGTGAGAATGGGGCATATATTGAAAGTATTTGAATCTGGATCCTTGAGTTTACCAGGCAGGCACTTAGACCACTGGGCTATCTCCTCTGCTCTTAATAGCCTTTTATTTTACTTCTCAGAACACCTTAGTTAGCCAATACCATTAGGTCCCATGTGACAAGCTTTTCAAGGGATTTTGTCTGCTCTCCATTATGGTGATAAGTGCATCCACCTAGCTTTGGTAGGTGAAAATTGCCATTTGGTCCATGCAACTGGAATTCAATTATACAGAGGAACTTTGTATTTCCCAACTAAGTGACTGTGGCTCCTTCCTTCCTTCCTTCTTTCCTTCCTTCCTATTTTTTTGTACTGGAACTTGAACTCAGGATCTTGTGCTTGCCAGGCAGGTGGTTGTGCTGCTGAGCCATCTCCTGAGCCCTCCCTGGGCCTATGCATGCACACAATGAACAGTGAATTGAGGAACATGAGGCATCTCCAGTTCATTCACAGTGAACCATCATTTCATATATATTTCAGCAAACCAACCTAATAAGCAATGAAAACCACATGAAACATCAGGCTGCAGAGATAGCTCAGCTAAGAACCTGCCTAAGCAAGCACAAGGACTCGGATTCCATCCCTGGTACCAAATACCATGCTGGCCCTGGCTGAAGCATGACAAGCAGGCCACCAATATCCAGTGCGGTGTTGCATGCCTATAATCCCAGTGCTGGGAAGGCTAAAAATAGGTGGATCACTACAAGTCTGAGCTGCATAGTGAGACTCTACACCAAATACATAAAATAAAAAAACTCCCATGAACCATGATTTTAAATCTGTAATCTATACTTATTGGGTCCATATCAAGAAATTCTGCCTGATCCAGCTTTTCTTTCTTCCACCATTATCCCATACTCTTAAAATACCTTCCTATGCCTGTTCCTCTGGCCTTTACTTATAAGAATTACATAATGTAAAAGTTAAACTGGGATTGTAGCATACTTCCTTATGGCCAATGTTGAGATTTAAGAAGCCTCTGAGATTTGAAACTGTTTATAGCACTAGAAGCAAAAGTGGTGGTTCCTGACATTCTTGGCATTGCCTTGCTTAGTACTGCATCACAGATGGTCCTTAGTGTTTCCATAGGCAGCACACAGTTAGTTTCCTTAGAGACAGTGAGACCAACACCACAGAAAGTGCACGTGGGAATGCCTTTGCATTAAGTGTTGGGAAATCTCTTCCTCTAGCAAGTCATCTCAGTAGAATTTAGGAATTCAGAGTTACCTGCCTTGTCAGGGCTCTCTTAAGCAGACTTACATCAGATTAGAGAACACAACACCATTCCTTGCAGATTAGCCTTTGCTTTAACTGCAGATGATACCATTTAATGCTAAGCATTCAATTTATATGTAATTTGGCAAATTGTGTTATGAGGGCTTGTACTTCAGTGACAACAATTTAAGGCCATAGCTAGAGGAAGGGAGACTCTGCTCCAGGATATACTTAGAAGCCTCTTCCTCATTTTTCTTTTGTTGTTTGTCTAGAGTTGCTGAGAGAAACCAGCTGCCAGCATTATATTTTTTACTCTGCCAATGAGGTCAAAGGTATTATATAGATTCAATAAATTTCTTGCATCTCATAAGTGTCAGCATATGATAAACTAATCATACCATGAATATCTCTACTATCTACATTATCAGAGAAAATTTGATGTTAGGCTTCATCAGATAGCCAAATCTAGGTCCACAAACCTGATCAGAGAAATTCATGCTTACAATTCTATTTCTCCACTCCTGATATAAAAATCTGTATTAGGATTCTCTAGAGGAAAAAAATCAATAAAAATGCATGTACAATTATCCAAATGAATTAATTAGGCAGGTTTACAGGGTCAGAGGTGAAAGAGTTCAACTTCACTCTGGCTGTTTGTGTGCTGCAAGGCTAGAAGAGATGAAGACCAGAGCCCAAGAAGATGGAAGATACAAAATGAAAAAGATAAAAAGAAGAAGCACTTTTCCACATTTGAAAGGTTGAAAGCCCATTCAAGCCCTAGGATTTTGAGTTTACGTTGGATAGATGAAAAAAACAGAGTCAAATGTCTAAGGGCAAATCAAAACAGGCATATTTCTTTCTTTTTTCATTTTGTCCAACCAAGCCTGTAAGTTGGCATCACCCACATCCATCAGGGACCTTTTCCCTAGTTTACCTGCCTATAGAGAGTTCATGCACAGACAAATCCATAATGATACTATACTAATCTCCTAGATGTCTGAATATTAAACATCTTATTTTTCATGAAGTATTGATATGTTAAAATTTAAGTCCCCACAAAATATAAATTTTATTAAAAATTAAAATATGTTTTTAAAAATAAGAATAAACAATTATATATGTTTACCCATAAGTTTAGAAACCTAAGCATTTTAGCAGGACAGTCCCACATCACTCCCTTTCCTCTCTCCTGCCTTCATTCACTAGTCCTCTCTATTTTAAACAAACATCTACCCGAGAGACAACTTGGCAGCAACTGGCATGGCATGACAAGCAGCACCTTGAGTATCCAACAACTTAGGCATAACATGAAGCAGGTATTTTCCATCAGTATTGATATGTTAAACTTTAAGTCCCTACAGAATATGAAAAAAAATATTTTAAAAAATAGGAATAAACATTTACATATTTTTACACAGAAGTTTAGAAATTTATCCATATACAGCATTTTAACTACCTGTGTTGCAGGGTAATAATCAGCTTCTCTTCTGGACCATTAACAACCTAAGTTTGCAGATCAAAAATGAGAGTAAAAGAAGGGCTGCAAGGACAGCCAACATTTTGGCCCTACCTTTCAAAGTCAGTGAGGTCTCAGGATATAGGGGAACCTGTACTGTAACATCATGTAACTCAGTTGTGTTACAAATATTTTAATCAAGGATATTATGGAGCCACAGAGGAAAGTGATCAATGATGTAGAGTGTGCCTAAGGAGAGTCTCATGGAGAGAAAACCTTCTCTCAGGCTTTCACAGAAAGCAAACTGGCTAAGCAATGACTGGCTAAGCAATGACTGTGTCGTCCAAATGGCTGACATAGACAAAGGATCTACAAACTGCAGTACAGGGTTTCAGGGTAAATTCTGAGGGGACTTGACTGACATCAGGCACAAAAGTTACATTTCTTGTTATATAGGTCTTGCTTTATCTTGGTCCTAACCATCCATCACAAAAGTACAAAAAACGATATGTAAAGTAAAGTCATATTAATATGCAGAGCTGTAAAAGGCTTAAGCCAACAACTTCTGACATTGCTAGTCTTATGGAAAACCCACTACTATTATGGGCTACTGGACTATATTGGAATATTTTGCTGAAGTCATGAACCTACAGTATTTAAATGACAATGGAATACCCTTCTCTGACAAAACTAAACAAAATAAGGGCATACAAATGAATGACCATTTTGTACCTGTATATTTAAAATAGGTAGGATAGGTATACAGGTACATTCTCTTAATTTGATTAACAGTGTTTGTGGACAGGATAGTATATCTGAATCTTGTACAATGAACAGCCACTAAGACAACAATATGCAATGTATTAATCATTGAAACAGTCCTACTAGTTGGTCTTGAAACTGTCTCATTGCTATTTGTTTCTCAATAAAATTATTTTTAAAAAATCTGAAAAGTTTGAAGAGAATAGAAAATGAACATTAAAAAAAATCTTGCAGCAGCTATGTGCCAAAATTCAATTAATCAGATAATTACTTAACTGTTACTTCATCTTATCCCTTGTGTTGGTCACCTTAAACAGTATGGTAACAAGTAGACCTAAAAGTTATAATGATTCAGATACAACTGAGGATGACTTTTTGCTGCAATAATAGTACAAACTATTTCCTGGCAAGGCGAGAGGCTGAGTTCAATACATGAGTTCTGTTTCCCCCAAAAAATAATAATAGCAATAATAATAATAGTACAAAATGGCCTGTGTTGGTAGTTTTAAGGAATCCCATCTTAAGTCCGTACTGTTTTGTTTTAGAAATGCTTCAGACACTGAGCCAAGTACCACCTACAAATACTTGATTGATTTCCTAGCTTCACGGTTCCCAACATATTCCTCCTTTTTATTTTGTTTTGTCAGAGAAGTGTGTTCCGCTGCAATTGGAGAAGCAGTATTTGGAGAAGTCTTTAAAGGACATTATCATACTTGAAGCCACTCTAAAGGTTGTAGGTAGCTCACTTCTGAGATTAACATTCTGTCTGGTTAAAGTTAGCTATCAGTTGTTAGGCAACGTAGTGTCATGCCTCACTAATTTCACAAAGGTGTAAATGAAAAACTGTTCTGTTTTGGAAAAAAAAATGTATGCACAAGACAGGATAGATATGCAGCTTTTATTGAGAATAAAAGTTTGTACTAATATTGTTTAGGGAAGATATGTCCGCATGTTTTCCTCTGAATAACTACCATGAAGACAACAATATGCAATATATTAAGTATAGTAACCATTCTACTATCTGATCTGAAACTGTTTCATTGCTATTTTATCTTTCTTCTCTCATTAAAATGAATTTTAAAAAGTCCTAATATTTCTCTACCATCTGCATGCATTCACAGGGAAGGAAAAGACACACACAGTACATGTGCTCCGCAGTGCCCTGACCCGGAAGTGGCACACACCACTCTCTCACACTCTGTTATCCAAAAGTCTCCACACCCACCCATGCACGAGAGCGGAGAAGATGTGGCCCAGCCCAGCAGAAAACACACTTCTAAATGAGCGATTTTCAGTCTTTGCAAGACTGCACACGCATAACATATGTTTTCTTAAAGATTTTTTTAAAGGTTAACTGTAAAAAACAATATTTTAATACCTTAAACTTATTAACTCTGAATGTACATTACAACACAGCAATGCCTGTGAGGGCTTACAGGAGAATTAAACATATATTTGTCATTACTTTATATGGTGCTTTTAACACAATCTTTTAGCAATTGATGAGGATTTTCTGTCCTTATTTGTTCAACTAAAAATTATATTATTATTGTGCAATCTAATATGCATCTTTTACTGGTTGAAATAAATAAAATCCTTTTAAATTGCTTTTGTGTTAAGGAAACTACAATGTATTGACTTTTTACAGTTTAATTAAGTGGTATAACATTATCCCAATAAAAAGAAAAATCAAGCATGTATCTGTTATTCAAATGTTGTACATCTGAATACAATGCTCAAAAGTGGACAGCAGTTTTGAATTTCATTTTTCAGAATAGACATAGCTTGACTTCTTCTTTGATGAGTTCTAAGCAGCAATATTTTTTAAGTTCATGAGAACTCCCATGTACATTCCATTTATACAGTAATCCCTCTGTGAGAAAAACAATTAAAAATGCAAGTGATTGATAAAAGGTAACTAGAAAGGATATTCAAATAAAATGTTTAATTAAAAAAGAAAAACCACAACAGGTAATATGGGCATTTAAAGCCTGAAGATTTGCCCTATGTTCCATTTCATTCAGAGTATAGTTTTCATGATTTATTGACAGATGCTATAGATAGTTCTTTATTTTCAGCTCATCCCAACCCTGGTCAAACAATACAACCCTCCTGCTTTTTTCAATATTTTCTTAATATCTCAGCTCATTTAATTCTATTGATCTACTGAAGAGTATAATGGTACTGAAACTGGAATTAATAGCACCTCCCTTTCCCAGTGCTAAGAGCTTTCCTGTTGAGTCTGTGGACCATCACACGAAATCATAAAAGTAGACAAAAAAAGTACAGTGACCTTTACCGGCTACTATTGTACTGAAAAATTCAGCAAACCTCGGAACATCATTTTCAATTTTATGGCACTGTTTTCTTAAATAATAAGAGAAGGGGGGAAAGGAACAACTGACCCCTGTTCAGCATTTACTTAAGCAGAATTGGCATTAATAGAGTATTCTGTCAAAAATTCAAGCTCAAGAAAATGTATGGCTTTGTCCACGGCAGCAGCTATCTTAGCAGATTGCACTGTCACCGCTCCACACAAAGCGCGTTGCAACACCATTAGTGGACATAAATAATGCACAAGCTCTTATGCAGTACTCAGCTAAGTGCATGGAAAGCTTGGGCTCCTGTTGTCAGAAATTCAATGGATTAGTACCTAGATTTATTTTAAGTCTGTAAAGCACTTTGTTCTTGACAGCGTTCAAAGTAGAAAGAGTGCTATCCTGAATGTGCATCTTAATACTGTCATTCCTGTCTTGTAAGAGTAGATGATATATGGGCTGCAATATTTCGTTTTAATATTTAAAGTTTTCACTGTGTAGATGCAAAGAAATATATTAATAGTTATCTGCTGTTATTTTATTGATCTGGAAAAGAACAAAGATATCCTGTAAAGTTTCACCGTGAAGCTAGTAAAATGGAGGCATGGCAATTACATTTTAGAAAAACAGATAAACCAATTGTCATTCCTCAACCTCATCTTGAGAAAATAAGGGAATGTGGATATTGCCATTATTTTTTCTAAGTGAATGGTGTATGTCAGAAATCATATTGGAGGGAATTTTCTTTAGTATATTTGAATACAATTAGTGGTATTTATAGTTATATAATTCCCCGAAAGGCACATCTGTATTGCTTGTTTTTTTGAAGCCTACGTGATTTTACAGTTTTCATTTTGCTGAGCAAGAACAAAAGTTACTCAAAATTCTTTTCTATAACTTCTGAGATCAGGGCAGTTTCTGCCTATAGATATGTTGAGGATTTAAACCTGATACTCTCCCACGCATTAAAAGAATGAGAGACACTCTTGTGTAGATTAAAAACAGTTTTCTATTGATATTGAGGATGTAGTAGAAGAATGGAGGTATCTCAAGTGAAGGTCAATCTTGCTTACTACACTACGGCATAAAATCTTATTTAAAAATAACAACAATACCTTCTCATTCAGTCTTACATGGACCAATAATTTCAATGCAATTTGTTCAAAGACCACTCGAAGAATTAACTGTTCATTATCAGATTCTAAAATGCTAGAGTGAAATATGTAATAATTATAATTACACACGCATTTATTAAACTATATGCCTGATGCTGTGCCAAACAATTCGCATTCGACTGTCCCCATTTAATTAAAATCTGATTTTTAACAGCAGTTTCCCAGAATTGGGAAGCCTCATTTTATACTACGTACAAAGTTCATTGTTGAATAAAAAGAGGATATGTTTATGTTCCATGATTTTAGTGGCAATCCATCAAACATACCTGGAGAGGCTTGTGATTTGCTGCTCGTAAAATACGTAGTGAAAAGGCCAGTTAATACTGTTTCAAGATGTATTGAATTTATCCTTAAACGAAAGATCATGTTGCTGAGAATGAAAATCACTGAACGAATTTTATATTGAGTAGGTAAAAGCTTCAGCATAGTAAGTTCTTGTACTCGAAAGCAATTTTTATTGGTAAAAGTTCAAAGACCAACAAATACTTTGCATATTGTGGTCGATAGGTGGCGCTTTTCCCCTTTCGGACAGTTTTCCTCATACTCCGCGCTAGCGTGTTCTCTGCAGTCCCCTAGAAAACTCAAATTTTGATTGTGATTTTTCAGTATGGCAAAATATTAACTATTTTAACTAGTTTTAAGTTTATTTTGAACTTAAAACTATCAAGAACTTAAGGTTTCACATTACTTCCAGCTTTTAAGATTATCTTTTGTTCTATTGCAAAGTTTTGCCACCAATGGCCATATTTGAGAAAGCTTTCTGTTATTTTTCCTTTGTTAACATTTGTAGGATAAGTTTTTTGGCTTATTTTCCATCTTATCAAGTAGAGAACCGCTGAAAAATAATGGTATGGAATATCTTATTTGTAGGTCCTCTTCAATTTTCATTATTATGATAAACGTACTTTCTTATGTATGGGAAAATTTCAATAATAAAATATGTACTCATTGTATTATATAAACCACATGTGGATTATATAATAAAAATATTGCATAAGTAAAAATTTCAGCAAAGAGGCACTTTAGAATCACAGTTGTGGCAGGAATAAAGCTCAGCCTCACAGTGCCTTCCTTCCAAGCACGAGGCCGTGAGTTCCATCTCCAGTAAAATCCCTGCCCTCTGCAAAAACAAAACAAAACAAGCAAACAGCATATATATATATATATATATATATATATATATATATATATATCTCATAATTGTATACCCAGATTGCTTATATGAAGATTTATATGATTTACTTACTCCGTCTTTCTAGTTTAAATCTGTGGATTACTCTGCTGAATTCATGCACCTACAATGTAAGAATGGCAATAGAATACCCATCTCTGACAAGAGTAAACAAAAAAGGGGATATAAATGAAGGACCATTTTGTAATGAAAAAATATGTATATATATCTGTATATACAAAATAGTATCGATATAAGGGTACTTCCTCTTAAGTTCAATGAGGAGAAAGTTTTGGCTGATACTGTTTGAACAGAAGATCATGTCTGCATCTTACACTACGAATAATCACTATGAAGACAACATGCCATGTACTAATTCTCATAACCGTCCCACTAACCTGTTTTGAAACTGTCTCATTTCTATTTCTTTCTCAGTAAAAAAGATCAGAAAAATAAAATAATTTGAAAACTAAAGGGATATCTAACAGTTATTGTAAATGGCTATTGATTATTTTCATAACTTTAAATGTAACTTCATAAGAAATAGTTTCACCATAACTTAATTTCATCAGTTATCTCCTACATGTTTATGAAATATTTTTCTTTCAATGAAGCATTTAGCTGTATATTACTGTATAACAATAAGCTTGTAATTTCTAGATATATGCTATGCACAGACTTTTTTGATTGCTTAAGATAATCGCCTAGTGATCAGTATCCACTATATCTATGAACAATATGATCAGTTTCTGATTAAAATGACATTAATATTTTCTAAATTACTATATCTTAATTTGAGTAAAACAAGGGTATTAAGCATTTTAACATATAATAAAAATATATGAGGCCTGGATCTTCTTTGAATTTTATTTGTATGTCTGTGTTTTTCTAACTTAACATCCTGTCCTTGTTTTGTTATATTGAAGCCAGAGCCTTTCAGGTTATAAAATATTTTGATGCTTGTATCATTCAGAAAAGAATGAAAAAGTTACATAGGTCCTTTTATTATACTTATTTGGACCTTTGTTGCATCAGAAGGTCAAATAAATTTGTTTATATATGTTAATGACAAAATTAAAATTATTATGCCTGGAGCATAAAATGTATCCCTTATCACGCCAGAAAGAAAATACAAATTTTAAAGCATTAGGCTTACAAAATTGGTGCAATTTATGCACGTGTATAGACAAGAGAGTGTATTTTACATTTTCTCCATTGCAGCCCCTGTCTCAGCATGCGTATCCTTAGTTATCAACTACAGGTGGGTATCTGGCCACTTTCTCTACCCCTCACGATAATGGTGTCTGATGACTGAAAAACCCTTTGCCTCTTGTGTGGAGTTCTTTACTTTCTCGTTTTTCTAGCAGGTAGAATTAATCAAGTTTATTTTTGCTTTCTTCTAGCAATGAAAGATTTTTATAGGAAAACTGTTCTCGGATTATTGCCACTTTATGGTGTGATCTAGAAAATCACATTGATAAGAAACACTAGCTTTTGGGTATCTTAATAGAGTTTCCTGTACTCTTCTGGAAAAGAAACAAAACGTTCCGTGTTGTAAGGGATGCCTTTGTAAGAGAAGTTTATAATATGTGGTTGTGTCTTAAACAGCATCACTGTTTATGCAGTTCTGGGTTGTGCATATATAGAGCCTGACAATATTAGATAACATTATAAGATAGAGCTAGTACAAATTCCATACACTCCATCCTTAAAAGGACCACCGTAACTCTGATAAATGTCAAGTATCAATAGTACTATGCTTAAACAACCCTGGAGAGACAAAACAACTATGATAGACATAGGCCTCCATTATCAAGACAGCAATGATAAAGTACAACACTTAAGAGATTTTACTAACAATTTAAGAGTTCTGGCAGGGAATAGCCAGTGTATAATGAGGCTTCTAAACGTTCAGCTCACTGAACTTGCATCTGAGGAGATAAAATATGTTACAAACTGTATTTCATTAATCTTTACAATATCTCTGTGAAGAATTTTGAACACCAAGCAACAGATTACAGAGCGACAGAATGAAATGTTGAATGAATTGCCGATCTTCTCAAAGAGCGCCTTAAAGATTCCCCTTACAATAGCTATTTCTTTTTGAAAATATGCTAGGCTTCTTCAGCAAAATTAATATAGTAATCCCTATAAAGAATCAATAATTTTTACTTTGTTGGACACTAAGAAAATGGAACTTCTCAACTGCAAAGACCTAAAATTTCAACATTTTAAATTTCATAATAGTTTAAATCAATATGTCAATGCTAGATTATTTGAATACACAAAAGGGTATATTCTGAAGAAGGCACTGTCCCTAATTGTGACACTTTTCACAGCTTGCTGTGGCATCCACACTAATGCCAGATAAGAATTCCAATCTTGCATTAAATTAGTCTAATCATATTATTAAATAAGCCATTGAAGTGATTTTAACAGCACATGGTTTGCATTGTATTACTCACAGCTCTTCAAAAGACAGAGAACATCATCACCATCAATAAATTGCTATTGACCACTTACTGTGTATGGCTTGAGTTTCTGAAAGATCATATTGTTTCCAATTTGTTAAGCTAATCTTCTATGGATTTTTTTTCATGTTGACAAACCAAGCCTCACATCATATCTATATGGCAAGGCAAGAGTCAGATCACAACTTCCAAAAAGTATAAAAATTGTTTTCTCAAATGAATTTAAAACTTTACTCATCTCTTTACAAAAAAAAAGAGAATGTACACATCTGCAATATAGCCAAATTTTAAAAGCAACACTTATTTGCCAATTTGTCATCACTGATGTTCACACAATTAAAAAGCATAATTTACTCTACTTTGAAATTTGTAATGATCTTACCAATTCTACTAACCTTGCCCTAACTCCAAAAGCAGTCAGTGGATAGCTGTACATTTTTACACTTTACAGTTCTACCAGAAACAGTCTCCAAGAGCGTTTCTACCCAGACACGTTTAGTACACAAACCATACAACCGTGCACAGCAGCCCTGCCTTCAAGCCCACTTTGTCTCGTACTCAGCTATCCCGTTATCTTCTAGCTTCGTCTGCCTCCACGATCACCCCCTCCAACTACTGTACACTGCAGCCAAAGGGATCCCACTGGGGTGGAGAGCAAATCTTGAGATTTACCTGTGTGCACCTCTTTCACAGCTTTCCATCAACACAAGTGAAGTCCCTTTCCTTTCCAGTGGTTGTCTTTCTGCCTTACATCCCTTTTCTATCTACGGTTAACTTTTTTCTGCAAAGGAATTCAACTTAAATATTCCTTCATTGAACTAGCCTTTTCTAGTAAGTTAGCAGCTCTATTTGCCTCTCACTATTTACATGCCGCAACAACTCACTGATTTTCTTTGTTGTATGCCTTTTAATGACCCATTGATCATACAATTATTTACCTTTTAGTCTGTGAATGAATCAAGTCTGTACAGGTGTAATTTAAACTTGTAAATGCTAATATTACACTTTACCAAAATATGTCATAATTCAACTCTATATGTTCTGCATTGAAAGATTGAACTGATAACATTCAGGTGAAAATATGCAGTGAAAAGTTGTCCTTATATGGGGCATTCACTAACTTTCTCTGAGATTAGAGAAGCACATATAACAAAAAGACAACATTTTTCTTTTTCTAAATACTATTATTTTGGGCCAGCCAAATAGCTCAGCAGAGTAAAGCACCTGCTTAGGCAGATGTAGAGGCCCGGGTTCAATCCCTGGCATGCGGTGCAGCCCTAGTCCCTGGGTGCCCTGAGATGGTAATTGAGACTGGGTATGGTGGCGTGTGCCTGTAATCCCAGCACCTGGGAGGTTGAACACAGGCGGGTCACCAGAAGCTTGACCTGTGTAGTGAGACCCTGTAGACCCTGAAGACCCTGTACTAAAATACAAAAAAAAAAAAAAAACCAAACTATTATTCTATAATCTTCTATTTCAGTTTCTGTATGGCACAATATAGGCAACTGTTCTAAAACTAGCATGCCATTAGTAACAATTCAAAATACAAATGCAAACTATATAAACAATTTTCATTTACCAAATTGACACAGGACATAATGGGTTAGTAATGTCATTTTGTAGATATGTACAAACTGAGTGGAAGCCAATTGATTAAGTTAGTGAAACTGTCATCTGTTTGGTGCATTTTGTGTACAAACTTTTGCTATATTATGCCCTTTTTTCAAAATCATGAAAGAGGCCAGTGAGGTAGCTCAACAGACTAAATCACCTTCTTAGGCAAGCTTAGGCAAGCCCAGGGACTGTAGTTTGATCCCCATCATGACATATCATGCCAGTCCTGTTCCCAAGGGTGGGCTGAGCCAGCCACAGAGTCCGGACATAGAGTTACATGCCTATAGTCCCAGCGCTGGGGAGGCTGAAAGCTGGAGGATCACCATGAGTCCAAGCTTCATAGTGAGACCCTGTAACAACCAAATACATTTAAAAAAAAAAAAAAGAAAGAAAAAGGAAATGAGATTTAGAGATAATAATTACTGATTGAAGTCACCCAGATAGTAGGACTTTCAGTTGTGAGTTGAACTCAGTGTTCTTCTGAGATTCTATTTGAAATCTTCCTGTTATATTAATATTAAAATTATATGTCACAAAATCATTGAATCATACACTCTATATTAAGTTTGCAAAGGAAATGTTACATGTTACATGAAATATATATATATATATATATATATATATATATATATATATATATATATAAAGTCTTACCAAAAGTAGGCTGCATTTTGATAAGCCTTGAAGGTAAGACTACTTGTCCATGTCTAGACAAATGAGTTCTTAAGGCCATTTATTTTCCAAAAACTATCACTTGCTGAAGTAATCTTCATATCAGTAAGTGTAAACTGCATTATACTTAATATAAAAAGTGCACATAGAGCACTCTGGCAATTACTTAATCTCATTTTTTTAAAAAAAAAGAACAGTTCTGTGCATTTGACACCTGTCAAAAAATTTGGCTGACAGATTTCTTATTCAATCTATTACACCTTCTAAGAATCTAATCACTGTGTCCAATTTGCTATCCCAATTTGCATAGCTTACTTATGGCTTTATTCCATATTTATCTTTAATTTTCTCATCACCAACTTTCAGTGTTTATCAGAAATAAAAATAGAAACCATGTTACTTTGACCATCTTTGGCTATATAATAATGCTCTTACATAAAACTAAAGCTAAAACACTAAGAAAGCTTACTCAATTTTAGAATAATCGAATCAACCAATATTTTATTTAGTTTTATAATAAATATGTGATACTTGTGCAAATTAATGACATAATATATCTTAATATATGAACACCAATTTTATAGTAATAAGAGCTAACATTTTTCTTTCTTTGTCATAACCAGCTATATAAACTGTAAAGTCAATATGCCTTGACCCTTGCTGACAAAGCAAGAGAAAAGTTACCATTGTTTCCTTTCTTTTGTGCTATCTTGCTTCTTTCTATTTTATTCATTTCTTGAGTTATCATTACTTCTTTTATTTATCATTCAAGATTTCTCAAGGAAAATAAGACAAATAGATTCATAGATAGATAGATAGATAGATAGATAGATAGATAGATAGATAGATAGATAGACAGACAGACAGATAGATAGATAGATAGATAGATAGATAGATTTTTACCCCTACAGAGTTGGAACAAAAATGAACAGTGCTCCTCTAGAGGCTGATAAAACTTAGTTGACCTTGGAATTGACTGATGCCACCCAACACCCACATTGTGCAGTGCCTGGCATTTCTGCCTCTCAGAGTTCCCCTGCTGTCACCTACTGCTCTCATCAGCTGTGCCCAGGCCAAGAAATTCATCTTGAGATACAGGCCTAGCCTTCTCCTGTCCCACAGGTCAGCCATCCCAACTTAGGGCAAATGGGCAACTCCCAAAGATCTTTGAAATTCTGCATATGACAAAAACTCAGTGAGGCAGGTTTAGGAGATGAAAAGAACTGAGCGTTAGACATGATGACCCGGAGACCACCAGATGGCCTTGGTACTGCCAGTCTGACAGGGTCGCCAAAGCCATTGTCCATCCCAACAATGGAGAGAAATGGGAACAGAAGGTAGAGGGAGGACAAAGAAGGCTTGGGGGCTATACAAGCCCAGAGGTCCAAACACTTGGAAGCCAGAGACCAAGACCAATCACCAAGAAGTAAACACGAGTGGCTTGCACAGGAGCCAACGTGCACCCGCCTCAGTGCACCCATTCTCCACCAGGCTGTTACACTTAGGAAGCATGAATTAAAAAAATGATACATTTTAAGGCCTGACCAGAGAACATTAACTTTCAAGTGTGAAGAACTTTTGAGTCACTGTGCTTTTACACAGCTATGACTCTTACAGTGTACAGCCACTATTCTAGGTAGGTAGACATAGTATCCTCCGAAAATAGAAGAAAACATCATGACAGAGTATTAGAAATGGATCAAAAGTCCTAGAATCAACAACTAAGTTTTCAGATAATTTTCAAGTGAAGTGTGAATATGAAAATTAACTATGTTTAAATAATTTTTCAATACTGTATGGACACATATCAATACATTTATGTCAAATATATATAGGCATAAACTTTTATTTTGCTTCAAAAGTTTATAAACAAATTTGGATACATAGAGTCCATAAATAAAGGATACTTCAGATCATGTATTTATGGTTTTTTTTTTTAAATCCTTGTTTTTGGAGGATTGCAATTATTATTTTTTAAATTAATTTTATTGAGGAAATAAAATAGCAATGAGACAGTTTCAAAACAGGTTAGTAAGACAGTTACAATAATTAATACAATGCATATTGTTTGTAATTATTGATAGTACAAGATTCAGATGTGATATCCTGACAAACACTATTAGTACAGATCTTTCTTCTCATTGAATCAAGAGAAAGTAGTTGTATATCTATCCTATTTTGTATATACAGATCTTTCTATACATGTATGTATGTATGTATCTATCATCTATCTATCTATCTATCTATCTATCTATCTATCTATCTATCTATCTATCTTTCACTACAAAATAGTCCTTCATTTATATTCCCCTTTTTTGTTTAATTTTGTTAGAGGTGAGTATTTCATTGCAACTTAAATATTGTGGGTGGGTGAATTCAGCAAAATGATTCAATATTGTCCAGTAGTCCATAATAGTAGTGGGCTATCCATAGGACTGGCAATGTCAGAAGTTGTTGACTTGAGCCTTTTACAGCTCAGCATATTGATATGGCTTTACTTTTTATACCTCATTTTTATACTTTTCTGCTGGATGGTTAAGACTCAGATAAAGCAAGACCTATATAACAAGAAATGTAACTTTTGCATCTGATAAAGTCAGTCAAATCCACTTAGGACTTACCCTGGGACCCTGTACCAAAGTTTGCAGACCCTTTGCCAGTGTAAGCCATGTGGATGAGTCACAGCTATTGCTTGACCAATTTGCTCTCTGTTTTTTGTTTGTTTGTTTTGCTTTTTTGTATTTAAGATGGGGTGTACAGGGTGTACATGTTCTCACTGTGTAGATTGAAATTGTAGTGATCCTCCTGTTTACAGCCTCCCAAGTGCTGCTGGGATTACGGGAGCGAACCACCACTCCAGTCTCAATGGCTGTCTCACAGTGTCCCTGGGTCTGGGGCTGGTACGGCAGGCCAGAGGATTTGAACTCATGACCCCTAGATCTACCTAAGCAGGCACTTTACCCCCTGAGCCTGCTTAGGTAGACCCTGGCTAGCCCTTGTATATGTATATATGTTGATATGTGTATTTGTTTACACAGATTCACACACATACACATGGAAAATTGTTCTGCCATGAATGGTTGGTTAATTTCAATGTCAGTTATAAATTTTATTCTTATATATTTTATTCTTTTTACACTGCTAGGGGATTGAACCTAGGGCTTCATATATGATATGCAAGTGTTCTTTTACTGAGCTGCAAATACTCAGCCTCACTTCACATTTTATCATAATTAATTGGTAAATCCCTTAAAAGTTTCATGTGAAGATATTGCTTGCAAAGCAGCAATTTTATTATGTTTTAAAAATACTTGTACTTGTTGTTGCAACTGAAATACTCAAATTCAAAATTTTGAGTATTTAACACTTCAGCTTTGGCCATTTCTCTCCTTGATGATTAAATATTACATAATTTTTATATTAGTGTATTTCAGGTAAAATTCAGACAGGTATTTATTGCATTAACCTATCAAAGTTATTGAATGTATATATTAACCTATTGAAGTTATTTAATGTATATATTCACTTTATAAATTTAAATTCTCATTGTACCAGTATGGTAATGGAATCCAGAAACATTTCATTTATACATATTACAAGCACATATATTATATGTATTTAATAACATTTACCATACAAAAGAATCTCTAATGTTTAAAACTTGTCTTACAAAATTCATACAAAAATCCGTGTTTAAAATTTGCCTTGTAATTTTTATTATTATCCTAAAAAGCATACTTCAGATCTTTTAAACTGTACAAAATTCACATTCTAATGGGTAATGAATTGCAACAGCACCTCTTGTTCACCAACACATTTTTATAATAACTGGAGACACAAAAATATGTTTTTGTAAAAAAAAAAAAATCAACATGTACAACCTGTAGCCTTTGCTTTTCAGTAACCTCAGCATCGTCTGCCAACACTGTCCTGTCATGGATGTCTTGTTGCAGCTCCTAGTTATGGTTACGTTTTTTTCTTGTAAATGATTGTTTTGGGGGATTCCTAATGGAATTCAGTCTTGTACTGAATAACACATTGGAGGATCTGTGTTATTCCTACATTACAATACACACTGTCAGGTCTAATTGCTTAATTATAATCTGTCAGAAGAAAATGTGGAGAGGGACAGACCCGTGCAGCACAGTACAGCTAGTGTCGGAATCTCGTTTCAAAGTCAACACATCCCCGCGTTCTGCAACACTGCAGAAGTGTGCGAGAGAGTGAGACAGAATATTAAGGCAATTTGTCCTTGCATAGATGGTGCTGATTTTGGGCACTTTTGCCAACAGGAACAATGTATTAAAATAAAACTGTTCTCATTTTTCAAGGAGAAAGGAGAAAACACATGAATTTTATCCTAACAAAATAACTGCCACTTGACTATGTGGAAGTTTCTCTTTTAAAATGCAAACTAGGTATGCTGCCACAGATTTGCACTCCCTGTACTCTGGGAAACAAGCCATTAGGATCTCAAGTTCTAGTTCAGTCTAGACAATTTAGTGACTCTGAAACCTTTTTCCCAACTTAAAAAAAATTAAAAATAGGATTAATTAAACAGTATAATGTGACACTCATTATGAAAGCATAGGTTCAATCCCCACTGACCCCTCAACAGAAAATTTAATCATAATTAAAAATTGAATGCAAGTTCTTAAACAAGTGATATACACAGTATTAAAATTCATGAAAAATATAACATTGTATAACATTATAAATTTACTTTAAGGTGTGTTTATTTCATTTTTATATTTATTTTTTATTAGTACTTCTTTGCTATACACAATGATCACATTCATCATGAGGAATTTGTACCCGTACTTAATATCTTAATTCTTCTTTTTTCCTTCCCCTTTCTTCAACCCTTCTTTCCCTCCCAATTCACAAAACTTTATCCCTTCCATTCTCTTTTAAAAACAAAATCCCTGTTCCCCTTCTAATTTGAACATGTTCTCTCTACTTCTCAGTATCTGTCCTCCATTTTGTTCCTCACATTAAAGAATGTGATGTTTAAAGTATGTGTCTGATTTATTTTTCTTACTATTATGGTCTTAGGATCCAGGGAGACGGCTCAGTGGAATAAGTGGTTCCCTGGCAAGCACAAGGGCCTTAGTTCAATCCCCAGTTCCACCAAAAAAAAAAAAAAAAAAAAAAAAAGAACTTTCACTATCATGGTGTTGAGATGCTTCCATTTACCTGAAAATGTCTCCAGTTCATCTTGATGGGACAGTAGTACTTCACTGTGTGTAAATACCATATTTTCTTCATTCAACTGTTGGTGGCCATATGGGTTATTTACAATATTTAGCTGTTATAAATCACTTTGCTATAAACATGGGTATGTATATATAATTTTGGTATCATTTCCTTTAATGATACATGATGCATACATTGGAAATATCATTACGTCCCCTTTAATATTTAAAACTTTTTGTCAGTCATGAACTTCACCACTTGCCAGTTGCTAGTATCACCTGTTTTGACCTCTTCACAGGTCTTATAAGCTTTCTAGAATATCAGGGTAAGAAAAATCTTCAATGAGGGGAAAAAAACATTCAGACTTCAGCCTTTTCCAAACATTGTGAGTAAAATTATTTTCCTGAATTTCTGGGAGGCAAAGTGGTCTAAGGGGCAAATGCTTTGTGTCCAGGTGGAGACTATGTCCATGTCTCCAGTTGCCTTGCTGTGTGATTGTCTTACCATCTACTTCCATGAAAAAGGAAAAATCTACTTAGAGGGGACAAAGAGACGAACCAGCACCCTGCTCAGTTTATTTGTCTTTCTACATCTTTGTGACATGAGATCTTCTTGATGCCATTTACACTTGCAGGCACTGCTCTAAGCAGACGAAGCTAAATGGTATTTTACATGTATTTTTTCATTTTGTATCATCCCGGCATACTTGAGGTGAATCCCATTTCATCTCTTGTATAATTTTCATGAAAATTTACTCTATTATGTCTGCCAATATCTTGTCTTATTTTTTGTATTTTTTAAAAGTATACAAATTAGAATTAAAACAGAAAATATTACAAGTGAGAAAGATTTTCACTTAAATATGACTTTCCCAGTATTTACTGTAATACAGTGTAGTCTTCCGACCAGTTATTCATATTAACAGATTCTAGGATGTAAAACTGGAAGAACACAGAATAAAGAAAGAAACGTATAAGAAATTACAAGACAAAAGGGAGGAACAACTGAAAATATGAGACAAAACAAATTAAAGCCTTAACTGCTCCTTTCCATAGACCAGCAGATATGCATGGTACAGTTGTCCAAACCATCTTGCTCACGTACACAGCTTTCCACTGCTCCTTCTCAAGTCTTTCTCTGCTCAGTAATTCTTTCCATTTGAATAAGTACATTCTCTTTTACTAGTGTCTGTTGTACCCTTCAGAATCCATTTTTCCCTTTCAGGTTCTCACACTAGATAACATGAACATAACATGATATTTGCACATACATGTCTCCTTTATTTCACTTAAAAGTATGTTCTCAAACTGACTCACTGCAGAGAGAAAGGTAATCATAAATAAATGAACTAATAATAAAGGCTGGAGAGGCTGTGGAGTAAAAGGAACACTTCTCCACTGTGGGTGGGAATGTAGACTGGTACAGCCACTAAGGAAATCAGTGAGGAGATTTCTTTAAAAGCTAGAAATGGAAATTATATTCAACATAGCTGCTCCCTTTCTGGATATTTTCACAGAATAACTGAAAAAAAAGTACCATAATGATATATGTGCACCCATGTTTATAGCAGCACAATTTGTCAGAGACAAATCTTGGAAAAAACAAAACACCTATCTCCTGAGGAATGGATGAAAAAGATGTGGCATTTTTATATAATAGAGTTTTAGTCAGCTACAAAGAAAGATACACATGAACCCTTCATAGGTAAATGAATGCAACTAGATGCTATACACATAAGTGAAATAAATGAGACCCACATACGTAAATATAATATATGTATTATATTATATTATATTCTTCCTAGTATAAGAACCCCAAATAAATAAAACCTGAAAGTTATAACAGATATAGTAAAACAGAAAGAACTGGAATTTAAGGATTAAACAACAAAGATGAGAGAAAGGAAAAAACAGGAAAAACCAGATGGAAAATCATGCAAGTATATTTACAGGATGCGTGAGGTGAATGTACTAAAATTTTGCACCAGTTTATTGAAAATAGCAGTTAATATGTAGAGTTTTTACCTTGAGTAACTGCATCCTGATATCTGGGATCTAAGCAACTACACTGAGGATAGCAACATGTAATATAAATATCATGCTGAATATTTGTTACCTTGGTATTCTAAGTTTGGGCCATTTCTAATGTCATACAAATTATTATTATATACTCTTCAAAATAAATTGTTCAAAAAGAGTATGTTCTCTAGTTGCATCCTGTTTTATAGCTAAATTATATTCCATTCTGCAAAAATACCACTATCCATTCTTCATTTGGGGCTTCAGGGTTGTTTCTAGGATTCAGCTAAAACAAATTGTCCTGCTATAAACGTTTGTCAACGTATATTGCTATGAAATGATATATATCATATATCGCTGCTTCCATTCTTCTGGAAAAATATCCAGGAGAAGAATAGCTGGCTTGCATGAAATGTCCAAATTTGTGCAATTCAAAGCACATCTCTAACAGAGTAAAAATAAAACAAAATAAAGGGAAAAATTGTATCCCGTTGTCCCTCAGCTAAAGGCCTTCTACTTAGAACATACACAGAATTTAAAACCAAATTAGGTTCCCCAAATTCAAAGACCCAATCCAAAAATTGGCTTCTGAGAAGAATACACACTTTTCAGAGGAAGAAATACAGAGAAGGATTTTCTCCCTTACTTCAGGCTATCTTAATGACAGGCCTGGTGCAGATTCTGGAGCTAGGAATCAAACCGCAGTCCTATGCACTGACTACATTTCCCCCAAGAGGTGTTTTAAACAACTGTGCTATCTGGCAAGGCCCCCTAAACTTGAGAACAATTTTTGGGGGGTCTGGCTCAGGCTGGCTTAAAGGCGGGTCTGGTAAGGTACATGGAGATGGGGTGGAATTGCAGTCCCCTGTACCTGCCTGTGTTTGCTGGAACAGGCACTTAAACTACTGAGAAGGATTGAGAAGGATTTTTTTTTTGATGACTTCAAAAAAGGCTACCTTAAGGGATGGTCTGGTGCAGCTTCGGCAGCTGGGAATCAAATGCTAGTCCTACGCACCTGACTGCCTTTGCTCAAGTGGAGTTTTAAACAGCTGATCTATCCAGCAAAGTCCAGGAAGAAATACAAATGGCAAGTAAAAATATGAAAAATTGTTCAACATCATTGGCCATTTGAGAAATGCAAATTAAAATAACACTGAGATCCCATCTCACCCCAGAAAGAATGGCTGCAATCAAGATGTCAGCCAGGACCAGGAGAGATAGCTCAGTAGAATAAGCACTTGCCTGGCAAGGGCAGGGTCCTGACTTCAAAACCCAGTACCACAAAAAAAAAAAAAAAAAGAAGAAGGAAGCAAGATGTCAGCCAATAACAAATGCTAGAGGCTATGGAGGAAAAGAAAGCCTTCCACACTGCTGGTGGGAGCGCAGGCTGGGACAAGCACCGTGGAAGTCAGTGCGGGGAGTCCTTAAAACGATGGAGCTAAATGTTGAAGGACTAAAGGAAAATGTAACAGCAAAGATCTAGATTTCAAAATGTATGATTTCAAAATAACCTTCCAAGCCTTGTAATACTTTATCACTTATCTGTTTTCTTCTAATTTGTGCTTCTCATTTGTCCCATTACAAGTAAATACTACCTTAGGTTGATACTCATTCCTTCTTAGGTGACTTTTCTTTGTTGCATATTTTTTTCTAAAGCTCTCTCCCTCTGCCACTCCAAATGATAAATACGGTTTTAACTGCATATACATTTTTTTCATAGATAAAAAGTATTTCCTTCCTGTTGTCTTCACTAGTATAAATACGTATGTCGGAACAATTGTATGAGAATTTACACACAATATACTCATTCAAAACACATATATACACTTTCAATCATTTACATCCATTTATTTTAGATTTACATAGTGGTACTAATTCATACTGATATACATGCTGTAGACGTCCTTAACATGTAATAGTTTCTAAATGTTTTTCATTTAAATCAGTAAATCAAAGACCAAATAATATTTGGTCTTTAATCTGTGTAACCTCTGTTTCAGAGCTAGCACTAACAACTATTGAATAATTATTATTACTAAAGCTGTAAGTAATTAAACTCTAAGTGATTTTTAAGCATTATTGGAGTTTGTCAAAAGTCAATTATTTGACAAAACTTACAAGACTAAAACACTTTTAAAATCCAAAGCACATACTTGTTTTTACTTAAGCATTAATATGGATTATTAAATCCAAGGCCTAGGAAAACCATGTACTGTTAACCATGTATCGATAAACCACTACTAACCTGTGAATGCACATAGAAATATTATGTGTTTAAATATTTCTCTAGAAATGATGGTATACAGAATTTTTTAAAAGCTAGTTTTTTTTTTCTTTTGTCCTGAAAGAAATTGACAAATGTATGTCAAATAGATTTTTTTCCAGAGCAAAAGCACTAATATTTTTGTGATATTAATGAGCCTCTTAGGAAATATAGTTGGTAGCAAATATAGTTGGTGACTATATTTGGTAACATTTAATTGGTGAAATAGGAACAAAGCTCTATCCACTAATTCTAATGTTTTAGTAAGAGATTTAGAACCTATTTTTTTTCTAATTTGCAAATAGTAAACAAGTACAATACAGTCCATATTTTCTAGGCTTTCCAAAAAATAAAGATTTGTAGTACTGATAGGTTTATGAGTTTTGGTTATTATACATCAAGTTTGGAGTTATTAGAAAGTTTATTGGCTCTAAATCTTTACTGATATCTTGAAATATAAATATTTTCTGATTAAATTTTTAAAATTAAGAATTTGTCCTTATATGAGGTCACATTTTATGCTAATGAAAATATCTTTCATATTTTATTCTATAACATTTGAATGATGCCTAAAAATTAGGCTTCCAAACTATTATTTGTTATAAACTATAGAAGAAATTCATTATTAAGCATAGTTAATCTAGTAAAACAGCAAGTCTAGAGTCAGGTTACACATAAATATTCATTTTAACTTAAAAATTCAATACATCAAGTAGAACTTGATATTTAAATTTAATTAATAATTTTATTATTAAAGCTAGCATATACAAAAATAAGAACAACATTATGTAGGAAATGTTTTATGAATATGGATAAAGGGAGAGGTATTAATATATTAGAAATGTTATTCAAATGAGAGGCCTTACTGTATCAGTGTCATAATAAATACATTATACATTTTAGGGGAAGGGGCAGTACCAGAGATCAAATCATGACCTTGTTCTTGCCAGGCAATCACTTATTCCACTGAGCTATCTCCCAGGGCCCCAACATCATACATTTTTTTTTAAAAAATAAATATTTTGAAATGATAATCCTATCTATTTATTTATTTATTTATTTTAATGTATTTAGTACAGGGTCTCACTACACATATGTGACTCTTAGTGATCCTCCTGTTTTCAGCCTCCCAAGGGCAGGGATTACCTGCGTGTACCACCATGCCCATGCTGTCTCCGCATGCCCTGGGCGCAGGGCCAGAGTAGCATGCAGAGAATAGAACCCTAGTCCCTGTGTCTGCCTAAGAAGGCTGTTCAATACACTTAGCTATCTGGCTGGCCTGATAGTCCTACTTTTAAATCATGGTTCCTATAATGTTGTCTTGATGAGCATAAAATACATTATTTAATAGTGCCAATACAAAAATTGGCTCATCTTTTCTTTAATTTAAAGTATATTTATTCCCATGTTATCTTTAACTAAGGACAGCTAAATTCTTGCCAAGTGATACAAACTTTAGCACCAATCGTGTGAAAACAACTTCTAAAGTATGTTGAAAACTTGTTACTGTACATGTTTACTCCATATGCCTATTACTAGCACTTGGAGCCAACAATGGGCAAAGGGAACCACAGTGAACTCTTCCAAGAGCTTCCCAATAAACTGATAATAAGCAGGAGGTGCACCTCAAATAAGCAGTGCACGATAATTCACATTAAGGATAATTTACAGTAAATCTTATCCCTGTTTCTGAGTAATAATTAAAAATAATTATTTTTTATTGCCCTCATATAACTTCTGAAAATTTCAGATAGCCAGTCTTTCCAGTACTATGTCACAAAGTTTTTTGCAATGTTAATTAAGTTAATTTTATTAATTTTTGCTCTTTGTCAAATGGTGTAACATTGTCTTCATTTTTATATTTGCTTCTACTTTTAAATACATTTTTAGTTTTGTATTTCCATTGCACATAATCTTTTTCAACCAATTTTAATAACTTGTTTTTATAAAGCTGCAGTACTGACATCTCTGATGGACCTGTGTGCATAAATCACTTGAAACTACTCATTTTCTGAATGTCCAATTATTTCCATTCATTAATATCACTTTAAATAAACACAGGTTTAATATAATGTTCAAACTATTCTTGAAGCTCTATCACTTAAGGATACTCACTGAAGTCCAGACTATTTATTTTAATTACTTCGACATCCAGCTCTTCATATATCTTATAATTCTCTTTGATGGTTTTACATGTGCCAACAAATAATCTTATTTCGAAAAAACTTTAAGAGATTTACTTGATCTGTATCTTCCTGTAACATTCAGGGTTAACTAAAATATGATGATTTAAACAATGACATAACACATTTTTCTAATTTTATGTTTTGAAATTAGACTGTCATTCAATCATTACAAAGGTGGTCAATCAAAGTCCAATGTGATTCATCTTCTTTTTTATGATAGTTGATTAAGCCCAGGACCTCAGTCAGGCATGCTTGGAATAGTTACATTCTGAACTACTGAGCTACATTCCAGCCCAGGACTATAGTTTTACACTTAATTATGCCATGAATTCACAGAAAAATTGTTCTGCTATCTTAGGGTCCTTCCCATTGGCTCTCCCAAATTGTGTACCTGTGGGCAGAACCTGTTCTTCTGTAACCCCAGGTGGCTTTCTCTTTGACTCCTTTCTTTTACTTATCATTTTCCTTTGTAAATTTCAAAAAGTTTCCTGCCTCTTATACAGCCTAACATGACAGTATAGACTTTGTCTTGCTAGGAATGTTACCCTTTACTTCCTTGTCTACAGCAATGCCAACAACAAGTTGTGTAGTATTTTGTGCAGACCCTGGTGGTGTTATGGTAACATTTGTGGACCAGTCTTCCTGGAACAATGTGAGCTCGCCTGGTGTTTTCAGTGTCACCCTTTTGTGGATTAGTGTATATGTGGCCAAAGGAACAGCTGCATGTTTTCTAAAGGCCTAGTGAACACATCGCAGATTCCTTTCTTTTTTTTTTGAATAATTACCAGAAGATGGTAAAACTCAGCTGAATGAAATTCATTCTCTCTTTTTGAAGTATCTGACGTGCTACATGAATACATAATAACAACCATACAACCTGTTGTACCTAGTATTACTGCTATCAGTCGAGATTGTTAGGAACTGTGAAAGAGAAACAGAGGGAAATGTAAAAATTGACTGAACAATTACTTTGTGTAAATATAAATTTACAATGATTTTTCATGTGTGCATACTTCTATATGGAACCAATGAATTAATACAGGTTCTTTACTTTCTTATCCCTTGATGTCATATCTTGAAAACATTGCAATACTGGTACCTATTTGTTTAATTCCAAAGAGAAAAAAAAAGATAAAATTTAGGATCTTTTCTCAATGTAAAGCCAATTATGTTTCCATCCTCCATCCAAAATCTGGCCTTTTAATTCCAGGAGGCTTAGAAAGACAAAAAGACCAGCTCATCAATTAATCACAAGGTATAAATTTCTACTAATTAGCTAGCCAATTCTGAAAGTAACTGAGAACTAGCTAGTAATGTTAAAGACACAGATTGTTTTGTTTGAGTTTTCCATTTACTTTTACTCCTAAAAAGATTATATGCTTATTATTTTCTAGGATATTTCCAGCTCTCTAGTAGCATAAAACAAAATATTTGAAGAAAATCTACACACCAATTTGGGAAGGCATGTTGAAAAGAATTAGAAATTTTAGTTCTATGGAGCAGATTTTGAAATCTGATCAAAGCCAGAACAGAAAATGGGAAGAAGGGCCAGCCAATAGCTCAGGGGACTTAAGTGCCTGCATAGGCAGGTGCAGGGACCAGGGTTCGATCCCTGGCATACTGCACTATCTCCACTCCCAGGAGGCGCTGAGACTGTTACTGAGTTTGGGTGTGGTGGTGCACACCTGTAATCTCAGCTCTTGGGAGGCTGAAAACTGGAGGATCACTTTGAGTCCTGACTGTGTGGTGAGACCCTGTATTAAATACATTAAAAAAAGAAAAGTGGAAAGAAAATGAGAAGATCTGACTTTGTTTGACTCTCCTTAGTCTAAGAAGCTAAACATCTCCACTATTGGCAAAACCCAAAAATAGTTAAAGAATAACAATAGTTCAGTAAGAGTTCATATATAAATTATTGTATTAATTGTAATACTCCCCAGAGTTTTCATTCTTTTCTTAAATTTTTATTTAATGTTGTATTTTTTTAACAAATAGAAAGTAACGTTTTTTTTGTGTGTGTGTGGTACCAGGGATAGAACTCAGGACCCTGCGCTTGCCAGGTAAGCACTTATTCTACTTAATTATCTCCCAGGCCACATTTCTTTGCTTTTTGAAAGTAAACCATTCTCCTTTAAAATTAAAAATTAAAAAAAAATTTTCATTAAAATTTTTCACATAACTTATTTAAACTAATAGTAAATATCTTGGAAGAGAATACTTTGCTGTTTACTTCTCTTATAATCTTTAACCTTGAAATATTTGAAATAATGTTTCTCACCTGGTTAGATCCACCTTTTTTAAGGAGTCTTCCAGGACTTCATAATCTGATAGAGAACTGCCTTTTATGTACAATAATTTTATTCCATTTATGATGTACTAAATTATCTTTATGAGCCATGCCTATTGTAAGCTACTTAGATCAAAATATAAAGTGGGGAAAAATAATAAACATGAAAGAAGACAAAAGAAAAAAGATAATGCACCAACATATATCTATATATATATAGATATACATATATATATACATATATATAGAGAGATATACACATATATATATATATGTATATGTATCTATCTATATATATATGGCAGAACCATGGATTGAACTCAGGCCCTTGCGCTTGCCAGAGAAGTGCTTATTCCACTGAGCCATCTCCCAGGCCCTTACTTATAATGATAAGAATATATGAAAAAAATAAATGAAGGACAATACATGTGCATGTTTTAAGGGAAAAGAAGCACCAATACCTAGATTGATAAGAATCTCACTCAAGGTGCATAATACAAATAAACCAACTGTTTCAATACCCTGGTGCGAGAGTATCAGGGTCATGTCTGCAGTGTGAGATTAAATAGATTTATCTCACAAAAAGCAAAAATGATTTTCATTTAAATCATTTTTAAATTTTTTCTATTTGCTTTTTTTAAAAATGTATTTAGTACAGGGCCTACAGGGCCTCACTATGCAGATTGGATTCATTGATCCTCCTGTTTTCAGCAGCCCAAATGCTGGATTTGCAGGTGTGGGCCTTTAGGTCCAGTCTCAGGGACGCCAGTAGCACGGCATGCTGGGGATCGAACCTGGTCCTTGTGACTGCCTAAGCAGGTGCTTTTATCCACTAAGCTATCTGGCTGGTTCTTCTAATTGCTTTTTGATTTGACCTGATTGCTTTTTCGACTTTTTTGAGACAGCATCTTGCTATGTAGCTCGGGATGGCCTCCTGCATGCTGAGAAGCAAGCAGGCAGGCACCACACCCCCAGCCAAAATCCTCCCTTTAAAATTCGTACTGATAGTTCAGCAACCAGAAAGAGTCCTACACGAATAGAGAGAGCTCTGGGCAGTACTTCAAGTAAGGAAAAAGCAAGCAGAGGAAGGATCTGGGGATGTTGAAGCCAAAACAAGGAAAACACCATCATAGTGTCAAACAAACAAGACAACATGAAGATACAAGTTCTGCACCTTCAGAAAATAATCAAAAATTGTATTAATGCTTAAGGAATGTATTAAAATTTCAAAAAACGCCTAGGTGGGGAGGTTTACATACAGCAGAGATTTCTGAACAAAGAATATCAGCAGGTGGATTAAAAATGAGTGAACAGCTGCATGCCTTAGAAATGGGGGACTGTGTATCGATTTGCAAGGTTTTAAACTGTCCTCTTTCTGGGAATCATTTGTCACAATCAGCATGGTAAGCCAAGTTATAAATGTGACCTTTGCTTCCCCAGCGGCATGTGTTGGTACTCCAAAATAAAGACCTCTTTTCTACTCTTGTGGGGAGCAGGATAGGTGTGCCAGCCATTCTGTCCAACTCTGAGATTCATCATGTGGAAGGTTCTCTCTGCCACAGTCCAGCCCATGCTCCTGCTGGTGACAGAAGGGCTCAACTCATGGCCTCATGGGGGATAGAGGAATCACTGCTGCCGGGTTTGCTTTGTAAGTTCTGTTCTCCTGTTAGATGTGAAAGCTCTTTCCTCCACAGACTACTTAGGTAAATACTTTTGTAGGTATTTACAATGTGTTATCATGGGATATATGTACTAGTAAAATTAGGATATACTGTAACTCTATCCTAATGTTGTCTCTATTTTAGGAATCAAAATAAATATGCAGAGAACAAAGTATACCTTAGTATAACTCATCTCTACTACAACAGTGTCATGAGAATGTATAGTCAATCAAAAGCACTTGAAAAGCAGCTGGGAAAAATGAAAATTTAGTAGACATATAAAAAACCTTATAGAAAAGAATTATATTTTCCTTAAGTAACTGAATGAATGTCCCATTAACATTTTCTATGTGATCTGAGAATCTGTTCATGGAAGACTTAATTAAAAAAAAAGAACATATGATATGCTTGTTAGAGTCCCCCTCAAGTCTAACCCACCCATCAAATACCATGTATATTTTATAATGTAAGCCTATTGTTATACGTGTTTCTTTTTCTCTTTAATGATTTGGCTCCAGCTTTTACAGTCCTTCAAAGAAACTTGCCTCACATTCAGTGGAGAAGCATTTGTCTATCTTCTGCTCCTCTTCCTTCACGCTGGCTGCAGGTGCAGATGAGCATTTCTTTAACATTATATAGAAATAAGGGGGAAAGCACAAATGGATATCCATAAACCATAGGATGTGTATATAAGTCATAACTCAAAATTAAAAGAACAGTAAGCATTTCTCTCCTCTGGCTTGACCATTTTGCCTACCTAGTTACTCAGACGACCAGACTAACGCTGGAATTTTCATATCCCTTTGAGGTCTACATGAGAACATGGAAGTATTAGGAAAGCAGACAGCTGACACATGGCCCATGAGAGATCACCTTTCAGTTTCTGCTCCATCTTCTTTGGTGGCTAAATAGATCTTCAAATACAGAAGGCTATTGAAGTTCACATGTCCAAGCCCTCTGTACCCCAGGACAACATTTACTCTTTGAATTTGTGCACTGCTAGGAACTATTGTCAGAAAGACAGGCCTAGACATGGAGGCAAGGCATTTCAAAGAGAGAATACTGAGGTCACAGGTATCCTGACAGCAGTCAAAAAAAAAAAAAAAATAGAACATGTACTTCTGCTTGACATGTAAACATGGTTTTGGGACTTGCTTTTATTTGAGGAAATGCTGCACATAGAATGAGAAGGCCTACAGAAGGAGCCTCTGAGGCACAGAACTAAGGTAGCAGCCCACCCTCCCCTGATCCAAAGAAAACACTAAATACAGTGCTTGTAAACCAGCTTCCCTAGCCCAGATAGAGGCCAGTGACTCTTGACCTACCACTGCACGGTTCACGCTGGCTGACAAGAGTCCTGAGTGGCTAGTCCAGATGTATATGACAGATACTGAGTTTTGAAGACATAACATAAAAATGTAAAATATTTTAGTGCTCATTATATTTATTGTGCCTTGCAATTATAATATATATATATATATATATATATATATAGAGAGAGAGAGAGAGAGAGAGAGAGAGAGAGAGACATAAAATATAGTGTTAAAAAGTTTCACCACTTTAATATCTTTTAGAGTATAGCAGTAAAAAATTTCAAATTTCATCTTTGATGTTCATTTACTTCTTACATAATAGGCCTCATGGAAATTGCTTTAACAAATGATGAAGCGATTTATATGTGGAGGATCAAGGTCTCTGGATAGCACTGGGGAGCAAAGTGTCCTAGCCGTTGGTAAATCTCCATCTTCCTTCTAGTGTGACAGTAACAGAGAAGTAAATTACTCTCTTGTTCCCATATTCTGGGAGCCCTTTGCTGTGCCAGGTAGTGTTGTAGACTTATTAATATGCAGAAACATGCATAACGATTTTAGCAACAAATCAGATATTGTTCTTCTATGACTTGGGCAAGCAGATGCATAAAGAGTATTGAAACATATTTAATGGTGATCCATATTAGAAGGGAATTTGTTTTGTGTGTTTACTAAATTCAGTACTTATTTGGTGTTCCTTTTTGTGATAGACACTGAGCAAGTATTTGTCAACTGAAAAAAAAAATATGATAAATGTGGCCAGTGAAGGTGCATGCAAACCCTAATGAAATATAGTGGGCTTCATGAAAGGCAGAGCTATTAGGGGACAGAAAAAATCACCAATCACATAGGAATTTCTATGGGAAAATGGTGGTCATGGGAAGGACAATAAGGAAGACAGTGTCCAGCTGTAGGTTCTATGTTTGTAAATTTCCATTTTTCTCTTATTCTATTCCAATGTAAACTATAAAATAGCTAACTTAAGCACATAAAACAAGCTGTGGATGTACTTGCTTTATGCATAGCATGGATTTGGGCAAAGAACTAAAATTAAAATGTATCTTTACTCTATGATGATATTAAATGCTTTATTTCAATGCTGATTTTTAAACAACATCCATTAATAATTACAAACAATCACTAGAAAAACTATTCTGAAAATATTATGGTGCTATTCCTAAATCACCATGATATAATCACTGTAGAGTACATCTATTTGGACATTTTATTAACACCATAGCAATTTCATGAATTCATAAGATTTGTAAATCAGTGTTCGTGTTCCTTTATTTGCTTTAGTAGAACATAATTTCCCCATATTCAGTATTTAAGAAAAGAAAATAACAACAAAAAAGATAATAAACCTTTAAATTTCATGAGTGCTTCTGAAATTTCTATTACTTCACCAGTATACTATTTTGTAGTATCAGTGATTTAGAATAATCTATGTAAACAATTACATTTAGATTCTTTCTTTGTAGTTGGTAATTTAATAGATTATATAAAGATTGTATATTGTTTTATTCCCTTCAAAATTCTTTCACACCAAGTTCCTATTAAGATGTTTTAAAGAATTATGTTTTAACCAAGCCTGCAAATTTCTCTTTTATATTTCAATGATTAGACTATATAGTATAAATTTTAGAAATGTGGTAAATACTAAGTTTCCTATTAAAAATATCTAGCTATTCATTGGGGTATTGCAAATATGCAGTCTAAACTACTTAAATTTAGAAAGAAACTCTGATGTTTTTATAGGTTACTTTTAATTTTGTTCATATAAAGTATAAATAATTACTGTAAATGCATAAGCTTTGGGAATGTTGATCAAATTATTTTTAATGCCTTAGAATATTGAGGCACCATCATTATATCTGGTCAAAGCACCTGATATGTTAACTGACTATTTCACTAACGATGATTAGTCTTTTTAAAAATCCAGTATAACTCGATCCCCAATAACTAAGCAATTGTTAACAGTTTTAGAGAAGAAAGTCTCCTATTAATGTACCCCTTGAAAATGATGAGTGTCATTATTAAACATAATGAACCAGTAGAGTTTGACAATGCCCTTAAGAAATGAACAAATTCAACATTGGTATATCAAAAAACATTGATAGTTACAAGCATAACTGGGAAACATAAATGTAAAAAGATACAGAACTAGAGTTTGATTTCCAATTCAAAAAATAGTAAGGAAATATTTCTAGATGGATTATTTCTAAAAAATAAAGTGATGTTTCAGTTTATTCAAATAGTATATGCAGGTTTTTTTATTTGCATATAATTGCTAAGTGGTGAAATGAAATTCGAATCAATTTGATGTTTTCGTTGAAATATTTTAGGTTGTCCTTAATATGAAAATGAAATTTTTCATTAAGTCTCATGCCCCTCACTTCTTCCTCACTTTAATTGTGTTTGTGATAGACAGAATTCATACAAATAAGAAAACATTAGAGAAACACAGAGTAATGATTTTATATCTCTAAAATAACATGCATTTTATTAATTCTAGAAGCATGTTCAAATGTATAAACTCTTGGAAACTGTTTCTGATTTCATGAGAAATATCTATGAGCTCATTATCTATATATGATTCACAATTACTACTAGAATCAAATGTCTAAATAGATGCCAAAGTTATTCATACCCCTTCTAGAAAAAACAAAAATTAAATCTAAGGTGACTTCAATGTGAGCCAAATGGCCTAATGAATCTGTAAATACTGAGCAAAACGCAGCCAGGCTTATGGATGTGTTTACCAAATGAAATGTTCCGCTTTCATATTTATTATATTTCACTGTTTTAAAACTTCTGTTCACTGAACTCAGTAAACACCTTTAATTTACAGAGCACTTAGCATAGAAAAACTAAGCCTAAAAGTAGAACAGATAAAAAAGCAACACTTTATTGTACAGTGTCATCAATTAGAAAGATGCTCTTAAATTAAAAAAATCAGTATATGTTTTCTTAAGAATTAATAATATAACAGTATAACTGATAAATCTCATTTGTCTTAATTTCATTGCTTGAAATCAGTCAACTGGATTTTCTGAGGAAAATTTTGATAACATATTTAAGTGTGAAATAAACATCATTGTTTCTAATAAATTATAAAAAAGACGGCTGAACTTACTTGTGTGGGGTTTGTTTTAAGTGAGTTTTTACTTTTCAGACTGTTACACTAATGATTAACGTCATATACCGTACATCTTCGTCTAAAAACTATGGTGTCTATTAAATGTAATTACCTTTCCCCATGGCTTTAAATTGACAGCAGATTCAAAATGAAGGTGGCTTCTATTAAATTTAATTACTTCCCCCTGAAGCTTACTTGGCAAAACTGTGACTAGTAATGAAAGTAGATTCCATAAAAAACCTGCATGGTCAAGGTTTGGTTATTAAATTAGCAATGTTATTAGTGAAAGAAGTGGAAAGCATAATATTTAAAATAGGATTTTTAATCATTTATGTATATTTTGTGATAATATGACTGCTAAATTAAGTTCCTGATTTCATGCTAATTGATTTCAACGTTTAATCAATAAATTGTATTG
The DNA here is from genome assembly GCA_004027165.1 of Ctenomys sociabilis. Lineage (NCBI taxonomy): Eukaryota > Metazoa > Chordata > Mammalia > Rodentia > Ctenomyidae > Ctenomys > Ctenomys sociabilis. The sequence goes on from PVKA01000234.1 coordinate 194,698, forward strand.
ATTATGACAGTAATGAAGGAACAATGCCAATTTTCACAAAAATGTTTCTATTGTTTTCATGTACACAAAATAATGTTGTATCACCTAATTCAATTGGTATTTTAAATCAGCATGATCTAATAATGAGGGAAACAAAAATAATTAGAAAAACGAATTCTTTTCTTGTTAGCTATGTAATTAGTGCTTTTTTCCAAAGTAGGTTATCTGATCTGAAAGATACAATATTTGCCCTATCCATTTAATAAAAATATCAGAGAAATCAGATTTAAAATGTTATCACTTTGTAAATCATTTCACCTTTTAAATAATTATTTTAGCTGGGCATTTTCTGGCTCTAACTCTTTAGACTTCTCAAACATTAATTCATCAGTTAATCTCCCAGTTATTCTATGTTTCAGGTCCATAGCGGATACAGCTACAGGCTGTTTGGTAAAGTAAGAGTTAGAAGTTGGTAAAGACAAGGTATTAGCATTTTGTCAACCTAAGAATGAACTTATAAGGGATCTCATAAGTAATAAGATCATGACTTATAAGGTAGTACAGAGTGCTTCTCATGACTCACAGGAAATATTCATCTCACCTCCTTCGACATTTGCTAGACACGTACTGGAGCCATACTCTATGTGTTTATTGGATGCCACAGAAGCCCCCACAGACTTGTGCAGGATTGAGTGGAGTTTTAGGTTGTGGCTTCAGAAGATTTAGAAAACATCCCACAGTGATTGGAATAGGAACATATCAACTTCTCTCCTTCTCTCTGAGGAGGAGGGCTATCCTCCATAAAATAGTGCCAATTTGTTTGTTTCTAATGTTTGCTTGGAGACCATTCTCACTATGTAGTGCAGGCTGGCCTTGAACTCATTTGCATAGTCCAAACTGGATTTGAATTTACAGCGATTCTCCTGCCACAGCCTCCAAAATGCTGGAATTGAAGGTGTTTGCCACCATGTCTGCAGTGACAATTCTTTCACTGAAAAAAAAAGTCTGTTTTCAAGGGCTTGAGGGTTAGCTCAGTTATTTAAGCACCTGCTGGAGTAATCCAAGTCAAGCTAGTTCCCCACGCCTTACCAGTCCTGCCATTAAGGCAACCTGAGTCAGGCCAAAACAAAAGTCCTTATAATCTTTAAAAAAGTTTGTTTCTTAATTAACACTTTTTTGTATATTTGGAGTCACTTTATACTGCATCGTGATACTTCTAAAATCTCTTGTTCTCTATGTCTGACTTGGAATCTAACTCTAGTGTTCTGTATTTATTCTGAGTATACATTTTTATGTTCCCCACCCATTTTTGCATTGATTTTCCATTGTGCATAGCATTAAAAATTCATTTCAGGGTTCTTGTCAAATGTGATAATACATTGGAAATTGAAGCACAGACACAACTAAATAAGTTGATCTAGGAAGAGAGTCAAGGAAATATTATAAAGTAAAATGTGAGGGTAAATGAAAAAGAATGTTCATGTTGGGAAATGCATAGGAAGAGTCTATCAAACAGGAAGAATGCTGCCTGCAGATACCTAGAAGTACAGACTGACACAGTATTTGGAGAGGCTTGTGGCTGGAGAGAAAACAACATGATCTGATTAAAATATGCAAATAGGCCAACTTTACTATTAATTGAAATTTAGTGTGATCAAATACTTTTTTCTTTTTTCTGCCTACCATCCTCAGATTTGCCCCAGTAAATATTCTTTGTATCGACAAAATTTTGAAAATGTAATGACTTATTGTGAATATTACTTTCATCTTGAGTATTGCTTTCAATTTACCTGCTGCTACTGTTAATGAAATTAGTAGGACTAAAATGCCACATTATGTATGCTACTAGCATAGGGAAGGTTTCATTCACTGTTGCACCTATATGTTTTAGCAATGTGTCTTGAATATATATATCATAATAATTGCTCTATGAATGCTTATTAATGAATTTCTGAATAAGCTGATAAAACATGCGAACTTTTAACAAGTAGGCATTTCATACAGAAGAATAAAAACAGTATTGCATTAGCTTTATTCTGATTCATAAGAAAATATCCCAATTCAGTAATGTAAAATGATTTTATGCTTCTGGAAATCAAAGCATACGGAGCCAGGAAGATGGCTCAGTGGAACAAACTCTTCACTGGCAAGCCCAGCATCCTGAGTTCAATCCCCAGTTCCTCACACACAAAAAAATAAATAAATAAAATCAATGCATAGACAGGCCTGCTTTCCCATCTGCAAACTCCATCAGGAAGACACTGTTTTCTGACTTTTTTTACCTGACAGTGACCTGTATTCCTTAGATTACAGCCCTCGTTCTGCCTCTTAGTAATTACATCTTCTTAATTGTTCCACTGTGTTTGCAACTTTCTCTGATTCTTTTATTCAGCTATACCTTCCCATTTAAGAGCACTCTGATTACCGTGGTCCAACCCTCATAATCCAGGGCCATTGCCCTATCTGAAATCTAGTTAATCAGCAAAATTCACTGCATCTGCCTCTTCAATTCCTCTTGTCTGGGTGGTGTAGCATATTTCAATGTTAAGATTCAGTTTCCAGGGACTAGGATGTGAACATGGAGGAAGTGGGGGGCATTGTTTTGTCTACTGCAATACAAAATACTTTAGTACTCTACATTTGTTGTCTTGAGCTTGTGACGGCTTCTGTGAGAGTTAGATCATGTCAGAGTGTCAGGAATTCCAAAAGTAGAGATTTATTGCATTCTAAAACTATGTAATTATATAATTCATGTTGGAAATTCTATTATCTCATTTATTGTTTGCTTCTATGAGAATATTTAGAAAGTACATGGGGATGGAAGGCTGTAGGAAACAAAAACTGAGCTAGACGTATAGTTTGAAGTTTTTAACCCAAGTCATCTGGGTTTTTCATCCATGGAAGAAGTCAGGAAAGTTTAATCCTAATCGTGTGCCCAGGTAGTGAAAAGTTAAAAATATGTCACTTTAAGTACATCACTGATGACTAGCAGTGACAGTACTTGCTAGTACTGTCCAAAAGAAAAGCTGCCAATTAACTAAATTGTAAGGTGATATAGTTATCTATTCTGTTGATTATAATGACCTCATAAATAATTCATTTGATGGTTTATGATAATCTGTTTTCTTTTAAGGCATTTTTGTGTTTTTCTGGTTTTTTTTTTTTTTTTTTTTGCAGAAATGGGGACTGATCTCAGGCCCTTGCCCTTGCTAGGGAAGCGTTTATTCCACTGAGCCATCTCCCCGGCCCGTTCTTTTAAGTTTGATATTTTTCTCTCTTGTTTTTACTACTGACACAAGGAGATTTAGTATCCACTTAGAACCCAAAAATATTTGGATAGCAATAAAAGCTATTTTATGCTTTTTTAATTGAGACTATTGGGGCAACCCACTCGAGTCCCCCTTATGTCCCTCTCTGACAGAAGCTTTTCTTTCCAATAAAGTTTTATCCTCAAAAAAATTAATTGAGACTATTATAAAATCCCTTATTTTAGCTTAATAAAGTATAATAGGTAGTATATTAATTGATATATAAAGTGTATGCACATATTTTTATATAAATATATCCACATCTATTGATTCAATCAATTAGATAGAAATTAGTAAGATAATATCAGTATTGTCCCTGATTTTATCAATAACATCCCAAGAGAAAATATGTTTAAAATCCATTTACTAATACCCATTTATTTTTTAAAAATCTTTATTTTAAACACTGTGATTACTGTAGTCCCATAAAAAATTATATGATAGTTAACTTATTGTTATAGATTTTCTACTTTTCAGACACTTGTCCATTTCCATCATGTTCCACAATTGAAAATGGCAATATGTGTACTATTCTCTTCTCTTTTTTTTTTTTTTTTTTTTTGTATTTTAGGGAAAGGTCTACAGGCTGTTCAGGGTTCAGGGTCTCACTGCTAGGTTGGACTTGTAGTGATTTTCCTGTTTTACAGCCTCCCAAGGGCTGGGATCCAGATGTACATCACCACGACCTGTCTCAGTTGCTGTCTCTGCATGCCTGGGGAGCAGGTCTGGCTTGGCTGGCTTGGGGATTGAACTGCCAGCCCCTGTGTCTGCTTGCAGGTGCTTCAATCTGCTAAACTATTTGGTCAGCCCTCTACTTTTCTCTTCAGAAAAATCATTTCTATTTTTCATCGGTCATGTTTTAACGGATATAGTTTTGGATGTCCTACTTTTACACGGCTGTTTCTGATTAGAGATCCCATCTTATGCAGACCTTGGGGCTTATTTTCTGTTTCTTTATGTCCTTTAAAAATTAATTTTAGAGAACAATTTCAAAGTCCCTCAGCTTTCGTCAGATACCCTCAGGGTACATACATATGAGAGAAAGTGGCATAAAATTCACACTTAACTTCTGGAGTTCCATAAAGTTCTTATGGTTTTATAAGTTCTAAATTAATTTTATTTACACTTAACTTTTTTTGGATTATTTTTCAAGTTTAAACTTCTTTTAATGTGAAAAGTAATATGAGATACAGGAGTACTCAATCTAGGTACCAAAAACTAAATTGAAGATCTGTATCCACTAAAAGTACAGCAGGCGCCCAGCAACATGGAGAAAAATATTTGTACAGTCCCTGTAAACTCAATTCACACATCGTAATGCCATCATGTCTTTTCTAAAAGATTATTTTCATCTTCCTCACAGTAATTCAAAGTTGGCAAATTATCAGAATGCTAAATTAGATTTAATTTGACTAATTAAATTGATGCACTTACTTCAACTTCATCTACACACACAAAGGTTTTTCTATTTATACAATGTAACAAATTGTTTGCACACCTATTCCTCTGAAACCCCTAGGTAAATTGAGTTAGTGTGTATTAATTGCATCAAATAACTTTTGAAGCACATTGTGTATGTATGCTTTATTTTTTTACTTTTTAATTGATGATTTTTAAGGCTTTTTTGAAAATCAAATTTAAAATGACTTTATAGAATCCTAATTCTTTTTTGGAATGTCTAGTCTTCAATTTAAAGGATTCCAAAACTTTTAGGGCATTGGTACAGACTAGGTAGAAGGATCAAAGTTGTAGTTTGTAATATTTCCTATGATTATGAAGTTACTCTTTTTCCAAGGGCTTTGTGTATACTATCTTTCAATTAACTGATGCTACTAATGTTACTTTACTATTAACAAAAAACAGTAAATATAATATTATTATAACAACCCAAAGTAATACAAGTGTATAGCATAGATAAGGGATTATCTAAATATCTCCTGTTCTAACCCAAACAGTTTTCATCAATGGCAGTGATCTTCAGTCTCCTGTACGAAGACTGAAATTCTTCAGGCATTGGCTGGATGGTCAGTGATAATAAAATCCTGATAGTTAATTCACTCATTCTCCAGGATACTTTGTAAATATCATTCTCTTCAGTCATTGGATTGTAATTTTCCCATTACAAATGCATAGATAAAGAGTGTTGCTTTCCATTGTGTGGCCATCTAATTCTCCTGTAGGTGCTAGAAATAATCTTCCCAGTAATTAAATTAATGAACATTCTATTGGAGTGTTTTCAGGGATTCGGGGCTTGGTAGATTCACTCTCGGGCAGAAACATCATGGCACAGGGGTCGTTCTGAATAAAGCCTTTCATTGACCCAGGTGGAAAGGCACAGCAGGGAACTGCCCAGAAAGGAAGTGGTGAGACATAGAGCTCACGTTCACCCTCCCCAGCCACCAACACGCGGCTCCAGGTGTGCTCACGGACAGGAGACGCCGCAGCCCGGCCAGGTGGTGCGCCACACTAACTCCCGCGTACAAATTAGGTTCTTAAGCACAGATTTCTCAATACTTAAAAACAAACTGCAAGAATATAAACATTAGTAAGACAAACAATTCATCCATTTTAGTGTGATTTTTCCAGATGATATAAAAGAAAAAAATTGCTATGTAAGCTGCTTGTTTTTATAATAAAATAAACTTTGCCAAATCCATATTTTTAAGGAGACACATCCTACGCTTATGTAAAATTCTTGTGTTCTATCATTACTGATAGAAGTTTTAGGTTAAATTCTTTGGGATCGTAAATATTCAATTCTTTTTTTTAATTTATGTATTTGATATAGGGACTCACTACTCAGCTCAGACTCCTAGTGACCCTCTTGTTTGCAGCTGCCTCAGCACTGGTATTACAGGAGTGTGACATCATGCCAGGTCTTGGTGGCGGCTCAGGGCACTTGGGGGTGGGGCTGGTATGGCACGTGGTGCGGGTATCGAACGCCAGTCCCTGCACTTACCTAAGCAGGTGCTTAGTCTGCTGAGCTATCTCACTGGCCCTAAATATTCATTTTGGAAAAGCATAAAATCTCATTCCACATAAACATTTCAGACTGCAAATGGATATTAAAACTGCTTATTTCAGGAATCTTCAATAATGTGAAAAAATGTCAGCAGTTTTAAAGTATAAGACATAGATATAAATTGTGGGAGCCTGTCTTGTGTCTTTAAAACTAACTGAACAGGTAAATGCATCATCCTGAAATTTAGTTCATTTGCAATTTCAATTAAAACTTTTTAAATATAAATCTTTATGCTCTCTTTAAAATTAATATCAAAGAATCCAAGTGCTTTTACTATATTATCTTTTAAAATGGGAGACACAGAGAATCAGTAAATGAGGTTATATTACTAATTAGCATACTGTCTCCACTACCTATCCTACACTGCAAAAAAAAAAAAAAAAAAAAAAAAAAAAGCCGTGGCTTCCACTTTATCACATAGATGAAACAGTTATCTTTCAAGGTTTGAAATTTCTGTGATCTTTATGCTTAATAAGCTCAGTAAAAGGCATTCAAATTACATCACTTTTGTCTTGGAAGTTAAATTGGGAAATATTGCATTCTCTGAGATGATAAACTCCGCTGAAGATAAATTATCATGAGAAATAGTTTTAATTGATTTACCATAATAAAAGTTATGCGACTTTGAAGTGCAAATGACACATTAAAATGAATCTACAGTATGTTGATAATAAAGTGGCTTCTTTGTTAATGGAATTACTGACACTGCAGATGCTTTCAGGAGTGAAGTTTTCTACTGTTAATCAAGAAACATCAATGTAAAATGAATATGCTGTTTATTGAAGTCCCAGGCCAACTTTCTCCCTTCTTGCTTCAGAAGACGTCCTTATTAAGGTCAGAATACTGGAGATGCTGGCTATGATGCGGTAGTCTGTATTTCAGCTGTTTCTCTTCAGCATTTTCCTCAACATCTTGACTGTGTGCCTGCATTGTCCTGTGTATGTCACTCAGAAAGATCCTGTGAAAGTCAAGGCTGAGGAAGCAGGCTGAAGTGAAGGTCAAGTTCAGATGCTCATGTACTTGTTCACTAGTTATATTTTCTTCTTTTAAGAGTTTCAGAACCAAATGATTAATAGGAAATTGTTGAATATCTTAGGTATGGCTTTGGCTTTGAATTTGAAAATGGAATATAGGCTGCGGATGTAGCTAAATGACGAAGCACTTGGCCAACGCACTCAGGCACCTGAGGAAGATCTCCAACATGAGCACTGAAAGTGAAACTAAAATATAAATGACAAAGGATTTTGCACTTACATGATAGTTCAATAGAATAATTTTACAGTAGTCACATTGATGATCAGTGACTTTTTAACGGCCTTCTACCAAAAATCTGTTTTAGACACATATGAAGATAATTTGAGTATGATTAGCATGGCTTAATTTATCTGGCAATTGTTTCAGTAATATTACAATTTAATAGTTCTCAGATTATAATTAAGCACAATTATATATTTCTGATATATATTCAGAAACACCAAGGCTGAGTATGCTTGATCTCTGTTTTGTAACTGAAAACTAGATTCAGACCTTCTGTCTTTCTCCTCTTCCAAGAGATGAGGACAATCTTTCTGGGCTGGTGTGCAAGGTGAGGAGGAATGTGCAAGGCTATATGGTCCTTTTCAAACACTAGGCTCAGAGAGTCTTACTGCGGCAGCCTAGGATATGCAGCATCAAACTCCAATTTAGTTGCTCAACAACATTCTGAAGAATAATCACACAGTGTTATAAAGAGGATTAAGATCAATAGGAATTATAAATGAGTTATAAAATCCAATACTGTTATATTTAATATATACCTCTGACTGACGTTAATGTGATCTTATGTCTCAATAATCAACACAAACTTTCTTATTTACTCAGTTCTTTATACTAAATTTAATATGAAGTATCCATTCATCCTATGTTACATGAATTAATGTCAAATTATAAGCTTCTATGTTTTAAAGCCCTTATTGCAAACGGGAGAAAGAATATAAGTATTCTGAGTAGTGTGGCTGCTGAGATAATAAGTGATAAGCTTAACTGAAAGTAGTAATGTTTATATGTTAATGGTAAAGGAGAAAGACTACTAAACTGTGTTGTTTTAAAGCTGTTGCACAAAGATTAAATAATAGCATCTATACTGAAGTGATTTTGTGTTTGGGAATATAATGCTTGACTGAAAACTGGAACAAGCTTCAACATCAGGTAAAAGAAAATGTATTTCAATTTAAGAAAATATACTTAATAATATATAATTGTTTGCATTCTACTGAACCAGTTTGTCGATAATTCAGTCATTTTGATATAATTTATTTTCCAAAGAGATCATTTAATTGCAGAAAATGCTGAGCTGTGGTTAAAATCATAGAAGCAAATATCAGAAGTTTGCTTTCCTGCATGCATTTGCAGATTTGCACCACTCACGCTTTCTTCCTCCTTTCAACCTGAAAAGCTTCTATCAGATTTTTTCATGGCTGTTTAAACAAAAATAGATGTTTATCTCTTTAAAATTTTGCCAGGAAGCTGTCACTTTCCCAGTTACTCAAGCTATGTTGTGACAGAATGTGTCAGCTTCTCACACAAATGAAAAAAAGATATAGACCTGTATTTACTTTGCCTGAAAAATAAGTAGTCATCAATTCAGAGAAAAATGTTTCCCATCTGAGAAGATAAAGTAAATAGGAGTGGTTGAGAGTAGAAAGTATTTCCTAATACTTGAAAGGCAGATGTAAACCATACATACAGCACTGACTGATTTTTGGCTATCATTTTGAAAGTGGACCATCTCATAATATTTAAAAATTGGTACAGTAGTTTGCTCTGCATTTTGCAGTATATGATTTTGCTCTAAAATGATAGATGTTTAATCAGTTAAGCTTCTTTTGCTCTCTCCTGTACAAGCTAAAAGGTTCAGAAAATTAAATGCAGAAAAATAACCATCTTTAGGAAACAATTACAGAAATTATATAAAATTGGTAGAGTGGGGTCCTAAATTTCACATTTTATTGAGGTGTTTGAAAGATTACCAATGCTTTTACTTCACATTGAAAATCAAATGTATCTATTATTTACTTTAGAATGTGTCTGTTTTTGCTTAAGAATTTGGTATGATAAAACTTCACTAATACATTACCTAATTCGCTAAATTAGCATTATTGATGCTGACCCAAAAAGGATGTGCAATGATGGAGTTTTGGTTAAAACTCATTAAAATTGTACATTCTAGTTGAGTGCAATCATTCCTAATAGATCAGAGGGGGCAATGTAGTCTAAGAGAAGAAAAAAAAAAACCTAAAGCAGGGTACGCTGCTTGCAAACACCTGTTTCTGACTGTAGTCTGACTGCTATATGTCACTTTACCCAAGATTGATGTTACAGTCTTCACCTCAGATTCCGAACTTGTTAATGGAACAAAATAAAACGAATTTAGCAGGATTTGGGCGAAGAATTCTACAATACTGATAAAACAATCTTTTATATTTAGATCTATTTTATATATTACAAATTGGTAAAGTCAAATATCTTTTCATTTCAACTAACAATGTAGTAGATTGTGGAGATACATTTCTTAATTTGTATTTTGTCTTACCTGGGAAAGAAGAAAGGAAAGGGAAGGAAGAAAGGAATGAAGGAAAAGAAGGAGGGCAGGAGGAGAGATAAAAGGAATGGAGGCAGGCAAAAGAGGGGGAGGGAGGGAGCAAGAGAGGAGAAAGAGGGAAAATAGAATGAGGGAGGAAATAGTTACCGGTAAGGAGAGAAACAAGGTGGCAGAGAGGGAGGAAAGAGCAAAAAGTTAAAGCAACAATCAATTCTACAACAAATTACACATGTATTTTAGGTGTAAATGGAAGGTTTCCTAAGAATATTCAAGTTTTCTATGAGGATATTTAGCTTTCATGATCCCCCTTGAATTTTAAATTAAAAATTATTACCATAAAATGCTCTTCAGCTAAACAGCCATGTATATTGCAGCTTTGGTAAATATTTTCAGTGCTTCTATCTCTATATTCATGGTCTCATCACCCATGAATCCTAATAATCTTCATGCTGCTTATTAATGAGAAAATGACAAGAATATTTAATAACTTAAAACTTAACACTTCTGAATGATAATGAACCATATCTTGATCCCAACTGTTAAAATTCTATAATGACCAATGTAAAGGTGGTGAAATTATTCATTTAGCATTAAGACATAAAGTATGCTAGTACAGGTACAGCAAACTCCAAAGAATTTGGACTGAAGAGATACCTCATATTAACATTTTGGATGGGATTTTAATTTCGGCAGAACAGCTGTTTCTTCATTAGTTTTATTTGTTTGTTATTTGTTCTCTTTCTTTGTGATGCACCCTCAAAAATGCATACAAGTATATCACTTCAACTATTGTAGCCACTTAAATTTGAAATGATCTCTGAAATAAAAATATGTTCATTTCTTATCTCATAATTATATTCCTTTATTATTTTAAATTAGATAAGAGGACAGTTCAGTTGTCTTTTAAGAAGCTTCCATTACAGCATCTTAGTCATGAAGTTGCGGGGTATTTTATGATAGAATGTAAGACTTACAGTTAAACTTGAGTTTAAGGGAATAAAATAAGTCTTTCACAAAGATAATGACCTAAATATTGTATACATAGCATAAGCAAAAAAAAATACCATTTACTTGAAATTCAATTTTAACTGTTAACCTGGAGGTTATTAGGCAAGACAGAAGACCATGTTCCTGTATGAGTTCTCATGTTTTTCTTGATTTACACTGTATTTGTGGAATGTTCTCCTTCCAGCATCATTCTGAAACATAGTACACAGGAAATAATTTTTTAGGACAGGGTGCACAGCGTCTTAATGAGTAGATCGGACTTGTAGTGATCCTCCTGGTTTCAGCCTCCCAGGTGCTGGGATTACAGTCATGCACCACCACTCCCTGTCTCAAATGCCTTCTGACTGCACCCCTGGGGGAGGGGCAGGCACGAAACACCAGTGGATCAAACTTCTGGCCCCTAAATCTTTCTAAGCAGTTGCTTTGATACATTGAACTATTTGGCCAGCCAAGGAAATACATTTTAAAAAGACTTTGTGGGGGCCGGGGAGATAGCTCCGTAAAATATGTGCTTGCATGGCTAGCACAAGGGCCTTGCTTCAATCCCCAGTTCTGCAAATAAATAAATAAATAAATAAATAAATAAATAAATAAATAAAAGATTATATGTCTGAAAATGGTACTTTGTTAGCATTACAGTTAATGGATAACCTTATCATGTAACTAGAAGCTTGAAATATCTTCCACTATGACCCATTAAGATCTTTTATAAATATGAACCAAAAACAAAAAATGTAGTACTCAAGCACAGATCTTACTGGCTGAGATTTTTGAGCCCATTGTTTGGTTTTTATTGTGAACTTTCAGTCTGTGTATAGCTGGGCAACAAGGAGCTGAACCATCCCTGTTAGAAGTTTGCATAGTCAGAGACCAGGGTAGGCAAAATAGCCAGAAATTTGTGAGAAAAGATAAAAAGGAGCAGGTGAAAAAGAAAATCTGATGTAAACTAAATTTCAAGCTGTACAATCAAAGGGGAACTTCAAAAACCACAGAGTAAACATATAGTAATTAAGATAAACAGCAGTGAAGTTCTGTAAGTGCAAGTTGAGACAACACAGATTTCATGTTATTGCAGAATGAATGTCCACCATCATGATATCAAATATTAAGTGCTGGCCAGGCTGTGGGGAAAATGAGCACTTCAACATTGCTGGGTGTGTGTGACCTACACAGCTACCATGAAGGTCAGAGTAGACATTCCTCAAAAAATTAAGATTAAAAATCCCATTTGACCTTCTTCATCTTCTTAGTACCTTGCCCCAAGAGCTAAATATGTAGTATAATGTTACCTCCATACCCATGCTTATAGTTGTAAAATTTGTAACAGGTACACTTAGAAGCAAGCTATGTGCCCATCAGCAGATAAACGGATGAAAAGATCTGTGATGTTTATACACGATGGCAGACTACTCTGCCATAAGGAATGGTAAACTTAAGGCACTTTAAGAAAACGTGTTCCTTGAAGGTATAATGTAAGGAGCAATAAGTTAGACACACACACTTACTAACACATGCTTTCTATTATGCGAAAAATTCAAAATATAAAGAAGTACAAAAACAAACACGGAAAATATAAATTATGGAGATAAATCTTTCTCATGTAGGAAGTAAAATAACATAGAAAAGTGGGAGAGAAGATGAAGTGGAAAAATAATTCAAATATGTTACATATGTCCAACTACCTGCCATGGAAGTAAACTATGGTGAAAACAAGTGCCAATAAATAATACAATACCATAAATATAACTGTCAATGGAGGAAAAGTTAAAGATGCTGTGTAAGAAAACAGTTTATGATTTAAATCCAGGAAATCAAATGACTACCAGAATAAAAATTTACAACCTTTGAAAAGTTAAACAATTGAGTTAGCATTAGACTTTATCTAGGATATCTATCTAGATTTCAATTAATAGTATGCAGATATCTAAGGAAATAGAAAGGTGTAGCACATACTCCATATAGAAGGCATTCTACGGAAACCAACTTCAAGAGGACATCACAAGTCAGAGCTCGAAGCACTGTTTATAAGTACACACTAATAAATAAAAATGCAGGAAAATAATGCAGAGACAAACAACTTAATGACAATGGAATACCCAGCTCTGACAAAACTAAACAAAAAAAGGGCATACAAATGAAGGACTGTTTTGTGTTTGTATATACAAAACAGGATAAATATACAGCTATTTTCTCAGTTCAATGAGAAGAAATATCTGTTCTAGTAGTGTTTGAACAGGATATCATGACTGCATCTTGTACTATGTATAACCACTGCAAAGACAACAAATTGCAAAGTATTAATTATTGAAACTGTCCTAATAATTGCTTTTTTTGCAATTTTATTGTTTATCAATAAAATTAATTTAAAAAATAGAAAGCATTTTTAAAAAGGAAATTCTACCATGAATGCTGGCATATGCCTGTAATCTCAGAATTCTGGGACTTTGAGGTAGGAATGATAGAAAACTTGAGGCCAGCCAAGAACTTTAGCAAATTAGTAAAACCATGTGTCAAAAATCTAAAAACAATAAAAGAGAAGTTGGGGATATAGTCCAGTGTGAAGGCAAGCGGCTTGATCTCCAGCTCTATAAAAATGGGGAAAACATATAGGGAGATGCTAAAATGACTACTAAAATGAACTAAAAATAATTCTCATTAGATAGCTTTGGGCAAAGATATAAAATGGCAAAAGCAAAAAAAAAAAAAAAAAAAAGTATTTTGCCGGTAGGTATAAAGATACTATTCAAGTTGGAAATTAGAGGAAAAACATTAAAAAACACTTAAATTAGTATGAAAAGCCTGTAGTATATCAGGTAATTTAAGAATAAAGGAGAATTTTTACCCTAGAGTGCAACAGATAGAAAAGAAAAACAGTGAAATTAAACTATTTCTTCGTATTATTGAAATCTCTTGATAAGCAGAAAATCTTTGAAGCATTACATATAAAGTAGGAAAACATTTAAGGGAGAATACAGTATTTTTCCTATATGATTCATATCATAAACTATTATCACATAACCATACACTGAAAGAAAAAATAAGACTTGCTAACAAAATGCTTTAGGCTATAACTTCAAAAATGGCAATGACTACAAAGACATGATCATACAGGGACAGCCAGGTAGCTCGGCGCACGAAGGTACCTGCCTAGGCAAGCAGGGGACCGGGGCTCAATCCCTTGGTAGCACACGCTGTGCCAACCCAGCTATGGGCTGTGCTGAGAAAGCCACTGAGACTGGACATGCTGGCATGCGCCTGTAACCCCAGCGCGTGAGCGGCTGGACACAGGAGGGTCACTATGAGTCCGGTCTATGCAGCGAGACCCTGTGGACCTTGTACTAAATACATTAAAATATGATTATAGAAATAAAAAGCGGTATGACTTAATAATTGGGATTAAGAAAATGATACTAGAAATCAAGAGAAATGTGAATGGAAAATGTTGGTAAATATAAATAAATCACATACACATATATAACATGCATATATATACATATATATTTATACATTCACTTTTCTGCTTTAAAGATGTAACTGCACACAATAAACATGAAGGCACTGTTTTGTGCATATAGATAGAAGAAGGCAAATGATTACAAAGAAAATGAAGTTATAAATAAAAATCTAGTGTGTATATACACTTCCATTATTTCATAAGAATTTACTCAATATGAAGTGTAAGGAGAATGTATTCTATTAAAGAAGCTATTCTAATCTCTAGAAAAAATATAAGCATAGACTACAAATAGGTACATCTTCGCTGTAGACATAAAATTAAAGAATATTTAAAATATTTTGATTAATCCAAAATAAATTGGTAAAGAAAGGGAAAAAAAGCTGAAAGTGAAATGTCAAACATAAATACTAGCATGGTATTAATTATATTAATTGTAAGTGAGTGATATATTTCAATCTAAATACTGATTATCAAATAAAGTTTAAAAAGGAAGAAAGGTTGGGGTAATAGTTCAGCAGCATATGTCCCTGCTTGGCAAGTGCAAGGTCTTGCGTTCTATCGCTAGTACAAAAGCATAAATAAAAAATAAAAGCAGATAAAAAAGGAGGGGCCAAGGCATTAGCTCAGAGGTCTAAGCACCTGCCTGGCAAGTGCAAGGATCCAGGATCGATCCTTGCTACTGCATGGTCTGAGGAGTCTGGGTAGAAACCAGTTATGGTGGTGCATGCCTATAATCCCAGTGCAGGCGAGGCTGAGACAGAAGGATCACTATGAGTCCTAATTACGTAGAGACACCCTGTACCAAATAAAAAATAAATAAATACATAAATAATAAAAATGAAGGAAACAAAATATCCTGTTTACAAAGTACATATTTTAAATATATGTGCCTAAATAAGTTGAATATGAAATTATGGAAAACGTGTTCTGCAATAAAAATGTGTAAAAATCTCAAATGTATAATGACTTAGAATTGAACAGAAAATGTTACCAGAGAAAGTAAACTAGAAAGAAAAGTAAACTAGGACCAATAAATTATGCTAAAATATTAGCATATAGAGGTTAAAGAAAAATTATATTCACCTATGATAACTTTATAAAATATAGATATACTTTATAACAGTTTAAAACATATTAGTTGACAAAAGTAAAAGAAAATCCATATCCTCACAGTTGGAAATTTTAACACATATTTTTCACTGATAAAAAACTAGTTAAAAATTAGCAAAATATACAAGAGAAGAACACAAATTTCATGATATACATCATTTTTCACTGTCCATAATATTTTCACACAAATTTCATGATATACATCATTTTTCACTGTCCATAATATTTTCCAAACTGGGTCACATGTTTGCTCATAAATATCTTTCCATATAATCAAAAGAATTGAATTAATATGGTTTATTTTCCTTAGCCAAAACAGAATTAAATTTTAAATTAACAACTTAATAAACTATATTTGGAAATTAAATAAAAGGTTTACAAGTCTAAAAAGTTCACATGAGAAATGAATAATATCTTGAAGGACAATAAATACCTAGAACCTATCAAGTTTATGACATGTGATTAAAACAAGAAGAAAATTTAATATTTCACATGTTTTTATTAGGAAAGAACAGACTAAATCCAAACATCTCTGCCTCAATAATGAGAGTATAGAAAATAGAGTGGCAAATTAATTGAAAAATAAGTTTGAGAAATGAAAAAATAAAAGACTAGAAATTTTTTAGTGGAAAAGATATAAGCAATAAAGATAATCAATGAAAGTTAATAATTACTAGATAGAGTTTATGAAATTAACACTGACCGATCAATGTGAGACAGAGGCAACAATAACAACAAAAAGACCTACCACTATCAAGAATGCAGAAGACAAGAGAGACTTTCCTAGGTACATTAAAATATCACAATGTAGTTGTCTAATGCACAGAGTAACATGGATGAATTATTTTCTTTTATAATTTTTTATACTAGGGACTGAACTATAAAATTTTTATTCTAAAAAAATTACATTGCGCATATTTAGATAGAACACTCTCAATGCTCAGATTTAGCAAAATGTGAACATAATAAACACTGATGGGGAAACTTAAATTGCTGTTTTCTTTTTGAACTAGGAAAGAAAAAGTAATCTTTTTTGTACAATCAGATAAAAAGCTTACAAGAAATCCAAAGAATCACACATGAAAAATTTTAACACAATATGCTGAAGAAATCAAGCCAGATACAAAAATATATATCTTGCACTATTTCATCCATTTGAAGTGAAATTAGTAAAATGTATGGTAAGGAATTTTTTTACAGAGGAAGATAAGTTCTGTATTTTGATAGTATTATAAATATAGGTATGTTCATTTGTCACAAAAGATCAAGTTACACATTTAAATAGTTCACTGAATTTAAAATTCTCCTCAATAGTAAACACAGAAAGTAGTTTAAAATTCATATCTATCATGTGAATTTTGACACAAAACCGTTTGTTAAATTTCTCAGTTCATGAACCTTAGATTGTGACTGTATTTGGATTTTCACAGAAGTGATTGAATTCAAACGAGTTCATTAGGATCAAACTTAATCCACAATGACAAATGTCCTTTTAAGGAAAAGGAATTTGCACACAAGCAAATATGAAGAGAACACAGTTTGAAGAGAAAGATTTAAAAAAAGCAATCTACAGGGAAGATAGGACCTATTCCTTCTGTGCTGACACTTCATTTTATTTTATTTTTTATTTATTTATTTTTTATTTTATCGAAGTACAAATATCAATAGACAGTTTTAAGACACCTTAACAGAATGGATTCGATAAATTAATACATTGCAAACTACTTTCATAATGTATTGGTATTGTACAAAGTGCATACATGATATTATACTTACAGACATTATTATAGCAGATGTCTCTTATCAGTAAATTAAGAGTGTAGCTGTTTACGTATCTTATTTTTTTATACATGAATTATATCAAAGATTCAATAATTAATACTTTCTACCTTGTTATTTCCTAGTGGTTGTCCATAGTACTAGAAGCCGACATAATATCCTTTAGTGCACCATTAATGCAAATCTTGCCTCTCATAGAATTATGTAGAAGCACAGCATTATCTATCCCAACTGTACTGTCTATACACACACATCATGATTCTTCCTTTCTATACCCCTTTCTTTGTCTACACCTGAGAAAGAATGGCACTCCACTGTCATTCAACCAATTTAGGTGCCTGAACTCAGCGATACAATCCAACACAGTCCAGCATTCCACAATAGTAAGTTATCTGAAGAAGTTGTTGACCATAGCCATTTACAGCTCAACTTATTCTGGCCCCATGTTGTATACCTCATTTTTATACTGTTCTGCTGGATGGTTAAAACCTAGATAGAGCAAGACCTATATACCAACACATGCACTTTTTGTTTCTTATGAGGTCAGTGAAGTCCCCTCAGGGTTTATCTTGTAGTCCTGTACATTATTCTGTGGATCCTGTGTCTGTGTCATCCATGTGGATGAGTCACGGCCAATGCTTGACCAGTTGGCTCTCTGTGAGAGCCTGAGAGAGTTTTCTCTCCATGTGAGTCTCCCCAGGCACACTATAGAACTTCCATCTTTTTCCTCTGTGGCTCCATAATCTCCTTGATTTTAGAGTCCAGCCTCCAGAACTACAAGAAAACTAATTTTTGACTTTTCCAATATTTTGATCGGTGGTATGTTGATTTGGAAATCCTAACAAACTAACACCTTTGTGATACTTGTAATTATGATAAACACTTTAAATTAGCAATACATTTTATTATATGCAAACAGTGACATAAATGATGCTTCCTAACCAGTCTTAGGAATGACCTTAAAAGGTTGAACATATTTTTGTGTAGCCACAAAATTCTTTTAACTTATTTCTGGCCAACTTTTTAATTAGGCCTGCCATAAACTTCAGGCTACATAGATGGCCTGGATTAGATTTTTTCAGTACATTCATGTGTTTGTTTTCTGTGCATCTTTCATTTGATGTTTAAATTATATTCAAAAGAGAAAATTTGAGTTGTCTCTCTTAAAAGCAGTGCATGGATAATGCTGATTCTTGTAAAATGAGTACCTGGAGATGTTAAGAAAGAATATAGATTTTTGAGATGAAATCAGATGTCAAACAAATAACATTATTATATTATTAAATGGAGAAGAAAGCTCAGTTTTGAAGTATTGCACTGAACCTTTACATTTTTTTCTGGCTATATTCATCAAATTTTCTCTAATTTTCTGAACTAACACTCAGGAAGAATCCTCACACAGACTGGGTAGGGAAGAGTGAAGGTAACCATAGGCCAACATGAGAGGTTGCAGCACACCATAAAGGTCTCCATGTAGGAAACTGATTTTTATATAAGTATGGTTCATGATTACCTTTATATGTAAGTTCTGGATCAAAACAATATATTGTTTAGTACTTATCCAAATCTTCCCCAAAAATATTAATTTATGTACCTGTATTTGATTATCAAGATTTTATGACATGCTAAATTAGATTAATAAGAAAATATCAAAGAACTGTCTAGATATTTCTGATGTCTTTCTAGCTTTCATATGTTTATAATTTAATTTGGCTAAAAATGGGATTTCATTTTTGAAAGTGTTTTGTGAACCATTGTTACATCCTTTTGGCTAGTCTTCTTAAATACTTCAATATATTCTGTAAATTTCCATTGATGTGAAATTAATGAATATATTTATAGCAATTTATATGACTGAAGAATAAAAGACTCAGTTAATTTCAAACCAGAAGTCCAAAGGTAAAAATCAGTTATAGATAAATATTAAAATAAATATGTGTGGATGTAGAAATTGCAAATTAGAGCCAGGAAGATAGCTTAGCAGTATAAGCTCCTGCCTGGCAAGTGCAAGGTCCTGAGCTCTATTCCACATACGAAAAAAAAAGTAAAAGAAATTGCAAACTATTTTAGTTTACTATGGATAAGGGGTAAAAAGCTTATTTTTCAATACTAGAATGTTCACATTTGTTATCTCTTTTTCTCATTAAACTTTCTTTTATTTATGTATTTATTTTATTATTATTATTATTATTATTATTATTATTATTATTATTATTTGACAGAACCAGGGATTGAACTTAGGCCCTTGTGCTTGCCAGGGAAGTGCTTATTCTACTGAGCCATCTCCCTTGGGTCTCAAAATTTTGTGACAAATTTTTGGTCAAGTCATTTCCATTAAAAAGCATTGTTTTAAAAAACTAATAACTTAAAATGTGCCACGCACAGAAAAAAAATGATCCACAAAACATTCTCCTTTCTTTCTGAACATTTTACGATGCATTGTTATCATTAACCAATCTTTCACTATTAAACTTAAATGGCCCATTGGGAGAAACAGTTTTGATACCTGTCTTCCACCACTGATTAAGACTGGATGGCAGGTGGCAGGGATAATACTCATTTAGCCTTCTGAGCTTTCTAGGCAGACTTGGTGACCTTTGTGACACCTGCCACATTGCCACAGGAGACATCTTTGACAGACACATTCTTGACATTGATGCCCACATTGTCCCAAGGAAGAGCTTCACTAAAAGCCACATGGTGCACTTCAACCGACTTGACTTCAGTTGTGACGTTGACTGGAGCAAAGGTGACCACCATGCCAGATCTGAGAACACCAGTCTCCACTCACCCCACAGGGACAGTGCCAGTACCACCAACTTTGTAGACATCCTGGAGTGGCAGCCACAAAGGATTGTCAGTTGGGCGAGTGAGTGGGAGGATGCAATCCAAAGCTTCAAGCAGTATGGTTCGGCTGGCATTGCCATCTTTACAAGTGACCTTCCATCCTTTGAACCGAGACATATTAGCACTTGGCTCCAGCATGCCTTACAGTACATAAATTTTTCTACTTTGCTCTTGGACATTAGGGTTAAACAATTATTAACATATCTATCTAAAGTTTCCTGTAAAATGTAGCAAGATAAAATTGCCAAAACTATCACAAAGACCAACATGTTCATGTACTTTCAAAAACTATGGAGGATGCATGTAAGAGTATTATTTTGGTATCTTAAATTTTCTCAAAAAAATATAAATATGCAATATAACATGGTTCTAGCTTGTTCAGGTTAAGTAACAAAATTATCATCATGAGGTTTGTTTCCCACCAAAGAAAAATGATCATAAAAGCCACTGAATAATGAGCTTGCTTGCTACATTTTCAAATAAATGGAAAGTCCAAATTTAGAAAAGTATATTTGTTTAAGTCAACAAAATATTGCCTTGATTTTTGGCTTATTGTGTAAGACTATGGATTATAAATATCAGGCTGATTCAGAGATCTAAATGGCTGTGTCTTATAAATAATTTACTTTGTGTCAAGCTCCTAAGATTTAAGATACAGATCATTTCTATACCACCCATAGTCACGCTCTTAGTCTACTGGCCTATCCATTATACTCTTGCTTTCTAAGCAGTACCACTTCAGCAGTCTGCTGAGTATAAATGGATTTCAGCTAGGGTGACCTCATGCCCTGGCCTCACAACTTACAATGCTCAAAAATAATTTGTAAATCTAAGCTCCTCATACATAATGTTTTTGGTTAGGAGTAATGTATTGGAGGTATACAGATAATCTGCATATTTGAGAAAACAAATGGTTGTAGTCAGCCTCACAGAGGTTCCAATTTGCTCTCTGGGTCACCACAAAGAAATTCTCCCTATGGGGTTTTGCCTTTAGAGAGACAAAGTGAATTGATTCTGTTGAAATATTCATTAAATTAAAAGGCTTCATTTACCCTTCTAAAAGCAATTAATCAGTTTTCCCCACTCTACATAGTACAGTACAAGCTACCACTTCACAAAAGGGCCTCACTGCTCTAGGGAGGATGCAGTGTGTAGCAACAAAAATTGACAGAGTCTGTTAAGAAAATTAGTTAGAGACACTATGAACGTTAAATCTGCATTAAAATATAGAAAACTTTGTCATAGGCAATTTCATAAAACTTCTTGTAGATAATAATCGAAGTTAAAAATAATTAAAAAGAGAAAAGACACTTGGATACATTTAAAGGATTTCAAACTGTTTTACATCATTTAACTTATGGGGAAGTAAAGTCAAATTTAAAATGCAGTAATTATGCCGTGCATTAAACATACCACAAATATGCATAGCAATTGTATTAATATGTATGTTAGTTATGAAGAAAAATATCAATATCTGCACATCCTATTTATGCTTAGATATGTATAATTAACTATACTAGTAACAATTTGTAGAACACATTAATCTTAAATCATCAGTTTCACACAGACCAGCTCAATAGTTGCAGGAGGTTATAAAACAAAGACATATTCCTCTGACAGCATTTCAATGCAATATATAAATCATTGAATAGTTTTGGATAGTATATAATGAAAAATTAATGGAAGTTGGTACCAAGAAGTGGGTTGTGTGACTGTACCTGACTATGTGATTCCAAAGCTTTTTGTGGGAGGATTTCAGAAAGTTTGGAGAAGCAAAGTGGAAAAGATTTCAGTTGCAGTAGGCAGAACATAATGGATGATTCTAGGTGGAGCTCTATCAACCAAACTATTGATGGAGATGTAGACTGGAAAGGTTACACTTCAATAATTTGCTGGAAGATGGACTGCAGGCCATTCTTGTTATGTTCTGCAAAGAAACATGCCAACTTTGTGTGTGCATCATAAGATTTTACATAATGTGAAGTTTAAAGATTAGCTAATCTTCTAGAATAAATTTTGCAGCAGCCCAATGTTCAGGCTATCACATGGGTATGATGGCTGCATTTGTTAGAACTCTAGTAGAAATCAGCTGAAATATGAGTAACAAATGCAGCCTAAACTCGGAAGGAAAAAAAATAGGTAGCTTCACCTTCTTGAGGAGAGTTGTGCCAATGAATTTTCTAAAAATTATTTTCAAAATCGCCATAGGTATGGACTGCTCCTTAGCTATTTCTGCCTTAAGATTTCTTCTCATCACTAAGAATCAATATTCAATACCCATAACTTAACAAGTGAAAGCTTTAGGAGATTCAGTACATGGTCAGCCTGCTCCAATGGAAGAATATCATGATGGAAGATCGTGGTGGAGCAAAACTACTTAAATCTTGTTTTGTGCGAAGCTGAGGAACCATGTAATACCAAAGGCCAGTCTTCTTCATCCACTTAAACACACATCAAAGAATGCATTTTATTTCTCTGCTAAGCATTTCTTAAACCATTGCAGATGACATATCAGAACTAACAGTCATAGACTAAAAAACTGTATTGGAAAAGATACCATAGCTCAATATCATCATTTGGTCTCCTAGTCATTAGAATTACTTGATACATAGTTATACGAAAAACACAACAAGAGGCAGCACTTAGTGAAGAATAGAGCTGAAACTGACAACAGATAGATTGACATTTTGATCTGGGGTTTCTTGATCTATGAGAAATAAATTTTTACTATTTATAACTTGCCATTCATAAAGTATTATATCACAGAAACACAAATCAAGATGCTGGTATGAGATATTAGTTGAATATTTATCTTGGAACTCTTTTTGAAAGAAAAAGCAAGATATAATCTATGGCTATTCAGGCTAGTGTAAGTCATAGGCAGTTTATTAACAATTAGCAACAAAAACCTATTGTTCAAGGAAAATACCTAACAGTATGTGCTTCTGGTGAAATTTATATTTTCAATTAAATATAAAATATTGGAAAACTTGCATCTTTCACTCTAATCTTTACCAAGTTCTTAACAGTGATGTTTGAACAATATGGGGCTTAATTTTTAAGAAAATTATTACACTAAAGGATACTTTACCATTTGCCCACCCATACTCACTATTGAAGCACACACATCTGACCATTCTTGTCACTTTCTGGAGGAGTTCTGGAAGGCCTCTTTCATGAGGGTTGCTATGAGGTGTAATCAAAATATGGCATTTTAATCTTCTGAGCTCTTTGGCTGGCCCCACCATCTTTATTCTTGCTTCAGAATTTTACTCATATTTTCCAGTTACAGTGTCTTCTTTCCTTCAATTTTTATGCCAGGTTTTGATTGCTATATAACATTTTTATGACTGTATTTTGGTACAGTGATCATACCTTTATTTCTACGGATATTTAAATTCTGAAAAGGCAGAGACAAATCTTTTTATTTAATCTGTGCTTTTAGTATATAGATATCAATAATCTCCTCAGGGGTTCACATCTTCTTCTATCTAAAGCATTCTCCAGTGCTCTTCCACACTGACCTTGGACTTGCTTTGATCAAGGGAGTGGTCACCAATTGAGATTCTTGAGCATAATAGAGTCCTACTACTTCCATAGTAACATGCCCAACGTGCTTGATGGAAAGATGAGAGAGCCAAGTAACTCTACCCTGTATCTAGCCTACTCCCAATTGTGTGAGCTTCTAGGTATTAAACTCTATACATACAGGCTTGTTAATGAATCTTGTTCAAATCAGAAATGATAGTTCAGCTTAAATTATTGAGTTGATGTTCTATAAGTCAAAAGAATGCTTTTTGTTGAAACTGAGTTGACAACCTGTTGTTACCCAGTAACAAAACTGATACACTGAACCTAGAACCCAAACAGAGTAAAATAAGACTATAATATTTTGCGTATGTTCAAATCCAAATCTGGGGCTTGCCAAATAACTCAGTGGATTAAAGTGCCTTCAAGTAGTCACAGGAGCTGGGAGTTCAATCCTCAGGACAGCCATGCCAGCCCCAATCCCAGGGCACACTGAGATGGCAATTGAGACAAGGCGTGGTGGTGCATGCCTATAATCCCAGCTCATGGGAGGCTGTGAGCAGGGAGCTCACTATGAGTCTGACCTTGTAGTAAGGCCCTGAACACCCTCTATGCCCTTTTCTAAACCAAAAATCTTAATCTGGATAAAGTGACTGTATTTTAGAGTATATTTAAATATGAGTCTGAAACACTTATAAATAAATTTGAAGTAGAAAGAAATGTGAGTCACTTTTTGAGTATTTATTACAAGTAAGGCATTGTGTAACTTCATATTTGATTCTATTTATTGTTGGCCCCAAGTATATAAATAAGCTTCCGATAACAAAAAATATGACTTAGAGAGATTTTATAGCTCATATATTTGGTACATAGAGATTAATAACAGGTCAATTTGACAGAAAGTTTATCTTTATAATGTCAGAATTATTTTACAAACTATCTGTCCTGAACCAAAGACAAAAGACATACTATAATGATGACAAAACAGTGACCTAGAAGAAATCTTGTTTCCCACAAAACTCAATGGAACCTGAATTGCATTATCCTGTATTATTTAATTTTATGTAACTTATAGCTGAGACTAATCTGGAGAAAGGACAATATTCATTTGCTGGAGCATGCAATTATATGGCCAGTACTTTGTGTAGACTGCACTGGATAGAGATAAGATAAAACTAAATTCTAAAAGCTAGTTTAGAATAAACAATAACGAGGATTTTTAAGACTAATATTAGGGGCCAGGGAGATAGCTCAGTAGAATAAATACTTGCTTGACAATCTCAAGGACCTGAGTTCAAGTCCTAGTTATGTAAAAATGCTGATAATGATAATAATAGTAATAGCTACTTCTTACAATTTTCAGTCCAAACCACTAAAATGATACATTTGTGAAGTTATGTCTGTGTGTGTGTGTGCATGCACGTGCATAAGTTACGATAGCTACATAGTTAAGCACTGTATTTATCATAATTTAATTGATTTGTTGGAGAAATCAGTTGGATGAGCATAAGAAATAGGTTAAGCAAGATCAGGTGCATATCTTGGGGAAGTTTAGCCAAAGCCACACACTTAGTAGCACTCTTTGAGTTCTTAGTTCCATGACCATTGCCTCAGTAACACCAGAGTAGAAGACACGATTTTCCTCTTCTGAGAATAAACACCTAACACTTGTCCTAAGGCAGCTGAACAGCAGGCTTTCTCGGAGTCAGAGATGCTCAACTGCAGTAGCTTTGCCCACACATTTCTGTCATGGATATTCAGCAGCATCCATGGCTGCTAACCAAGACACTCCTAATACTCTGCCTGCTCTCGTTCTTGGTGGTAACAACCCAAAGTATCTCTAGGCATTGAAAATCTGCCTCAATGATCTGAACAGTCATTTCTTCAGGAACACATTCAGTAGATTCAGAGGAATAAAGCACAGTTTAAAAATTGTTCTTGAATATTAACAAATTATACTTATATATTTACTGAGTACAAGATGTTATTATTTATATATGTGCATTTATAATACATATACATATATATTATACACATATATATGCAT
Source organism: Ctenomys sociabilis (assembly GCA_004027165.1). NCBI lineage: Eukaryota > Metazoa > Chordata > Mammalia > Rodentia > Ctenomyidae > Ctenomys > Ctenomys sociabilis. The sequence continues at coordinate 220,363 of PVKA01000234.1, forward strand.
ATATGCATATATTTGAATAATTAGTTAAGCCAATTATCATATGTGTCCCTGCAATACTTGTATTTTTGTTTGATTACTTTTTGATATTCTGGGCTTTCCTTGATCTTCCACCTCTGGTGTTGATTTACTGTTCCAGCTCAGACAAGATATACATTTGTAGAACAGGAAATACCAGTTTTATCTTTCATCATTGTCTACACTATCTCCTACAGAGATAGTGGAAAGGTATTTAATATATGCAAATCCAACACTATTTCCTAATAAAATAATTATAATTTATTAAATATATTCCACCAAGAAAAAGAAAATAAAACTAAGATGTTTTTGCTTATTTTGGGCTGAGGCTTTTGGAGTAACAAATAATCTGTTTCAAAGGTCTTCCTATGAGAGTCATCTCAGATTATGACCTTGTATACAAGATGTATTTGAAAAATTTTCCACATAGCATTACATATATAGGGTTCCTTGTATCAACTACATCAAAAACAACTATGGCACTCCTCTTTTAATATTATCAACCACTATTGGCTTATATGTTACTCTTTTCATAACTATATTTTCATTCAAAATTTAAACTCTGTGGACTCTAAGCAAAACTTGAATCTCAAATCTAACATAAAAGGCTTGTAACAGCATACTACTTATTTTTGTTCTTGCTTTGCTATTTTCACTTGGGTATTGGGTACACGGTCTCACTGAGCACATCGGACTGCTGCGGTTCCTCCTGCGTTCAGCCTCCCCCGCGACGGGATTACAAGTGTGTGCCGCCGCACCGGACTCATTCGCCTGTCCCTGCCAAAACAGGTACTTAGGCCACTGAGCTATCCTGCTGGCTCTCATATTACATGTTTATAAAGTTTTCTGTTCAAAAAAATTATTGAGTCTTTCAGTTTCAAATTATGAAGCTAACTTAAGGAACACTGCACACGAAAACTTACATGAAATTCTCTGAAATTTTGAGAGCTTCTGTACTGTCAACTTACAAAGGTTCTAGAGTTACAATTTTATTTTATCTTGGCTATTCCAAAATCAATGGCTACAAGCATTATATAATCAATATAGAGAATCTTAGTCATATTTCAGAGGCTTATAATAACATATTGAAATCTATAATAACATATTGAAGATACAGTGAGCAGTATCTTCTCTCACACCAAGAATTTTTTCAAAGATACTCAATATCCATCTTTTTCTGCTAAAGTAAGGAATGGTTGCATGGTTGCACACTATTAGTTGAATTGCCTCTTTTGTCACTTCTGCATGTGTGTGTGTGTGTGTGTGTGTGTGTGTGTGTGTGCATACACATTTTCCACAATTCATTCTTCTCATCAGGGCTGCAGAACACAAAAATCACGAAGAGCTAATGTGTAGGCAGGTGTTCTCCTGACCTTTGCAGTGCTATGTAGATTTCCCCATAGTAACCACTGCATTCTGCCATCGGTAAGTCTAGCTTTGGTAATGTAAAGATACACAGTTCATCAGTCATTTGTAAATTTTACATACAAATCTGAGCACAAATGACTGCAGGATTGGAAATAAGAGGAACTGACATTTATATTGAGAACTAATATTTTTGTATATGTCTAAAATGATCTATTAAAAAATCTTAAAATTCATTTGTCATGCACCTGCCAATGTTACTTCAATAACAAACAGTTTTGATGTTTAAACTTCAGATATTTCTAACAAACATTCTCACTGAGCTAACTTCTGAGTGATTCAAATGTAAATTCAGATGAGTTCCTTGTGTATATAACATTTTAAAAAGGTCAATTGCATCAATAATGCAAATAAAGATCACGTATAGTAATACAAATGGCTTTAGGGATGCAAAGGTAAGAAGAACCCCTTAAAAATCCATTGCCATATATAATAGAGAACACAGGAACAAAATCAGAATTTCAGAAAAATAACAGTTCTCAGTTTGTAGTACAAAGATGACCCAAATATTGCATGAAACATATGTGAATATCATTTTGTCATAGTAAACTAAAATCTAACCTAGCACCTTGTGTATTTATTTGCTAAATTCTTGGTGTGAAAGAAGATACTGCTTCTTCAATATGTTATTATAGATTTCAATATGTTATTATAAATAACATATAAATACAGTGGCAACCTGAATCTCCAACCTGATACCAAGCCGGTGTATTTAAACATCCGAAGTCACTACCCTTTCTTTCCAGCTCCATAATATAAAATATTTAGAACAAATAAAAGAAGATGCTTCACTCAGCAGGCAGTCACCTTGTGAAATTCACTGTCACCATAGGTCACTGGGCTGGATAATTTTATGACCAATAATAACATTTGTCTGAATGCATGCTGAGAAAAGGTAATCAAATCTCACACTTTAGGGAATAAGTTGCCCAATACAGAAATTGGTAGGGAATGACTTCCTGCACAATTTGCTATGGGTATTACAAGGGTTACAGTCACTGGCAGGGAGGCTGCCTGCTCCTGTAAATCAGTACAGAGGCTAACAGGTCAATGCACGTGATCTTGAAACTATATGCAAGATCTAGGATTAATGCTGATGACCATGATGATAAAATATTAATGCACAGGCTTATTTGTAAAGGGTAACTAATGCATATACCTGTGGATTAATTTGGTTAATGTGGAAATACTTTATTTGCTACAATTTAAAGAGCTATGGTTTCTAATTTTTCTTTTAGGGCAAGGGTAGAGCATAGAAACAATTTGGGATTGACCCCAGGCTGTCCTCCATTGTTTAGGACAGCTGCCTTTCTTTATCATTCTGTTTTCAATATGAGTTATCTGAGTTTTATAGTAGCAAAGTGGGAAAAATTATAATCCAATCAGAAGTCATATAAAGGAAATTTTATCACAAAATTATGAAAAAAGAAATATTACCCACTATAATATTTATGGCAATCATTTCCTCTTTTTCCTCTTATGACTCTAGCCTTGCCATTCTTTCCTGGAATTTTTCATGGTTGTGGAAAAGGAATTTATTTTAAATGAAAACAACTACATACATTTGACAGAGTCCTCTAGGGGCTATTCTGGGTTTCAGAATGAACAGGGTGAGGAAACGATGTATAGTATTAGAATTTTTGGAACTTCTGGGGAAATTGTTTACTGAAATTTAGTTTGTTGCATATATAACACTATTTCATCTGTTTATGTGACTATTATTTCTACATTTGGAGTTCTTCCACTGTATCTATCCAGATTTTGTTTCTTACATCTAGGAAGTAACACTGTAATGAAAAGTAATACAATGGAAAAGGATGTCTTCTCTACTTTCTGACAAGTCAAAGATAGATCAGCAAAAATATGTTGACTTTTGATTTTTATTTTTGTTGTAAAGTCCACATCCATTATTAAATTGTAATTAGCTGTCAATGAATTCAAATCACAGGATGGCTCTCACAGTCAATTACTCAGTTTAAGAGAAAAAAATCTTTAGGGAAAACAGCAATTAGTGGGTTTAATGTACATTTTTCCAAATTCCCAGAGATGTGTGTAATCCATAAAAAAAATAAGTCAAAGAAAGAAAGGAGAAACATGCATTTAGATGGGCATGATCACCTGCAGACACAATTAATTATCAACTCCATTAAGACAATGCAATTACTATTTATTTTTGTTCTAAAATGTAACCAGATATTTATACAGTAGACTACATCAGTTATTAGAAAAAAACTAAAATGAAAATATATTGGATATAAATAATATCTGAGGTAAAGTAAGTGGGGTTAATTATTTTCTCAGCTTACACTTTGTCATATATATATATATATATATATATATATATAGAGAGAGAGAGAGAGAGAGAGAGAGAGAGAGAAACAGAGACAGAGAGATAAAGAGTGTGTGTGTGTGTGTGTGTGTGTGTGTGTGTGTCCAGGGTCTCAGCGTCTCATTATGCAGCTCAGACTCATAGTGACTCTCCTGTCTGCAGCCTCCTTAGACACAGTGGGGTAGGGCTGGTACTGCACAGGAGACTGAACTTGGTCTCTGCGCTTGTCTATGTAGGCGCTTAGTCTGCTGAGCTACCTCGCTGGTCCAAAGTTAAATATATTAAACCAATAGTAGTCATTTAACAATGTTTATCATTAAAACAAAGGAAAATATTTGGATTGAAAATGTGAAGTTTCCTATTATGTTTTCATAAACATCTAGTTTGCACCAGAAAATAGATGAATGTCAAAATTTTATTAGCAATGTTAATGTCTTTTGGCAAAAGACATTAATCTGATTATTTTCTTTTCTATCACAGTGTTAGTCTTGTAATGCCTGAATCCAATATGTCTGTTGAATTTCTCAGCTTAGTTGCTCTCTCAGATACTGACTCAATTATATATACCTATCTCATTTGCCAATTCTTAAATCTACAAGAAAGATTTTACACTGAATATTTCTCTGGAAGCAACCATCTCTTTTATACAGTAGAGTTGTTTGTGTATTTTTTTCTTTTAAATAAATCATTTTGAAAATATTTATGTTTGGAATCATGCAGCCAAAAATGCTTACATAAATATTTTCTGTTGCAGGAACAGAAAAGCTCTGTTTGCATGGCACAATTGCTAATGAATTGGAAAGAAATTAATGCAATAAACTGTAGATCTTTTTATTAAAGCATGTTTTATTGTTATCAAGTTAAATTAAATAGATTTCTTCTAAACCATATATATCTGTATAAAACTTGCTATATTTTCATTAAGTAAATCATACGCACTTTGCAATTCTCTCTGTCTTTCTGTCTGTCTGTCTATCTATCTATCTATCTATCTATTTATCTATCTATCTATCTGTCTATCTATAACACTGTGTCAAATAGGTTCAAAATAAGCATTTTATTTTTGTTTTATATTTTCATTCCCTTTAGGTTACACTAAGCAAAATGTTTTCTTTCATTTCATTGAAAAACAGGAGGCAACTTGGTTTTAGCCTTCAAAGACTATATAATTTTTCACTGAAGTAAACAAGCCTAATTTTAGAAACATGTACGGTGGTAATTAAAGTGCCCCATATGTAGCTATATTATAAAATATCTAGAGAGAGTAGATTTTGTTTAGTGTCTACAAGTACTTCGTTTTATAGTTATTTCCCAACCAACACACACAAACATACTTCAACCTTATGGTTGGTAACACTGTATTACCATCTGTGTGTTTGTATTGTAAGCAGAACATACTATGAAAACGAAGTAAAAATGTAGAGCAGAACAGAAAACTGCAGCTAGTTTTAAGTTTATTACTCTTTGCCTTGAAATTTTAACATTCCAAACATTATAATTTATTGTCTTCTAAATAATGCTCAAAGAAATTCACTTAGGAGAAATGCAGACAGAGTAAAAATAGATCAATCACTGATTTGGGAACTGGCCCTTTTAAAAATAGTCCTATTAGTATTTAGTGTTTTCTTGTTTTATAGTGCAGTAATTACAGGAATTATCTGTGCTTAATAAGATAATTACTAGTAGGTGTGTATAAATGGGTTTCTATAACCTTTGGCTGTTTTCACTAGTTCAGATTTCACATCTATTTTTCTATACTTAATTTCTGGAAAGTAATTTTTCCTTGTACCTTAAAAAGAATGCAGATGTTTAGTATGAATAACTCAATTGATATCAGGTAATGCTTAGGCTGTCTTGATCACTGTATTGATTAACAGTTGATATAAAATTCATGAAGAAAAATAGAAATATTTGGTAAGTATATATGTATTTTTATTTCATTTTGTATGTGTATGCTATTAGAAGAATTAACAAATTTGGTCAAAGTTTCTCTTATATTAAATATCTAATTTAATACATTAAAATTTAAGTTCACATTGCATATAATATATTTAAGAAAACTGATTTCTTTTAATGTATTTAGTACAAGGTCTACAGGGTCTCACTACATAGCTCAGACTCATAGTGACCCTCCTGTTTTCAGCCTGCCAAGTGCTGGGATTACAGGTACGGGCCACCTCTCCCTCTCAGTGTGCTCTGGGAGAGGGGCTGGTGAGACATGCAGGGGATCGAACTCTGGTCCCTGCATCAAGAAAACTGATTGTTTTTAAAAAAATTATATTCCATGTGAAATTTAATGTGACTTAATAGCCCTACAATAAGTTTATTTTTTATTGATTTATAAATATCAGTCATCAGAAAATAACCATAAAAACCATAAAGAATGCAGTATACATATTTTTTAGAAAATGCTAAACTTTATTTCATAAAACAATGAATAATGAATGATTCACAAATGAGACACTTCGTCCTGGACTTAAGTGTAGGAAAAAATAAATAAAAAGAAAAAATCAAAAAAGTTTTACAAGACAGAGGATACAATTTAATCTCCCAATTTAAACAATCCAAGCAGACAAAATGGAAATAATATTTAATGCTACATGGAATTCTTAAAATATGAAATGTACAAAATATAAGTCAATAACACCATCCACATATTAAAGGACAGTGACTCCTAAATGGTAGAAAATAAGCTACTTAATTCCTGGTATGTCAGAGTTTAGTGTCCTTATTTCCAGGACAATAAACAGAGCTGGAAAGGAAGTACATTGCAGCCACTGAACTGTTTTAATTTAAGAAAACAGAACTATGATCTCACTGAAACAATTTGGCCTAGAATTTCATAGCATAGATATAGCGTCAGAGAGGAAAGTATTGCCCAAAGGTAAAAATGGAGATGCAGAGGCTTCTCTCTGTATATTCAGCAGAGCACCACACAGTGCATGTGAGCAACTACATGGTCTATATCTCGGGCACAATCGTGCGGGGGGCTCTGAATCAGTTCCCAGTAGCTATGCAAGCCTAGGAACAGGGACTCTTTCTAGGGTCTGATTGGGAAACACGATTCAGATAACACCGAAGAGAGCACTTTAAAGCATATGGATGCAGCAGTAAGGAGCAATCAGCTTTAAACCAGACAGTTCTAGCTGTTGAGAGAACAGCTAGAACTATGTGGTTTGTTTCTTTCCTTCTATTTATTTATTTGTTTGTTTATTTATTTATTTATTTATTTTATGTATTCAGTACAGGGTCTATACGGTCTCACTGCACAGGTGGGATTCATAGTGATCTTCCTGTTCTCAGCCTCCCAAGTGCTGGGATTACTGGTGCACGCCACCTCAGTCTCAGTCACTGTCTCAGTGACCCCCCTGGGGGGGGGCAGGCACAGCAGGCCCCGGGGATTGAACCTGGTCCCTACATCTGCCTATGCAGGCATTTTAATCCTGCTCAGCTATCTAGCTGGCCCTTATCAAGCAAAATGTAAAAGACCCAAGTAATCAATATGATTCTAAGTGATGTTCCTAGAACAGAGAATCATGCTAAAGGACATTAGTAGGAACATGAAAACATCCAGCGTATCAAAACATAAGTTACCTCACAAAGTTACATTTATTAAGTAATGCATCACCAGGCCTACAAACAAGTAGGACAATTGAAACTATAATTACAAGACAAATCCATCAGCTATAATCAATTTATAATTGATGCAGATGGTAGAAATGAAACACAAGATATTAAAATATTCATTATGAATTCAATATGTTCAAAAAAAAGTTAAGAATGGATGATTTAGAATTTCCCAAATTAAAACTCCCAAATGGAAAACTGCAGCTTTTGAATTGAAAATACACTGGAGATCTTGGGTAATTTCTTCTGTTTAAGCGCAAAACTACCCCATTCTCCAAAACTTCAAGACGAGGAGGAAGGAACTGCCTACACTAATGATTAAGTGTGGCTCCTAGGGCAAGTGACTGACATGATAAACTAAAATGCTGAGGTCTTGACAGAGTCCCCAATCCTGAGTTATGGATGACCTCAGATGCTCTCCCTGTAAGGCACTTTAGAGGTCAGGGAAGGCAAAGATTGGTTACTTGGGAAATTTTATTTATTTATTTATCTATTTATTTAATTAATTAATTTGGTAACATGGTCTCAGACTCATAGTGATCCTCCTGCGTCAGCCTCTCCAGCAGTGGAATTACAAGCGTGAGCCACCACACTGGTTTCTGTGGCCCATAGGCTCACCCTGGTTTCTGGGGTGGGCACATAATGTGGTAGCAGGGACTGAGCACTGGTCCTTACACTTGCAAGGACAGGTACAGCAGGCCCCGGGATTGAACCTGAGCCCTACAGGTTATCTCCCCAGCTCCCACTCAAGGTTTCTGCGGGAAATTGTGGGTAAAATAGCCTGAGTCTACAGGTGCCGCTATAGTAATTAGCAGAAGCTGTGCACACCCAGTCATCTCGGGTCCGGCCTAAACACACTATGATCCCTCTCCATGCCCCTCTCATCTCCTTGAAAGTGAGATCAGCAGCACATCTCCAAAAGCATGCTCTGGAAATTTCCAGAGTGTAGGCCCATTTCTGGACCTCCCCAGAGATCTGTGAGTGGCAGATTTAGTACACAGCCTGTCTACTCAGGCCTCTCTGCCCCTGTACCAAGTAGAACAAATCAGCAGATGGGATTTCATTCTGCCAGCAGCCGACCGAGTGCAAGTTGCTATTTTGACTTCTATAACATCTCACCATGTCACACGATGTTCTCCCAGACCAGGAGCTAATTCACAGGGCTTCTAAAAAAATTTTTTTTAATTAGGCCATTAAGTGGTCTCGGTCTCCTTGCATCTTCTATCACTAGAAATTTATATCTTCTGCCTTTCTTTATTTTCCCTTTATTACCTTCTCTGATACCCCTAATTCTTTTCTTCTATATAAATATATAATTCTTTTCTTCTATATAATTACCATCACTGAAATTTATTTTCTTCTAAAACAAATTCACAGGACATAGAAATATTTAAAATTACATATGAGAAATAGTTACTTTTTTTTGATTCTCTACTTTTTTCCCTTGATAGGCAAGTCCTTCACAAGTAGCTGTTTCTTCCATTGCCTAGGTTTGTGTTCTTTCTGGTTCATTAGTGGCTTTTAACCTCTGTTGTATACTCTCTCATTTCTGCTACATTTCTCTCCCAATTTCTTGCTTTGTATCCCTTAATATTACATCTTACATCTCTAATCTTTCCACAAATAAAATTGTTAAAAATCATCACTACCTATTTTTCTTTTATCTCTATATCTCTTTTCTCATAATTTATTTTCTAATAGTTTTCATAGTTTGAAGCCTAGTTTTTCTTTACCACTATTCCCTCATCTTCCTGGGTTATTGAAAGGGTAAATACTTTTTCAACAAGTCTTAAATTGTACGTTGGTATATGTCACTTTATTATACATTGCTATTACTGGTAGTTGTTGTGGTTTCACAATGTAGTGCTAGAAATTGGTATGACTTGCCAAAATTGATCAAAGAATAAATAGGAGTGTTGAACAGACCAGTAAAAAGTAATAAAAAATGCAGCCATGAAAAATGACTAGAACCTGATGAATGTACTGTAGAATGTTACCTAAATTGTAAGAACTGCTAGCAATGTTGCTCAAACTTTCTATGTGATTAAATAAAATATAATGCTTTCATACTCATTCTATGAAGCCATCATTACATTGATAGCCAAACTGGATAAGGACCTGCAAACATAGATGCAAAATTCCCCAAATACTTGCAAATAAAATTTAAAAATTCATTGAAAAGTTCATGTACCTCACCAAATTGGCTTAATCTCAGGAATGCGAGGATAGTTCAATGTACCTAAAGAAATAAAGGGAATATGCTACATGAACAGAAAAGAAGGATAAAAGCTATATGCGCACAACTATACATTCAGAAAAATCCTTGCCAATACACAATATCTTTTCATCATAAAATCTATGAATTAATAAAATGGTATTATAATGGCTTTACCTCAAGTAGATGAAAGCCATATATGACAAAACTTCATGCAACATCATGCTAAATGATGCAAAATTGTAAGAATTTGCTTTGAAAACCAGAGTGAGGAAAATATGTCCAGTCTCCTTACTCCTCTTCAGTAAAATATTTGAAATTTTAGATAGAGCAGTACAGTATGAGAATAAATCAAAGGGACATGAGCGACAAATGGAAAGGTAAAATTATCCCTATTTGCAAATGAGATGATTCTTTACACCGAAGACCACAAAATTTCTAACAGAAATTTAGATCAAAAAATAAAGTGAATAAGTAGGACACAAAAATCCTATATTCCTAATATACTATTCCTATATCCCAAAAATGAACCCAGTGAGAGAAAAGAAATCCATTCACAATAGTGAAAGAAAGAAGGGAAGGAAGAAAATAGAAATAAAGTGAAAAAAAAAAACAAAGAGAAATCAATTTTACAACTATAATGAAAATTATATTATTTTGAAGAAATTAAAGAGGACATTAGAAATGTGCACATCCTGTGTTCTTGAATTGGCAAAACTAACACTATGCATTATAATAAACACTATAAAATTCATATTATTTTGTTAAGTGAATGAGCAAAACTAAGATTGTTAAAATGGCCACAAAATGATGTTTAGAGATAATGCAGTTTCTATCAAGCTACAAACATTTTCCACAACTAGGGAGAAATCCTAAAATTTATATAATATCAGAAGAGACTCAGAACGGACGAAGCAACAGTTACCAAAAAGAGCAAAGCTGGAAGCATCACAAATCAGATTTCAAAAGACACTGCAAGCCTATCGTACGAAATATGCACCTACAGCTGTGGATTTAGATAGGGACCAGAACCATACACTGGAGAAAACATACAAAAATAGTGTGATAAAAATAATAGAGATCCAAATGCAGAATACTGAAACTAGATTGCAAAGACTGCCCATCTCTCACCCTGTACTAAAGTCAAAAATGGTCAAATGATTTAGAAATAAGTACATAACCTTTGAAATGGGTTGGACACAATATAGTGAAAATACTTGAAGCCAAAGGCTTTCTAAACAGAACTCAAATAGCAGAGAAAATAATACCAAGAGTTAACAAATGGATTATGCCAAATTTAAAACCTGCTGTACAGGAAAGAAAAAAAAAACTAACAGAGTGAGAAAACAACTAACAGAGTTGAAAACAAATGTCCATTGCTCTTATGAGAAAAGATAGACATCTGTAATAAATAAATAGTTAAAATGTACTGAAAATAATCTAATCAATGGGCATGTCTTACTTTTCTTCTTACTGAAACACAATAACCAACACCCAAAGTTAGAGGACAGAAATTTTGTTTGGCTCTCAGTTTTTAAAGGATTCCGTCCATTGCTACTGGTTCCAAGCAGAGGGACACTGTAGAGTAGAAATTAGTGCATGGCAAGTAGGCAGAAGAGAGCAAGCAATGGCTCCAGTAGTTTTTTTTTTTTTTTTTCTCACCTTTTATATCCTATTTATGTTACCAGGGCAAGTGTCAAAATAATCAGTGGAGGCTAGAGAGATAGCCTAGTAGTCTAAACTCCTGCCTGCTTAGCACAAGGATCTGGATTTGATCCCTTGTACCACATGCCATGCCAACTCCTGAGCGCAGGGTACACCACGCCAGCCACTGAAAACAGGCACGGTGATGCATGCCTATAATCCCAGAGCTGGGGAGGCTCAGACAAGAGGATCACTGTGAGTGTGTGCTGCTAGTTTACCAAGTAAATAAAATATTAAAAACAGATCAATGCACTGATTATGGAATCTGCTAGCCTTAATCCTAATACCCTTATTTCTAGCATTCCACTGTGTATCAGTCACACACTCTAGATTCATCCCCCTCTCAAAAACCTCAATGTATGACCACATGAGCCTTTGCAGGGACATAAAAACACAAACTGTAATACATAAGGTAAACTAAGTAAGCAATTATCAAAAGAAGAAATGCAAATGAATAATAAATACATAAACAATCAAATCCTTAGGTAAATGTACATCAAAACACAAAAACCTAAACTATTAGAGCATCTTTATTCATGAAGTATTTGTTGCTCATTCAAATGTCTATTTTGGGTCACACAAGAAATATAAATTAAAATAACATTAAATTTCCTCTCACTCCCGAAGAGAAATTTCTATGCCAATAAGAATACCAGGAATGCTGTTGGAAAAAAAAAAAAAAAAAAAAAAAAAAAAAAAACTCTCCTCTACTCTTGCTGAGTGTGTAAATTGGTACAACCATTATGGAAATCAACATGGAGATTTCTCCAAAACGGAAGTTAGAGGTATTTTAACCCAGCCATTCATTTTCTTGGTACCTTCCCTGGGTATTAGCATCATGTCACAGTGAAACATGTCCACTCTGGTTTACAGCACCACACATTGTAATACCAAAATCTTGGAAATTGTTCAAATGATCAGTAAGCTAAGAATATTGGTTTTATATACAATGGTTTACTACAGTGCCATAAAAAGGATAAACTTGCAACATATCTAAGTAAATGATACACCTTGAGACCATGCTCTTTAAGTGACACAGACATGTGAAATATCACATTGTTTCTGTTGCATGAGAAACCCAAAGCATAAATAAAGTGCCAAATGCATAATAGCCATTGGAAAGTAGGAAAAAAATGGAAGAGAAGAATATACTCCCTGTGATGATTGAAAATATGCACACAATATATGCCAATAAAATTAATAAAATAATAAAAATTCTTAAATTTTACCTAAGCTCAGTTAGAATAGCTAACAACAACATAAAAATAAAATACCATAAAATAAAATAAAATAACAAATATGTGTGAGGATATGGGGAAAAGGAAAAGCTTTAAGCCGGGAATGGTGGCGCATGCCTGTAATCCCAGCACTCAGGAGGCTGAGGCAGGAGGATTGTTGTGAGTTCGAGACCAGCCTGAGCTACAAAGTGAGCTTAAGGCCCGCCTGAACTGCATAGTGAGACCCTGTCTCAAAAAGACAAAAAAAAAAAAAAAAAAAAAAAAAAAAAAAAAAAAAAAAAAAAAAAAAAAAAAAAAAAAAA
>PVKA01000235.1:0-26568 GCA_004027165.1 Ctenomys sociabilis
GCGAAGACTCAGGACATAGGAGAACCTGTACTGCAATATTATGAGACTCAGGTGAGCTCCAAGTTTTCTGAGCAAGGAGATTGTGGAGCCACAGAGGAAAGAGATTGAAGTTCTATAGTGTGCCTGGGGAGAGTCACATGAAGAGAAAACTTTCTCTCAGGCTCTCACAGAGAGCAATCTGGTCAAGCATTGGCCGTGAATATAAATATTTTTAAATTCCACTACAATACTTGTGGATTATCCTATGGCAGTTTCCAAAGATTCTTCATTCGAAATTTGTGATTTGGGGCTTAAATCAACAGGTTTAGGTGATGTTGTTTATATTTTATTTTAGATGTTCCTCCTATTTAAATACAATCTTCAAATAATATTGTTAAGCATAGTGTACCCTAAAATTCTAAAGAGTTTGATGTTAGTTGTGAGAACTACCTCAGGTAATCATAGTTGGTGTCAATTACTTAGGAAACAGCTGGAGAAATTCTTTCTACATAGCAGTGGTCATAATATAGAATATTACAGAAATACTCAATTATCATTATAATGTAACTGAGATATTTGTCCTTAATGCAGTTGTTTTCTATGTTTTCTATGTGTTTTGGCCTTAGTCTTGTTTTTATAATTAAATTTACAAGGCCTTATACGATATATAAATGAATCTGATGCTGGAAAAACAAAAGGAGGATGGAGGAAAGGGGAAAAATTGACATATGTTATGTGCATGTACAAATTCTCCCCAATGGGTGTGATCATTATTATAAATATGTATGTACCGATAAAAGTTTTTTAAAAACTGAAAAAAAGAAAGCATAAGCAGTAAATGATGGTTGACTACCCATGCAATTTTAAAATCTGAAGTACATTAATATTCTAAATAAATAAGATTTTCTCTGTTGAGTCTCTTTAGTAGATGAAACTACATTGTTTGATGATAGCAAATCTGGTGATGATCAAAATGCTTAAGAATAACTATTAAAATAATAATGCATTCACTGGCAAGATAGAATAATTACTCAAATTTACCAAGAAATGTTGGAAAATCTTAAGAATAATTTATTCAGAAAATTAAATAGGAAAACATGTCTACTTTAATAATAAAGAACAAAATATGAAAGCTATTATTATTTTTGGAATTGTTCATTTCTTATAATTTTCTAATGAACATGATTCATTTATCACTGAATGTAATTATATTATCATATCAACAAAAGACATTTCATATAATTAAAGGCACAAATCAAAAAATACCTTTGTTATCCTGTGATACAAATTATTGGTTCTGAAAATATTGCCATTAAATTATTCACATTCTTAGCAGATAAACATCTGAAACCTACATTTTGGCTTCTGTAATTGTTTGACATTTATTATTAAAACTACAATGGCTTAAAATATGCCTAATTTCAAAGAACTTACATCAAAGTACTGAGTCTTATGAAAACTATGTTTCACTTGTTAGAGTAGTGATTCTAACTTTGGAGAGACTTTGCACCCCATGGGGCCTTCAAGGATGCCTGAAGACACTTCCAGTTGTCACAAATTGGAAAAGAATACTGCTGGTGACTAGTGGGTGGAGGACAGGATTATAGTTAAACATCCTGCTCTGCACACGATAAAAAAGAATGACGTGAACCCAATTCTCAATACTACTGAATTGTAGAAAATCCTCCTGTAGATGGTAAGTGCTTGTCGGCTTAGCCTGTATAAGAAGGCAAGAAGCACACCTAAAATGAGGCCAAAAGAATCTATATTTGAAGAGCTTGTGATATTTGACCAAAGAAAATTTTCTTCTTCCACAGCAAGTGGAATTCAAACTATGCCTTCTCATTATTGCGGGCTTCTCACAGCACAGGAAACATGATGGAAAGTGGAAAGGCAGTATGTGCTTGATATGGAGTGAAAATAAGGGCTTCACTGTGAAACAGGAATCAATTGACCTACTAAGAAACACCTACCATGGAAATCAATACAGCTAAAGCTTGAGCAATCAGACTGAATAACTCTCTTCTCGCCCAATGTCAAGCACAGGTGACACTCCATATTGCTTAGGAGCCACTATTAAAACCTAGCTTTCCATTGCCTTAAGCTAACATCTTCATTTTCCATGAAATCTAAGTGATGGCACAGGAGTATGATTGCTTACAGCTGCAAACAATCATAAATGAAACACTTGTTAAACTTTGGCTAAAATTTCTCCTCGATGGCTTATAGTTGTCTTTCCCAAATAAAACTTTTCCTACTATTTCCTTAAATAAGGCCATGGTAGACCACATAAAGTCATGCAGTATATACTTCACACAAATAATCCAGTGATTACAAGGTAAGTGTACATTAAGTTTCTTCCTTAAAAATCCTGCATTCTCTTTTTTTGCATTCTTAAATATAAATTATAATTTTACATTGGGGACAAGCACTGTGTAGTTTACTCATGTTTTAACCCCATCCAAAGGAAGGAAAATCAGAAAACTTCATGCTACAGAGGAAAAAGATTTCCTGTGTGTTAATTTTCCTGAGTGTCTATGATAATCTTTATGTTACAGATCATCAACTTTTAAAGAAAAAGGACCTCTCAAGTTTTTGAATAGGGTAGTAGAGAGAAGTTGAGGTAACAAAAAGATGTCTCAGGTTCATTTCTACTAAGAAATACAACAGCATCATGTTCATACATTCCATTGCAAAAACTTGAAAGCATTCCTCCAAAATGACAAAGAGTCCAAGGTAAAGTATGGCAGTTATTCATTTTTAGTAGGTAAAACTTCAGTGCAGATTTTTTCACTAAAGTCACCCAGAATTCAGGCTTCTAAAGAGTGGAAGGATTTAGTGTTACTAAGTATAGATGTTTTGCCAAATACAGAATAATTTTGGAATGCTGAATTCCTCAAAAAGTCGCACCAAGTGAACACAATAACCCAAGTGGGTTTGTCGATGATACATGAGTATGAGAATATCTGTCATACCAACGGAGAATCAAGAAGTATCACTCCACCTAGACACAGCTATTTTGAGTTCATTCAGTGGCAATTTAGTAAGCAGTCTCCTATGTGACAGGAACAGAGGTGCTGGGATGAAAAGTTATGAATAATTGAGTCTAAGCCTGAATGGTACCTCAGAATTTTGTGTCAAACACAATCTCCTTTTGAATGTAACTTGATGCTGCAAAGAAAAATAGAATGGGCTTATCTCCTGACACACAGGCATTGAATCTTCATTTCTAACAATTTGGTGACTGCGGGTGTTATCCTAAATCTGCAGTCATCTATTGCCTTACAGGAACTTTGATGGTTTGACAGGCTCCAAACAGCAAAGCAGCCTTTGCTAATGTAGGGAGCACCTGGCCAGCTTTTCTAGACATGCTTTATTGTGGTCCCTTTCAAACAATATTTAATGACAGTTTACATTGAACCCCTTACATTAAAAGAAAATCAGTTGTGTTTGGTGAATGCCATCGTTTTGGTAGTAAATTAGTGTTAACTGTTCCCTTTTAAGTGAAGGAAGATAGAAACAGTGTCTAAAGTCCTTTCTGAGCTTTGTATACTCATCTCCAAACACCAAACTCGAATATTCTGTGTGGAAGCTACAGTGACAGCACAGATACTTAGCACAATGCCAGAGACTTAGACAAGCAGCATAGGGTTGGAGTATTGCACAGAAGCCATATTTATTGATTAATTGAGAACAAGTTATTTGGTTGGTTTACTTTTAAAATAGCTCACTTTTAAATCTAGTAGGATTTTTGTGATGACTGAACAAGATTCTATGTGAATGCATGCTATGTTCTTAGAAATCAGTTAATTGCATGCAGCATGTGAAAACAACCTGACTTTTCTGTCAGGTCCCAGGTTGCCCTGCCATATTATTTGAAATACAAAGGATGTTCACTGAATTGTCAAGGGTTATGGACAAGTAATTGTCTGCCCCTGGAGAACTTGTAGTCTTTCCTCTGGGTATTTCTGAAGAAACCTTTAGTTTATTTTGTTACATTTTGTTTCTTCACCACTAGAAATTTTTTTGTAAAACTTATTTCTGAGTCTAGTGTTAGTTTTGACTCCCTAAGTTGCCACAAGGCACCTGACACCTTGTTGTACAACATTCTAATTTCAATTTAATTTTCAACATGCTGAATCCAAACAATATTAACCCATATAACTAAATGATTCTTTTGATCATATAACTGAGTACTATAGTTTAAAATTCTCAGGGTTATAAGACAGCCAACTCTATTAAAGACTATCATTTTGATAACCAAAGTTATTCTGGCAACACATTAGAAGAGATGAGTGTTAAAATGAGCTTTCTCTCTATGTGCAGTGTCGTTCTATTTGTCATTCTACCAATTCCACTATGTCCATCCAAGAACAGATGCTTAGGGCTGGGGAAATAGCTCAGTAGAGTAAGTGCTTTCCTGGCAAGCACAAGGTCCTGAGTTCAATTCCCCATACTGAAGAAAAAGAATAGATCCCAGACTTTAACACATGATAGACTTCTTGAAATCTGAGAAACCTGGGAAATGTGGGCAACTGGGTTGTGAGATCATTATGAGAAGTTTCTAGAGCTAGCTATAGGGGAGTAATTCATCAGCAATCTGCTGGATGCTAAAGATTTCAGGGGTCAACACCCAAGGAGTCATAATTTACATATTGATAGCACACTATATAATTTAATAATAATATTGTTATTACTAGCAATTAGCCCAAGGTAACACAACAAGAGACAAATTAGAAAAAAAATCTCTGTACAGGGGCCAACGACATAGCTCAGCATATTAAGCATCTACTTAGGCAAGTGCAAGGACCAGGGTTCAATCCCTGTCACCACATGCCATGCAAGCTCTACCCCGGGCACACTAAGCTGGTCACATAGACCAGGCATGGTGGCACATGCTTAATCCCAGGACTGAGGAGGCTGAAAATAGGAGAATCACTATGAGTCCAAGCTCTGTAGTGAGAACCTGTACCAAATAAATAAAAGAAACAAAGAAAACCTCAGTGCAGTTCCCTGCCACAATTAAAAAATGAATTAAGAAATTAACAAATAAAGTTGGTAGCTGTTAAGTAAATTAGTTAATAAATTAATTAAATAATCCAACTAGCTAACTTTTGTCCCTGTTATCTGTCCCATGTCCTCTGAACACATCTTTCTGTGGTTGCATCTCTGTTACAGCAGATACATATGCAGATCACAGCTATCATTTTATAGTAAATGCATAAACCTCTACCACAACTGCCACAAAAATTCTCACAATTATTTAGCACTTGCACTGTTATAAGCACACCCCTGTGGACTTTACCAACTTGGTTAAGCTGGAAGGTAGAGATGGGGATAATGGGACAATGTCAGTGGGTACTAAACTTTACAAAGGTGGGAAAATATTTAGTTTGATTTTTTGAAATCTATTACACAACGTTGTAAACATATCTAATAATTGAGAACTATACATTTCAAAATGATCAAGAGTAAATTTCAAATGTTCTTATCACATAAGATTTAAATATTTGAAATGACAGAAGTATTAATCATTCTACATTGTATTCAAAAATCATAACATAATTTTGTATCCCATATATATATATATATATATATATATATATATATATATATATATATGAATGACTATTATTAGTGAACATATAGTTTTCAAAATCTCAAAAGAGCACCTGGATTTCTTGAGAACTAGTGAGATGTGTGTGGGCACTAGATCTCCTATACACTTGGCCTCTCTAGGAGGATGTGATTCTGTTGAAAAGCAAGAAAATCTGATCCTTCACATACCCTACAAATCCTACTGAAAGTCTTCTGAGTGCCAGGCACAGTGCTCAGTTCTCTAGATGTACTAACTAAATCATCACAATGCTACTGCCATTTCTACTTCGTACAGAGAAAGGTGGGGAGATACACTTACAGACTCACAGCAGTGTGACCAAATCAAAGTAAAGGGAATAAATTTAAATAATCAGTTTCAGTCACTTGGAATTGTGGCACTACCTTGACACCCAACTCAAAAGCATCAAGAACACCACTCTTTCATCTTACTTCTACAGGACTGGCCATCTCTCTTGAATGGCTTCTCCCTTACACTGCTCTAGTCTCATGTTCTTGCTTCGGCCAGGGCCTATATACACTTTTTAAAAAGCTATATCACAGGGAGATAGCTCAGTAGAAGAAGTGCTTGCCTGGCAAGAACAAGGATCTGAGTTCAATCCCTGGTACCACAAAAAAAAAAAAATAAATAAAAATGAAAATCTATATTGTATGCTAAATGCACAATTGCACAGCACTTAGTTCACTCACTATGTGTGCAACCACTAGCTCTATTGAGTTCCAAATCATTTCAGTTATCTCAAAAGAAAATCTAGTTCCCATTAATCACTCTCTCCCATTGTATGTGCACCCTACCGTTAGTAATCACTAATCTACTTTCTTTCTCTACAACCTATTGTGATTTTATCCCATAAATGAAGTCATATGTGATGTTTCATGTTTACTTGCTTTCACTTAGCATAAGTCTTCAGAGACCACCCATGCTGCATCATATAGCAGCATTTCTTTCCCTTCCCATGGCCATGTTATCGATCTTTGTATGGGTGGGCGTCATTTTGTTTATTCATTCTTGCACAGGTGGACATTTAAGTTGTCTTCACTTTCTGGTTTGCTAATACAACATGCATGTAGAAGTATATACAGTTTCCAATACTTGCTTTCAAGGGTGTTTTTTTTTGAAACATATACCTAAGAGTAGAATTGTTTCTTTTGAGTATATAATGAGAAATATGGTTGTTGGATCATATGGTATTATTATTATTATTAAAGAGTTTGTCTCTCTTCCAATGAGCCTGTTTAGCCCTTTTGCCAAAGATAAAATGTCTGAGTGTATCTGTAGCTGTGTCTGTATCTTCTGAACAAGTACTTTGAAGGTAACAGTACACAATATATTAACTGTTGCTAATTTCCCATTATTTTGTTTTGAAATTCTGTATCATTTTTTCTCTTTAATAAAATAAAAGAAAAATTGTGTTCTTGATAGGAATGAAGGCAGGAATTGCCTTTCAATAGTGTCAGCACTCCCATTGCAAGAATCTCTTCACTTTCTGGCTGGCTTTATCAAGCAGCATTCCATAGGGCTCTTGAAAAACAGGAATTAATGAATTGATCATAAAGATGTGTGTCTGGAAGTGAAACCTGAAAGGACTTCAATCAAGTAATTTAGTCTTTCTGTGCCTCAGTTTACTCATCTGCAAGCCACAAACAAACTAGGTTTGCTGTGAGGAATAAAATGATCTAATATATCTGAAGCCCTTAGAGTAATATGTGGCACACAGTCAGCATTTAGAAGAGTTTGTTGAATAAGTAAAATACATGAGCTGGCTAGTCCCACTAAATTAACATACCCATGGCTAAGATAGGAGAAACACATGGCATTGCAAGTTGTCAAGTCAAGGTTCACTAATCAGATTCAAACTCTCCGTGTCAATTTGGATGCTCTACGTTTTTACTGGCCAGGAGTTGATTGGCTTCCACGGGGAAATGGAACTGATTGCAGGGAAATCATAGCCATAACTGGCTAAAGCTTATTTTGAATTGTGAAGTTATGTATAGACAGCTAACAAAATCAAGCATATTGTTAAATCAATGACAGTAAAGTATCTAAGTACTAGATTTTTTAAATGCTACATTTACCTTCTCACTCTATTCATGTCAGTGCCTTTGTTGGCTTTTAATGACTTAGCTACGGTGTGTTTTAAGAACTGGCCTCTTTGCTCACAATCAGTGACCCTTTTTATGCCACCATTTTTTCCTCAACAAGCTCTTTTTAGACCTATCACCTAGCAATATGCCTTCTTTGAATCAGCTCAAATTATTTAATTCCCTTTTGTACTTTCTATTCAGACTCTCATGATATTTAATTTGCAGCAGTTTGTTTATTGCTGATGAGTCTCACATGAGTGCATATTTTCACCTTTCTTTTCAATTTTTTTCTAATGCAAACACAAAATGTACTCCATCATGCAAAGATGTATGCATTTCCTTCTGCACAGTTCAGGGGCACCGTGTCCCACAGCAGAATGTCTACTTACTGCTACGTGTGTGTAGGCTTGCTGCCTTGCACATGATGAAGTGAATACATCAAGGTGCCTCTCTTTCAACATTAATAATTCTGATAGCTGAACCAAGTTCAATGGTTTAGAGAAGGTATATTTATTAAAACAAAATTTTAACTTTGAAATAAATATTCATAGTCAGCTACAATAAGCAATGCAGAGAAATCTCATACACTCTTCACCTAAATGGCAACATCTTGTAGAACAGTATCATGACAGTAAAACTAGGAAAGTGACATACATACAATTGCACTATGTTACTTAGAATTCACCAGTTTCACGTGTACTCTAGGAATGAAAGGATACAAATGTATTTGGTTCAAGGAAATTTTAACCCATGTGTGGGTTTATAACACTCAAGACACAGAGCAATTCCTGTGCAACAGGGGTTCTCTACACATGACAGCTTTATAGCTATTCTTCTCTCCCTGGCACTTCATCTCCTTTAATGAGCAACCATGAATCTTCCTTCCATTTTTATAATTTATCATTTTAAGAATTACATATAAGAGGCAGGGAGATGGCTCAGTGAAATAAGCACTTGTCTGGCAAACACAAGGGCCTGAGTTCAATCCCAGGTCTGAAAAAAAAATTACATATGAGATTAGAGCCAGCACCCCGGCCCAGCATGTGAGTGGATCTTCCTCCATCAGACAGGCTCAGTGTGAAACCCTGTGGCAGAACTCCCTGCAGAGAGGCTGGAGGTAACACCCACCCAGCTAATCCAGGAGCAGAACATCTGGCTAGCATGGCACAGTGAGGTTACCATGAAGGGCTGGAGCAGGAAGAAGTGGAGCACAGCAGCCAGACCCAAGCCACACCCACCTGGATAAGTTTGAACTTGGTAGATAGGGACCTGGTGCTAAGGCAATAAGTCTAACAAAGCTCTACACCAAAGGTCAGAAGAAATTGCTCTACAAAATGATGAAGAGAAGGAGCAAAATGTATTCTTAGGGCCTGAGCCCACCCAGAACAAGTGCTGGAGATAATAGCATAGAAGAAATTGGAAATCACACACCAGAAATCTCTGAAATAATAGCATCTGATTTAAAGAAATAACTGCAGAAAAGTATAGAGGTAATCAGATCAGAAATAATTTCAAAAGTAAAAAAAGAAATGATAACTATAATGAAAGAAGTACTAAGTGCTTCTAAAGAAGACACTGATAAAAAATAGAGAATAGGAAAATAATGGAGTACTTGAATGAGCAATATAGGAAAGAAATAGAATGCATGAAGCAGATTCAAAGAGATATACAGGAAATTAAAACCTCAAGCACAAGCTGGTAAAACCATTCGAATGAAAGTGAAAATAGACTTTCAGACTTTGAAGACACCATTGCAGCTAATGAAAAGGTAAGAAAAGATCTCACAAAACAACTAGATTGAAGGAAAAAATAATTCAACGCCTGCAAGACGATGTAAAGATTAGCAATGTAAGACTAATATGCATCAATAAGAAAGGAGTCAATACAAATGACCTAAAAAGAATATGGACAGAAGAAATAGCAGAAAACTTCGCAAATATGGGGAAACAATCTGACATTCAGGTAACTGAAGAATATACAACACCAAATAACATCAACCCAATTAAAACTATATCCAGACATATAATAATCAAGATCTTTTGTCAGTGTCAGCCATGTGGATGCTAAATCCTGTGGAGATTTGACTGACCTTGTCAGATACAAAAGTTACATTTCTTGTCATATAGGTCTTGCTTTATCTTGGTCTTAAGCATCCAGCAGGAAAGTATAAAAATGAAGTATGAAAAATAAAGCCATATTAATATGCTGAGCTGTAAAAGGCTCAAGTCAACAACTTCTGACATTGGCAGTCCTACAGAAAACCACTACTATTATGGACTACTGCACTTTATTGGAATGTTTTGCTGAATTCACACACCTACAGTGTTTAAATGACAATGGAATACCCTTATCTGACTAAACTAAGCAAAAAAGGGAATACAAATGAAGGACCATTTTGTACCTGTATATTCAAAATAGGATAGATATACAGCTACTTTCTCTTAATTCAATGAATAGAAAGATTTGTTCTAATAGTGTTTGTGGAGAGGATATCATGTCTGCATCTTGTACTATGAATAAGCACTAAGAAGACAACAATATGTAATGTATTAATTATTGAAACTGTCCTAGTAATCTGTTTTGAAACTGTCTCATTGCTATTTGTTTCTCAATAAAATTATTTAAAAAATAATCAAGATCCCAGAAATCCAGCACAGGAACAGTATACTAAAGGCCACTAGAGAAAAGAAACAGATGGCATTTGAAGGAAAACCCACCATAATAATGGCAAATTTCTCTTCACAAACCTTAAGTCAAGAAGAGCATGGAGCAAAGTACTACAAGTCTTGTAAGAAAACAAATTCTAACCCAGACTGGTATACCCTGCAAAACTCTCTTTCAAGTGTAATGGAGAAGTGAAATACTTCCATGACAACAACTAAAGAATTTCATGATAACAAAGCCAAGCCTATACAGAGTACTAAAAGAGATTCTAGAGAGGATTAAAAGGACCACAACTCCATGAATGAGAAAAGAAAGAACCCACCAAATAGGGCAAACAAACACAGGAGAAAAAGAGGTATACAATAGCAGTCTTTCAATTATTCTTTTGAATATAGCAGCAAAATATTTCCATCAGCGTACTCTACAAATGGACTTCTCCTGCACCCTGTGGGTCATGATTCTGTCTGGGTCTACAAGGTGGATATCAAGGAAATAGCGGCAGCTCAGTCCCACAAGTGACACCTGGCCACCAGTAAGCGTCATGGACACTGTCCGTGTCCACGACATACTAGAACTTTGTGCGATATCCTATCCCCAAACTGTTAGAAGTGCTCGTCATACATTTGCCATTCCAGTATTTATGTTATGTTTTATTCTTAGTAATTCTTTTCTTAGTTGATATTTTTTGTATATATGAAACTATTCAAATACTATGTGAGTACTCTGAATTGAACACAACTTTGTACATACGATACACAATATTCTGGCCTCTTAGTTGGACTCATGATCTAATTTTAATATTGAATATTGTTTTGAAATAATTAATTTAACTTTAAATTAATTAAGATTTAATTAATTTTCTGATAATTATTTAATGCCTTTTTTTTTTTTTTTTGCGGTCCAGGAATTGAACTCAGGACCTTGCACTTGCCAGGCAAGCACTTATTCTACTGGGCTATCTCCACTGTCCCTATTCTTAATTTTGTTTTAAGACTTATACTGTATCCTTGACTGACAATCTACTTAAAATACATGGTATGATATTTTTCTCCTATTGTTAGAAACTTTAAAAAGTATATTTCCATTTTTCATTGACTTTATATCACTTCTTCCTTGTCTTTTACATACACACATATGTATAAATATATATACATATATATATTACATATGTATACATACATATATAACCTGACATAAAATTGTTACTGTTTTGTAGATCTTCAGTGACCTTTTAAATGGACTCATCTAATATATTTTATATAGTCCTGTGTAACTATCATTTTGGGAACCGTGGATTGAAATCAGACCCTTGCCATTGCCAGGGATGTGATTATTCCACTGAGTCATCTCCCCTGCCCCTTTGAAAGCTCCTTATTCTTTATCCAGGACCATACAGCAACTTCTCTTGGTTTCTGCATTATGCTTTTTGTTATTTTCTATATGCTACACCTGGAGGTAATAGAATATTTCGAGTCTGTATAACCTGCAAATATTTTACTTTTAGTTTTCAAAGGTATGTTTGCTAAGTATAAATTTCAATGAAGACAGATTTTTTTCTTTGAGTCCTTTGAATTAATTTACTAGTTTCTTACCCACTTGCTCTTTTTTTCTAATGTTGAATAAGATGCTATTTAATTTTGTTATTGCATAGCTAATATTTTTATGTATATGCCTTAATGATTTTTTTTCTTTACAATTAGTCTTGGACAATTTCATTTTTATGCATTTTGGTATGACTTTATTCAAATTTCTTGGGGAAAAAGTTCATTTTTCTTGGAAATATGGTGCTATAATTTCAAATAAATTCAGAAATTTTAAATCTTTAAATATTTATGGCCTACCCCTTTCTACTTTGACAATTCTAATGTGAATATAAGTTTCTTGATTTTGTCACAGAATGAACATTTTATGACTGATCTGTAAATTGTTTCTTCTTCATTTTCACTTATGAGTATATGTTCAAGAGGCATCCACTTCAATATAAATGCTGCAAGCTTTTAGACAATTTTTATTGTTATAATCAATTAAGTTTGTAAATTATTTACAATGTGCCTTATCATTAATCTCATGCTATGTATTCATTTTAGAAATATTTCTCTTAAATTCATTCTGTCTACATCTTATATCTTTCCTATTCCAATATTTGGAATGGGAAATTACAACTTTCAATATGCTATATAATTACTGCTTTTCAATAAAGTTAATGAGAAAAATTACAACCACAAGATGAGTACAGTAACTACGGATGGCATATTGTAAATCAGCTTAGTTTTAAGCCAGCACTCAGGAAACATCATACCTTCACATATATATGAATTCTTTAAAATTTAATAAATCAATGAATGCTATAGACTCAACAAAAGAAATAAAAATGACATATAAAAGGAGTCATTCAACATGTGGCCTTTTCGATGAGCTTTATTAACTCAATACAATGTCTTTGAGATCCAGGAAAGTTTTTGAATGTATCAATAATTCATTCTTTTATTATGGAATAGTCTTCCATGATAGGATCATACCATAGTTTTTCTAATCAGAAATACATTCTTGATTCAATTCAATTTTATTAACTCTACCAGTGCTACAGTGCTACAGGGAGTGACATGAAAAAATCAAGTCAATTTTCTGTATGTTTTAGGTTCAATTTTGTATAATGTTTCTGCAGATAAATCAACCTGAGTATTTCAGCTCTGCATTACCCAGATAATTATCTATTTTTTGGAAGAACTGGGGATAATTATCTTAAAATATTTTAAATTTAATTTAGTGCATAGATTAAGTCTCTGTGTGAAGTAAATGGTGGCAATTGAATGTAACTAGTGTTCATTATTATTAGAAATCAGGATTTTGGTCATTTTCTCTTATGGAATTTGCACAGGGAGCTGATGAATGTTCAGTCACATTGCAATTTTGGCAAAGGACCCTCATGCTTTGTCTGCAGTTTACAGCTTCCTTTGCACCTGGGGGCAGCTATTTTAGGACTGTCTAGACCATCACCTCAGTTTTAAGATCTTTTCCTTTCTTTTCACACAGTCATTGGGCCTGGGAAGTAATAAATAGATGATGCTGGCACTCTGTCATCCAAGATATTATTCAAATAGAGACAGGAACAAGAATGGTTTTGTTATGTGTCACAAGATGAAGAGGTTTTCATATTCAGCAACAGAATTCTATAACCGGTCAAACTTCAAACCACAATCCACACATCAGTAAATGCAGTAGTCAAATCATTCTTTTTTGGTTGAACGGTATGAAATGATTATTAGTTAACCAACAGACATGAAAAATGGCTACACCAAATGATTCAACCCAAAAGACTTGGAGAAGAATCTGGGAATGGTCTCATTCTATTTCTCTAATTCAGTGTCAGGCTCTGCTAATGACCTATAATGCACAGTTTGTACAGGCCACTGTTGCCACTACCAGGGGATATGGCAACCAGGAATGACCTCTGGACATTCCTCACATGCTTGTTCTATATAATTTCTCTGAGTAAATAAGTACGATCCCAGAGAGACATGAACAGAAGCCATATCCTTCACCCTTAACTGTCCCTTACAATAGGTGAGAGACATCTTTTCACCTTAACACAAGACTCCTAGAGTCCACTGCTAGTGTTGAGGCTCTTTAATGGGTCCTGAGAGTACTTTCTAATCTGGAACAATGCTGTCCTCCACAGAATCTTCCTAGTGGTACCCTTTGATGGTCTAAGTATTTTTCTTTGGAGTGAAACATATGTAACAGAATGAAAGCATACAAATAGAGACTTCACACCGAATGCAATGTATAATAAACATATAACTGCATATAATATATATCATATATGCATTTTACATTATACACTACATGGCATATATAATTATGATCCATTTGCTTCTTTGTTTTACTATTAGTATATTCATTTATTTTTCAATAAAATAAGACACATCCCCTCATTAAATTTATGCTAACATTGCACTGTTTCTACTGTCACAATGAAGATCATACCCTACTGTTCACTGTGTCCCATTTTTCGCTACTGTTGATATTGGCAGATGAATCAGCTCAGGTGTTGGAAGGCTAAAGCGTGTGTCCTGAACATAAACTGGTACTTCAGAAACAAGAGCAGTATGAGGCTGAGCCATGGTCTTCCTAGCAGCACCATCCACGTTGGCACTTTCACCTGCACAAAGCAGAAGGCTCAATGCAGTGGTGCTGGTGGCGATATGAAGTGGAAAAATACTCAGTCCCTAGTTTAGCAGATTACAATTCTGTATAAGAATAAATTTAGAAAATGAAGTGGCTGGCACAAAAACAATGGAGAAACAAGTCAGAAAATGTCAATTCAGAGTCTAGGGGAATTGGCTTACTGGCAGTGTGATTAGAACAAGTTGTTCGATCTCCCGAACTCGGTCTTTGAAAATGAATTAATAATAATGGTTGCGATCTTCCTTCTGCTTGCACTTGGTACTTAATAAGAAAATTGCTCTGAGAATTTTGACATCAAGCGGAGTGTGACTGGCAAATTTAGAACACTACAACCTACAAACACAAGCCTTTACTCTAGAGAATATTCAATGTGTGCACAGAGTACCACATCTAATGAGCAATCTCAATCTTCTAACACACAACATTATTATCTTCCTCCTTTCAGATGGGCAAATTAGGCTAAAAGAAGCTAATCTCACCTCCACTATGAGAATAACCTAGCTGTTCCTTTGACTCAGTTCTTTTTCTGGGCCTCAACTATATCCCTACTTGCTTTTCTTTTACTAGTCACTTGCTCTAGGGCCTTTGTTGCTGCTCCTCTTCTACTGAGGGCTCTAAATGATGACACTCTTCACAGCCCCCTTCCAGGCCAGCATCCCTTCCACTATTCCTTCTCAGGTTGTACCTGGCTAGAATTTGTGTGCATCTTGGCTCAGATCCACCAGAAATAAATTCTATGCAGAAGAAACCTTCCTAACATGGTTGTAAAAGTGTGTGCTCCAAGAATGTAGCTTAGACTTTCTAGTTCATATCACGGTGCATCTGAGAACCAAATCCCTCCCACCCAGGCTTGTAGCCACATTCTTTCTTTGACCTAATACTCTCTTCCCATTACTCACAGTTTAGTGCTATAGGTAATCCCACATCCATGAAAACTAAATCCAACTGTCCAAGGGAGCCTTTCATAGAACCCTCTGCTTTGTGTATCTCATGACACTCGCTTTACACACCCGACTATTTAGTGAAGCCCCATGTCTCCTACCAGCCTACCTCAGAACATGAAGCCTTGGGCTCCCTGTCATATCACTATTCCTCATTCAGAGTTGATCCTTGATAAACCAGGGTATAAAGCGTTAATATTAATTAAATTAATTATATTAATATTGCCCTATCAAAGTATATCAATAAATATATTTTAATTATGTAAATGTTCACTGATGACTCAAGTATCTGTCTCTAGCACAAAGCTTTCCTCTGAATTATAAATGCACACATATCCATCTAGGAGTCTCACAACTCCACAAAGATATTTAATGAATTTCTCTGTTTCAACCTGTTCAAAACACCAGTATCTTTTGTTTATGTATTTGGTATAGGGTCTCATCATGCAGCCTGGACTTGTAGTGATCCTCTTGTTTACAGCCTCCCCAGCACTGGGATTACAGGCATGTGCCATCATGCCCAGTCTCTATGGCTGGCTCAGAGAGCCCAGTGGCAGGGCTGGTGGGGCATGTGTTGCTGGGGATCTAACCTCAGTCCCTGTGCTTACCTAAGCAGGGGTTTAGTCCACTGAGCTATCTCGACAGCACAAAACATCAGTATCTTGAAGTCTTCTCCAGTCTTCAGTCTTCTTTCTCTCTCCATTATTTATTTCTTTCAGTAAATATCATTATCTACCTCCAGTTGCTCAGGAAGAACTTCAGGGCCAAATTTGCTTACTCCTTTTCCTTCAATAGCTTCCAGCCCTCTAGTCAGTCAAATACCTAGTCCCATTGCTTCTACTTTTAACAGACATTCTAGTCTGTCCCTTCTTCATCTCTGCAGCTACTGCCTAAACCCAAAGCACAGTAAACTTCAAGACTGCCATGGCTGAAGTGGTCCTTTGCATGCATTCTTGCTTTCCTGAAGTGGAATTTTCTACATTGCTGTTCTTTACATATTAACAGTGCCTTCCAAAGGCCCATTTGCAAAAGGCGTGGTCCTTAGGTTAGCAGTATTGGGAGATGCTGTGGCTCAGTAAGAGGTAGGGCTTGGTGAGAGGTCCTTAGGTCACTGGAAACATATCCTCTGTCTGTCTGTCTGTCTCCTCCAGTTCCAGGTGTGAGCAGGTTTTCCTGCCACACGCTTCTGCCACTGTGTGCCAGAATTGCCAGAGGCCCAACCAAATGGAACTCTCTAGCATTGAACTTGTATCTCCACAAATATTAACGCAAATAAACCTCTTTGGTTCATAAGTAGCCTATTTCAGGTGAATTACAAAACTTATTATAGTGATACAAAACTTATTAATGCACAAATTATTAAACACAAATCAAATCATTACAGTTTGAGATTCATGGCAATTGAAATGGCTCCCTGCTGCAACATGAGGTGGTCACATCTTAGCTATTGTCTGCCTATTTGTGCACCGATAGCCTTAAGTCATGGTTCCTCTTTCTCAGTAGATTTCTGGTTCCATTGTGCACATACTCCTTCCTCTGCTGATACCTCCACCCATTTGCCCACTTCACAAAGCTGGTTCCTGCTCATCCTTTAGGCTTTCTTAATAAATCACACCTCAGAATAACAATCTCTAGCATCATCACAAATAGATTTCTCCCTTTGATATGTGTTGTCACAGGAATTTGGGTTTTACATAGTACCTGTCACAGCTGGAATTATTGATTTACTATTGTCATTATCTTGCTTTCAGATGAAAAAATACCTGTCACCCTTCTTTACCATTTCACCCCAACACCTACAATAGACCCCAGCACATAGCAAAGTCCCAATAAAGACACTCCTTATTTAATGCCCAATTGACTATTCTCATGACCAGGTCATCAAATAAATTGGTCACTAAATAATGAATTGCATTTATATCCCCCTTTTCAGACCATTTTGTAGTGGAAAAAATACATCTGTATATCCAAATTGGTTAGGATACATGTACAGCTACTTTCTCTTAGTTCAATGAGAAGAAAGATTTGTACTAATGGAGTTTAGACAAGATACAAAGTCTGTATTGTGTACTATCAATAACTACTATGAAGACAACAATATGAAATGAATTAATTGTTGTAACTGTCCTACGAACCTATTTTGAAACTGTCTCATTGCCATTTTTAATTGATAAAATAAATAATGAATTTCATATAGTATGTACATTAAGGGATTCAGAATATAGAAATGGTCAGAGGAAATTCCAACTTGAAGACTTTACTTTTATTTGCTTACCTCTTACATGCAGTGTGGTAATATACAACAGAAGATGAAACTACAGTAACCACAAACTCAAGTTGGTACAGTTCCAAGAGTTTGCCAGTTGTCAGAGGTCTGAGGTTGAAGGAAGGCATTGATTATAAAAAAGAAGCATGAGGGAATTCGGCGGGTGGGGGGGCTCAATAGAATTCTTCAGTATACTGATTGAGGTGGTTATCTGGTTTTATGTGTTTTCAAGAATTATAGAACTTGAACCCTAGAAACATTAATTTTACTGCATGTGAATTTCAAACAACTTAATAAATTTATTATGATTCTCAAATCTACATCAGCCCAAAACAAGGCTAAGAACCTGAGTTTCACAGGTTTGCAAGTCACATGTCTTACAGAGGAGAGTGGGGCAGGTTAACTTCCTCTGTTCATGGCCAACTACTGACTCAAACCATACTTCCCCATTTCTCATTTATCAGTTTAAAGAAAGGAAATGGGAAACAAAATAAAGATGTGAAAGATAAACAACCCAAGAAAAGACAGTGACAAAATAATATTTAAAACCATCATGTGATAAAATGTCAGCATTTATTTGTGACATTTGGCTCTGTTTGTATTGGATCACCAGGAGTGCAGTGTCTGTGGGTTGATTTCATAATGGTGCCTCCCACATATACACCCACGGCTGACCTCTGCTTTGTGCAGTTGATAATGACTAAACCTCACATATTATGCTGGCTAAATCTACCCTTTTACCAGAGGGCTGTCACACAGGGAATTATAATTTCACAGCTGAACAATTTTTCTTTTTCAAAACATATCATGATCAACTTTCATTAGAATAGTTAAACAGGCTGATTAATTGCTGTCTTCTGACGAAGTGTTACTCATCATTGTATATTTGCCCCACGTATGCCACTGAAAAATCCCATCTTATTGGGAGAAAGGAGAAGGCAACAACATTACTAGTTTCTTTTAAATACAAGTTGCAGTGGCTAAAGTAAGCAAATGACAAATGAATTCCATCTTACGACCTTCCTCCCACCCGCCTCAAGGATGATTATCATCCATTAGGACATGTTGATGGATAGCTGACTTGGATTTAGGGAAAGGGAAACGGTGAGCTAATTTCCTCTTTTATCAAGTTGATTCACTGAATTCACTGTTGCCATGCACGCATATGTAATGCCATAGCAACCTCCCAGACTTGCTCTTAAACACACAATAGCAGAATGATGCTAATAGATACTTTTGAAATCTCTAGGCTACATTGTTTTTCTTAGTTTAAATTTTACTATACAGTAAAGGACTATTTGTCAGCCTTACCTCTGACTGCTGTATGTATCAATACCAGCAAAAGAAAAAAAAAAAAAGGCATAGGTTTTGGAAAGTTTTCCAAAAGTCACACTTCATTCTTTTCAATTACAACTAAAAGTTTGCAAATTGGATAGAATCCTCTGGATTATCCTTGCAAGGATCCTAATTTTAAATGAAATTGAAATGCATAGACTTTTTACTTACCTATTGTCTTAGTATCCTTTTTATTGCTATAATGAAATATCTGAGACAAGATGATTTATCGAAAATAGTTTATTTTTCTGATGGTTCTGGAAGTGGGGCAATCTAAGAGTATGGCACCAGCATCTCCTGGGTGTCTGGGGAAGACCTTCCCCCTGCATCATAACATGCTCCTCTCATCTTTCTTCTTTAGAATAAAGCCTCCTGTGGTGGTTTGCCAAGTGGTACTCAGCTTACTGCACCCAGATGAGCTGAACCAGAGTGGTGTTGAATGTGGGACAGGATGTTAGGGAAGCTGCTTGTCAAAGCTGTTTGGGAACTGTTAGAAGCTGCTGCTTCTCTTGGGCTATTCAGCTGGAGGACTTTGTCATGCTGGTTCTCCCGATAAACTTGGCTGTCCCTGTTGGCAGAGCTCAGTACCTTCTTTGTTGTTCAGAATGGCTGCAGTTCACTCTGGGGGAGCTCCAGTCCTCATCTTGAGCATTGCTTCCTGTCTCCAGAGAGGAAGCTGGTGCACTACTCAGCTTAGAGGAGAAGCTTGTCGTGTTGGCTTTCCTGATGAGAACTCAGCTTCCCTCATCATCTAGGGAGCTTGGGACCTCACTGGTGCCGAAGATGGCTGTGGTACTTTTGAGGGGCACTCTGATTCTTACCTTGAGTGATACTTCCTAGCTCCAGTGCAGATCCCTCAACCTGCTGATTCAGATCCTTCAGCCTGCTGGCATAGACTTTCTAGTTTCCACCACTGACCTTTGGGCCTTCCCAGCACAGATCCATGAAATAGGCCTGCATGAGGCATTGTCCTGAACTCTAGGCCTCCAGTTGGACTTGTGGGAGGCATTGTCCAGAGTTCCAGGTCTTCAGCTGAACTCATGCAGGATATTGCTGTGGGATTCAGGCCCTCAACAGTAGTCTTAGGCCTTTAGTGTGTGGACAGATTTCTTGTACTCTTTGTCTATGATTCTTTAGGTGACTGTTAGAAAGTAATCTTGTCAAATATCTGTCCCATTTTGTATTTTTCCCCTTGAAAATCCTCAAACTATGATACCTCTATTGTCATCATGGTGTGTTCACCCCAAATATCATAAACACATGATCTTGGAAATTATACTTCTAATACATGAATGAGAAGCATATTCAAAGTATAGTAGCTATTTAAGTAAATTCAGTGAAGCATAATGTTCACTTAACATGCACTAGGAAAGTAATAAAGTTCTAGAAATAAATAACAAAAATTGTATTATCAAGAGATTCAGGAACCTTCTAAGAGTCAGGGATACAAGTATATTGTAGTTTCCAAAAACTCTTCCTCCATAAAATCATGGATGAAAATTATTGAATTTTGTTATTTTAGAGTAAAATTTTTCACTTACTAAAGATGCTCTGATGTCAAAGTTTTGACAAGTATAGGAAGGCCAATCTAAATTGAAGAAAAAAGGCTGAATCTTTACATTTTTATTATATTTGTTCATTTTCATGACAAATATACACTTCCCCCCCCACAGGATCAGAAATAAGGGTGCAAATGCTGCAGCAATGCCTTTCACACAGGACCATCTCACTCACTGCTGACTGCCAAGTGTCTCTAGCTAAAGGACTGGACAAATGATTGAGATGTTCTTGAAATTTCTGAAATGGCTTTCAATGTCCATATTTTACTATTCTTCAGCCACCTCTGTCAATAATACACTTAATTAAGGAATTAAAGATTATTATTTAAAGAGAGACAAAACATTTCACTTCAATTTTAGCTATCCATCCACCCTTGAACAATCACATTCTATTCAAAGATAAGTGAATTTTGTTCAATTTTCACTTATGAGTCCATTTGTGATTTGAAGGATACACATCACATACCTTAGAAAATATCAGTTTTCTCACTGAATTAAAATGTCTCACTGGCTAGGGAGATAGCGCAGTGGTCTAGGTGCCAACCTGGTAAACACAAGGACCTGGGTTCGATCCCCAGTACTATAGGCCATGCTAACCCTGGAATCCTGGATGCTCTGTGCTGGCCCTGAAACCAGAATGTGTTGGTGCATGCCTGTAATCGCAACACCGGGGAAGCTGAGACAGGAGGATCACTATGAGTCGGAGCTGCGTAGTCAGACTCTGTATCCAATAAATAAATAGAAAAAAATTCTGGAACAATTGTCTCACTAAACTAACATGCTTTCATTTAGGAACAGTTGGAGAGCTGTGAATTCTTAACTGTATCATCATTCTTATGCATAGTTTCCCATTGCTAGCTGTTGTTCTTAAGAGTTGACAACAAAATGTTCATTTTTTTTTTGTATTTAGGACAGGGTATACAGGGTGTATAGCGTCTTACATCACAGATCAGGACTGCAGTGATCCGCCTGTTTACAGACTCCCAAGTGCTGGGATTACAGGCAGGCACCACCATGCCCAGTCTCAATCACCATCTCAGCGCAGGGGGCAGGGCCAGCATGGCAGGCCAGGGGATTAAACTCCCTGCCCTACCTAAGCAGGTGTTTTAATCAGCTGAGCTATTTGGCCAGCCAGAGAACAAAATGTTCAGTTAACAGGACTGACTTCAGTGGGAAGTGCATCGTTATCAACCCTTTGCACTTTACAATGAATCATATTTTAAGTTATTCACAGTATACTATGATGAAGTGATTTTTGCATATTTAAGTATTTTTCAACTCGTAACCTTCACAGATGTTCCCTGAGTTTAATATTCCTTTGAGAAACTAATATAGAAGCATTGTTTACATGGTGATTCTCAAAGTGTAGTCCCTGGGCAAGACGTATCTTCCTCATCTAGAAACACAGTAGAAACACAAGTGCTGCCAACTATTCCAAACCAAATAATGGGAAACTCAGGATGGGGCCAGAAGTCAGTGATTTTAAAAGCCCCTCCAAGGACTTTCCATGCAGCTGAAGATTGAGAACCACTGCTTCATGGAACATACAGCTCTTATTTGGAATCATACACATATTTCAGTTAGGAAAAAACTATTCCTTCTTGATGTTGTGGGGATTTTTTTTAAACGTGTTTGCTTGTTTTGTGTTACTTTTAATATTTGGACAACAGTAATCAAGACTATTCAATATGAGGATGTCTCCCTAACCCAGTATAGTTATGGTAAAAATCATATGCCTCCAGATAGACTAAAAAGTCATTGCAAACATTTTAGAATTAAAAAGCAACACACCTAAAATTGACTTTACTAGCGGCAACAACAAAAGGATGATTAATTTGACTTGAGAGTCAGAACAACTTTAGTCTAGCACTTTCCGGTCAAATCAGGATTTCTCAACAGCACCACTAGTGATCTGGGGTGCCAGATAATTGTTCATTCATGGAGGTTGTTGTAGTTTAGCAGCATCCCTGACTTCTATCCCATACATGCCAGTAGCACCACTCCTCCAGCTGTGATGGTTAAAAATAAACCATTGTCAAATCTTTCTAGGGGCAAATACCCCCTAGGTGAGAGTCATAAGGTTAATTGATTTGGATCAATTTCATTGGTTCATCAGGGGTTCTCAACCTTGTCAGCACAATAGAATCAATTAAACATACTGAGGAACCTGAGCCACTCCACTCCGGTTTTACCAAATTTCTGCAGAACATTGCAAGATTGAGACCTTTTCAAAGATCACTAAGCTATGTTAAGGGGCAGCCAAGAGGGACAAGAACTGTACTGACATGATAATACCTTAATTTCATTACCAGTACACAAGACCAGATAAAAGAACATCTGTGGAAGCATTTACATAACATAAGAACACCTATGATAATGGTAATGGTGAAAATAATGTGTTTTTTAAAAATGTTCTCAGGGAAATGAAAAGCTGTATCCAGCTTTTTATTGTAAATTAGTATGAATTATTTTTACTGCCTATTAGTCACATAATGCAGCCCCAATGTGGAGGAGATGAAGGAGACATTAAAAATCTCTTTTGGGAGGCTGTGGGGAAAAAAGGAACCCTTCTTCACTGTTGGTGGGAGTGCAGACTGGTACACCCACTATGGAAATCACTATGGAGATTCCACAAAAAACTAGGATTGGAAGTCACACTTAGTCCATCTATTCCCCTCCTGAGTATTTTTCCAAAAGAACTGAAAACATCATGCCACAGCAATTTGCATGAACTCATGTTTATACCAGCACAATTTGTCACAGCTAAATCTTAGGAACAACACAAATGCTCATCACCTGAGGAACGGAGAAAAAAGATGGTGTTTTTACACAATGAAACATTACTCAGCTCTACAAAAAGATAAACTTGAGGCTTTTACAGGTGAATGGATGCAACTAGAGGCTATACTCATGAGTGAAATAAATCAGACCAACATGTGTAAACATCGTATTGTCTCCTGAGTGTAAGATCCTGAAAGAAGAAACAAAATCTGAAAGATAGAACATATACAGTAAAACAAAAAGATACTGAGCATAAAGAATAAACAATTGAAATGAGGGAAAGGAGAAAAGACAGGGGAAAATAGAAGGGGAAACATCATGTAACTGTAAACATAGGACAGCTAAGAGGATTGTACTGCTAATATCTATCAGTTCTTTGAAGGTAACAGTTAAGGTTTGAAACTTTTACTTTCACTAATTTTATATGTTATATCTATAGTCTGAACAACTACATTGAAGACTTTTATATTGCAATGTGCAATATAAAAATCATGGCTGAATACCTTTCATCTTGTTTTTTTTTAAATGTGTACCATTTATAATGTCTTATCTATTATTTTACACATTTGTAGAAACAAATTTGTGAAAATAAAAATAAGGACAAGGAAAAATTAAGATTTATTGAAAAAAGATTTGATATTTAATTGCTTGATCAGTCTTTCATGTCCATATCTGGTAATTTGAGCAACAAATTCGATGATAATGTGTAATATAATAACCACTGTTGGGGCTGGAAAGATGGCTCAGTGCATTAAGTGCTTTCCTGGCAAGCAAGGTCCTGAGTTCAATCCCTGGTTCCACCAAAAAAAAATAAACATGGTTAATTTCCTGTTCTTGTTTTGGATTTCTGTGTCATTTTATTGTTTTATTATTGTTTTTGTACTTGTTATTTATTTTGTTTTTTTTCCCCCTTTAAAATAAAAAATTTTAAAAGTCTCTCTTGGGCATGAAGTCACATTATTTAGCCCCTGATGGACCAAAAACCCGGCAAATAAGATTAAGTCAGTGATAATATGCACCATAAACCCGGCAAATAAGATTAAGTCAGTGATACTATGCACCATTCTATCATCTTTGTCTCCACAACTCATTTTAATAATTGGGAAGGAATTCAGGTTGCTTTGAAAGTGGTCTCTTTATACCTGTTAGAACAGGGAAAAATATTGTGTACAGTCTGGTAGAAGCTTAAATATAAATACAATGTATGCTTTCTTTCTTATATTTAGGGCAGGGTCTACAGGGGGCTCACTGTGTAGATCAGACTCCTAGGGATCTACCTGCTTACAGCCTCCCAAGAGCTGGGATTACAGGCACGCACCTCCATGCCCAGGCTCAATCACTGTCTCAGTGCACCCTGGGGGTGGGGCAGGCATGGCAGGACCTGGGATGGAAGCCCCAGCCCCTGCTCCTGCTTGCAGGCACTTTAATCCATTGAGTTACTTGGCCAGCCCTATAATGAATTCTTTCTTTTAAAATATACATTATCTGAAACATACAACAGTAATTATTAAGAGTTATTTATTCAATCTAAGTGACAAATACTTTGATTTTTATATTACTTTTTGTATATCTTAGTTTGTGTGAAATATTTGATTGAAAATAACATAAGATGTGGAAATTGGCTTGAACAAAGCACCAGTGAGTACTCCAAAGAAATGAAAGTATGTCCTGGTGGAGTCAAGGTGATTATGGATACCCACAGGAATGGGGACACCAGCTGGGAAATGAGGGACTCCATCTGGTAATATCTCCCTCTCTGTGTATTGCAAGTTTATGCAGGGCAGAAATACTAGGACTTTGACATTAAAGAGCAATTCTAACACTTTGTGAAAAGAAATCTTACAAGTTTATTTTCTCCTATATCATACCAGAAACTTATCCTTCCACCGTTGTCACTAAGTCTCAAAAGTGTGCAACTCCTATGCTCATTCCTAACAGAAATCACTATGGTAATAACTGAGATATTTTGCACAAAGTCTATGTCAGAGGACAGCCTCTTAGGTATGTCTTTGAAAAGAGCTGATTTGCATGAAGCATTGCACTCGTGTGTGGGGGCTATGCACAGATAAATAGGCCAACAATTTTTTCTCCTAGAGCAAGAATTGGCAAACTACAGTCCACAGGCCAAGCCCAATCTACCATCTATTTTTGTCAAAGCAGTGTTAATTTAACAGCCCTGTCCATTCATTTCTCTTCTGTGTGTGCAATTCTTTCAGTTACAACATCAGAGTTGAATAGCTGTGACAAAAGTTATTGTGCGCTCAAAGTCTGAAGTACTTGCCATCTGGCTCACTACAAAAAAATCCCTAATTCTATTTGAAGATAACATCATGCAGTGCAGCAACCATTGTTGAATCCCCATTATGTTGTTTAGTGAAATTTTTTATGTTTCTAACGCTGGTTTCTTTTCTACTACCATTTTGTATTCTTTAAAAAATAAAAAAAATAAAATTAAAATGTTTCCTAATTCCTGTTATAGTATTTTAGAACATAAAAGTTTCTTATAAAACTTAATAAATGAATGGGCAAACTAAAATGCTTCTGAATGACATTTTGCATTGAAATTTCATGGCAATGACATGTATACTATATTTCTAAGGCAAAAATTATAAAAACCAAAATATTACTTATAGTATTTTTCTCACTATAGAATCTAGTATGGTCTTTAAATAAGCAGTAACAGAGTGTATATTAATGATTATAATTCAACACATTATTAAAATATCACTGCTTCAGAGTCTGTCAATATGGTTCTTTCCTAGAATAAAACTATTTTATTTATATAACTATTTGCATTTGAATAACTGTATTACAGGTAAAAATACTTAAGGAAAATTATTCACCAAGAATCTCTTTTTAAAGGAAAATAGGAGGCATAGTCGAATGAATGAGAGGAATGTTACTGATAATTTTACAGTCCTTTGAAAATAATTACCTCTATAGAGAGTAAAGATGGTGTTTGTGTTGTGACATTAATAATAGCCTATTTTTATTTCATTTCATATGCCTGGACTTTCCAACATTTAGGGAGATTTTAAGAAAACTAGATCCTGTTATTGCTATATAAAATTGCATCATTCCTAGCAGTCCTATAAACTGAAAATGAGACCTTGTTGATAT
Organism: Ctenomys sociabilis; assembly: GCA_004027165.1. Lineage (NCBI taxonomy): Eukaryota > Metazoa > Chordata > Mammalia > Rodentia > Ctenomyidae > Ctenomys > Ctenomys sociabilis. Next base: position 26,535 of record PVKA01000235.1, read on the forward strand.
TATTTCTTTTGTTTCTCCTCAAAATGACCCAAAA
>PVKA01000235.1:26668-233057 GCA_004027165.1 Ctenomys sociabilis
ATATATATATATATATATATATATATATATATTCTATATATTCTGTTCAATATTCCAATCAAGCAAGTGCCGATATGGACATAGACCAGGAACTCAACTGTCCATAAATTCACATCTTGAAAGAAGAATTGCAAAGCTATATTAGCTGCTATATGAAATGTCCAAGAGAATATTTCCTCCTGCTGCACTCCATTCAACATACACTTTTGGCACTTTGCTGGCCACTTCCATCAATAAGAATGTGAGCTCCACCCTAGACAATGTAGTGAACACAAATTACATGAACTACAATCTCCTGGTAGAGCCCACAGCCTTAGAGAATTGTGACAAACACCTTAAAAGACTGGCACACGTACTCGATAACTGACCATTCTGAGGATAAAATAGTGGATGTATGTGAATACTAGATTGTCTTCCAAATGAAAAGAAGAAAACGTTTCCCATTTAGAGGCCCAGCCAAACAGCTCAGCAGATTAAAGCACCTGCAAGGAAGTGCAGGAGCAAAGGGTTCAATCCCCATGCCCGCTGTGCCACCCTGTCCCCCAGGCATGCTGAAACAGCAATTGGGACTGGGCGTGGTGGCACACACCTTTAATCCCAGCTCTTGGGAGGCTGTAAACAGGATAATTACTATGAGCCAAATCTACTAGTGAGACCTTGAACACCCTGAAGACCTCTCCCTAAAAAAAAAAAATACAAAGATAAATTTTTTTAGAAGTTAGTATTATGCACTTATATCTCATCTAATGTTGCCTTCAGTACTGAAGTGGTTTTCGTTTTCTCCTGGAGATGGTCAATATCTTGGAGGCTGAACATGAGAGTTTGCCTCATTGGATCTAAATTATATTTGATCATATTTTCCAACTCAGTTATTCCTCAGATTGGAAAGTCTGCAAAGATGAGTGTTTCAGAGTCCACATGTCTTTTTCCATAGAAATAATGACACAGGGTGGTTTTGGTTCCCAGGCCACTTCATGTGGCTTCACTTAACCAACAACACACTTGAAGCATAGAACAGGAAGTATAAATGGAAATAGAAATTCATTGTCACCCTTCTGAGATCCTGGAAAAAAAGAATATTCAGCACCATAAGAGAGAAATGGTACTGGGTTGGTGTCAGAGGTCTCTACTTCAATTCTTTTTCTGTATCTTCAGACCACTGATCACAGTCCATGAGGCCTATGGGCCCAGCTCACGAGACCAGCCTGCCATAGGAACTCACACAGCATTTACTAGATTACTGAAACAACCAGCACAGGACTGTGGGCTGTCATTTCAATCTTTCTAACTTTCAGTCTCCTCTTCTGTGAAATAGGTATTTGGGAAGAGTAGACCAAATGTTTTGCTTGTTCTGTTCTCTAACCATAGTGCCTGTAGATCTGTGAAGAACACCCATTATTTTTAAGGGAGATTGTTTGGTTTTGCCTATAGGGATAGGAAAGAGTTTCAAAGGGGTGGATCGAATATTATAAAGATAGAAACAGAATTCATACAAGTATTTTAACTTTGGTGGTGATTGGAGAAAGATTTTTTGGAAAGGGATTTGCTGAGAACATACACCCTGGGATTTTTCACAAAACTGGAAATGTGATAAGAAGCACTCCCCAATTTCACCCTTTCAGTGAGTATTTTTTTTAGTAATCCTCACCCTCTCTTCCTGGTATCTCCTTTTCTTGCTAATTGTTTAAGGTTTCTTTTTTTTTCTAGTACATTGATCACCATCTCATTTGCTTTAATTTTCCTGGACATATATTGGCCCTCCTTCCACCATCAAGAAAGAGGGTTGAGATATGTTTTCTTACGACCTTTACTTTCAAAGCTTAAAGCAGTGTTTGCACTCAGATGACTTTAGATATATATTAATGAACAAATTATGAATGAATATTTGAGAGAATAAGAACTATCCTTTTCTTAAGATGCAAATACAATATTTTTATATTTCAAAGTATATACTGTACTTTCCAAAGAAGGCATTAAATGAAGATTAATTTTGGAATACTATTCAATCAAGTAGAAAGAGGATGACCATTTTTGTCAGAGAAGCTAAGGTAAAGCAACACAATGAAGTAGATTATTACACTGCATATTTTTAAGAAGACTGGTTGCTTAGCTGGAAATATCCTTAGTATATTATAAATCAGCAAGTATAAAGGACTGTTGCACTGTCATCCCTACATGGGCCACAGAGATGCCTACTATAATGGGACATATATTAGGCCAGCAGCCACCAGACCTTTAGCATCATTAGGTGTGTATTTAGTGCTCTGCTGCTTAATGCCTTTCGACTTTAAGCTACTAGAAAATTTACCAAGGTTAATTTTTCTTATTTATATAGCAAGAATATGGTGCCATGCTGCACTAGGTTGCTATGAGGGTAAAACCAAATGACTTTAGGCAATTGAGATTGTTCCGTAAGTGATGGATACTTTTACTATCGTCCTCCCAGCTGCTGCCCTCACCAGCTGTAACTGCTCCAAGTTACTTAAGTTCTTTGTGCTGCAGGTCTTGTTCCTTCAAAGTGAACATATTAGATGAGAATGATTTTAAATGGAGCTCTGAAGATCTACCACATACAATTTTATAGCCTCAATTATGTTCTCATTAAGGACGTGGACGAAATAATGAGAGATCTTTTAGGATAATCTAGTTTTAGCTATAGATGCTTATTAAGCATTATAAATTATCTGTTATACTGTGTGTGTGTTTGTGTATCTGTGTGTGTGACTTATAATTAAAGCTTTCCACTGAGCGACATCTCTAGTCCTTTCTGGTTTTTTTTTCTTTTAATTTGAGAAAGTGTCTCACTAAGATGATAAATTGCCCAGGCATACCTTGAACTGTTGATCCTCCTGCCTCAACATTCTAGATTGCTGGGATTATAGGCATACACACTCATTCCCAGATCTGTTATAGTCTTATACTAAATATAAAATACATTTTTTATCTTAAATATAATCTTGCAAAAATGCTTTTCATGTATTGACATGAAAAATTTCAGAGAGCTTTTTTTCAATGTTTGAAGGCAAGGGTTGAAGAAATCCAATATTTTAAAGAGGAATAGAATTTGGTGCTGAAATTTTCTTTATATTTATATCTATGTCTCCAAGTAGAATCCCCAAAAAATAAATGTGGTTTAGAAGTATTAAGAAACCTAAAACTCCAACAGAGTTCATATATATTTTGGTTTACACATTAAATTTGTTATTCATTCAGAAGTTCCCACATTTCTACTGCTCAAATAAGATGATTTTAACAATTTGTAAATCATGAAAATGTAGGAAAACTCAGTTACTGACCAAATTATTTTCCCTTTGGAACGTATGTACCCCTAGAGGTAACTTTAATGTAGCACTTACATTATAGAGAAATTGCTTGGGATTAATAAACAATAACTCACTGGTTGCCATCTAAAATCCTCTAGAAATCTTTAAAATTCAAAGAACCTGTAGAGGAGACAAATCTTTTTATTATAATACTTCTTATGTTAAAATGGTCTAAAATAATCCAGTGGAAAAAAATCTCCTTTCATTAAAAAGTTTTTAATTTCCAAAATCATATCTTGAGGTGAACAACACAACTTTATTTAAATAATATTCATATTACACACACAATGTACCACCCACTTCTCCCATTTCTTCATCTTGTTACCAGAGATTGGAACATTTTACTGCAACCATGTACACTCTATTTGCATAAAAACAATAGCTAGAAACCGTTAGAGTAGTACAAAAACATAATCTGACTAAAATGACTCAAAATGAATACAAGGCTTTTAAAGTAAAAACAAACCTTATATTCTAATAGATTTTTTGCCTGAATAAACAACTACTATATTAAAATAAATAATCACATTACATAATTAAATACAGGTAACCTGGAAAAGCCCAACTTACAAATATCCTGCACATAGAAATAGCCAACCCAAGTGAAATAGACCAGGAACAGGGCAGGCTGTCCCAGACTTGAAAACAAGAGCAGGGTATCCCTCGGATTCACCTTGGTCCCTTTCTACTAGATACTGGCTGAGTGGTGATGAGATTCGAAGGGGAAAATGGGAAGTCATGGTCTACATGCCCCTGCAGTACCCTTCCCACCATTCAAATCAAGGAATCCATTTCCCATAAATGCTACAAGTTCCCTGGTTCCCAGGCCAGCCCAAAAGAAGTCCACTGGGCCCCAGTGCAGCTGGAACAGTGCTATTAATACTAGGCTGACTTCCCACTTGGAAGCCAGCTCTACCCCTGACAGTGCTCGTCAGCTCTGTTATGGTTAAATGGATTTGTGGGCGGTCCTGGGAGTCTGCCAGTTAGAACATCCTTTCCGTGGGAAAATTCCTGCGGTGGCCCAAAGAACTTAGCGTCAAACATGGTTGTAGGCCACAAGTTTGGTGAGCCTCAGGCACTGACAAATCAATCCTCACCTTTCCCTTCTGGAAATGCTTGGGTGGGTGATCTGTGAACTGTGGCACAGAAAATCATAAGGCATGTCCAAAACTCTGCATGTAATTCTCTCTGTGGCAAGTAATAGGGATATTTTACTGATATCACTAATACAGTAGCAAATTGGTACCTGCTCCAACACATGTAAACATCCACATGCATGCACATATTCCATGATATGTGTTCCATTCACTGTTTTCATCTTTACAGAAATAACTGTCTTTGCTTGGAGGAAAATTCAGGATTCAGCTCAACTTCTAGAGACTGATTTCTATTCATTCATCCACATTCTCACCTGGCCCTCTCCAGGCCAAAAAAAAAACTGTTGAATAACCAGATAAAGCATGAAGATGCTAAGCAATCAAACAGAAACTGAAATAATTATAACCAAGATGAATGTGAGATTTCCATAACATCATGTTCAAATCAAAGAAGACATGACATTATCATTGTATTAATATTAGTAGTAATAGGAGTAATTAATAGTCTTTGTGAATACATGGAACTTATGTGTACAAAGGATATTCTTTTCACTGACAGAAAATAGTTTGGTATAAATTGATAAACTCCAAACTCAAATAGTTCACACACACACACACACACACACACACACACATCCAACAAGGAAACAGGAGCTACTGGATGATTATATTAGCAGATTGCAATCTGTTAGGCAACAAAGGTCATCTACTGTCTAGGACCTTCAAAACATTACTATTCATCAGTCTAAATAAAACAATGGTCATGTGGGAGACGGTAGGTCCCTAAAGATAAAGCATTTAGGCACCCGTGGTGAATATAAAATGAGGTGAATTTGAATTGGTTGCTTATAATAAAAATCTGAGAACAATGTCTAAATTGACACATAAAACAGATACAGAGAGAAGTTATAAATTGTTTCATACAGTCACAAAATTTGGTAATTTCAATTCCATCACATATAAAATAGACTCACTAAATTAGTGATGTCAGGTAAAACAATTTTTCTATGCATTTTTTTCCTTTCAAGAACACGTAATTACTGAGTTTACTAGTCAAGAGAAAAAACTTCATTAAATAATAAAAGGATATTATCTACAATTAACAAATTAATCCTGTAAATGGCACTAAAGGAAGATTAAAGGCAACCAGACAGTTTTGCCAGCATAACTTGCAAATCCTACTTAATCAATAGTAATAGGCTTATTAAAAATGTGTGTCAATATCAAACTTCCTATATCATAACCAGATTAGCATATTTGTTATTAAAACACTGTAATCCAGTATTATGTTTACTTCCCACTTAAAAATACATTCCCTCCTGGATGTTCTATGATGTACTTTCAGGTATTTGTAGACATTAAGTTTGTATTTTCTCCTCATTCTTTCAACATCAGTAAAACTATTCCTAGTGTATATGGCTTATCCACTAGCCATAAGTAATTTATCATTTAATGAAATGGATAAAATTTGCCTTATGAAATGTATTAGTATATATTTAAACTATAATAAATGTATTGTTTCCTTTGGATGCCTGTCCTTGAAGTTACTCTTAAAACAAGAAAAAAATTTCAGCAATGTCATCCCTGCTGGCTTGTTTTTATGAGATAGCTACTGAGTTCTACAAATAGTTAATGAGGCCATCAACCCTCATAATCAAAGCCCTGTAGTCCATCTTCTAATGGAGCTACAGTAGTTTAAAGGAAGTGAAACTTGTAGGGTCAGCACCCGGGTGCTGTTGATAAGAAAACCCATACTCATGCTGCCATATATAGGTTGTTTTTCAGATTGGCACACCCTGGGCAAATGCATGCTGCCTTTTCAGAATTTTTTTCTTTAAAAAAGAGATTCAAAGTTAGTTAAAACATATTAGAAACAATACAGAATTTCACTAAGCAAAATGATAGGAACTCAATGGTTGTTATATTACATATTGGTGTCTTCAAATTAGTTGCTCAGATTACCAGATATAAGCATGCAAAATTGATCAAGAAAGTTAAAAAGAGGAAAGAAAATTAAGTTTTAATTGTTGCTTACAATATTTTTTAATTTTATTTATTTATTTTGTATTTTAGGGAAGAGTCTACATGGTTTCAGGGTCTCACTATTAGATTGGACTCATAGTGATCTGCCTGTTTACAGCCTCCCAAGAGTTTGGATTATAGGTGCACACTACCATGCCCAGTCTCAATAGCCCTCTCAGCATGCCCTGAGAACAGGGCCAGCATGGCAGGCTCAGGGATTGAACCCCCAGCCCCTGCGCCTGCCTGCAATTGCTTTAATCTGCTGAGCTATTTGGCTCATCCTTGTTTCTTACAATAGACGATTATAAATCAGCATTACAATTATCCAAGCTAATATATCTTTTTCACTTCTTTGTTTATTTTTTCCTTTCTTTCATCTCAGTTGTTGTTCCTTCCCTTTCCACAGTTTTGTCCCTATTTTAAGGTTTAGTTCAGTCAAACATTAGTGAGCCAAATTTTACCCACAACTGAACAAGCAAACGGGAGGTAGTCTGTTTTGCCCACTTTCTTCCGTGTGACTATAACACTCACCTTTGTATAGAGGATTCGTACCAATGGAGAGAGAATTGATAGCCATTTGTATCTTAATAAAAAGGAATTAATGAAGCAACAAAAGTATCATTAAACAAAAGATGCAAACTTAGAGAGTAGTGACTATAATAATAATGCATTGTGTATTCTAAAATTATTAAGAGTAGATTTTAAATGTCTTCAGCACAAAAACATGGAAGTGTATGACATGAAAAATCTGTTAATTATCCTAGCTGAATCATTGGCATTGTAAATATACATTAAAACATCACAACTTTTCCATAAATAAATATAATTATTTGTCAATTAAAACTTTTTTAAATAGATTAAAAAATAAAAGACAGTAAAATAAAAAAGTGTCATAGTTGAGGTGTGAATTTCATTTACAATATCAACCACAAATTGTTGATGAAGATTTCCCTATAAAGAGAGATCTATTGGACTTGCTGTTTGGCCAGCTGACCTATTTCTTTTCTTCCCACAATTAGACTTGGAAATTTGGAAAAGCTAACATTTTAGCAGCCTCAGCCACTCGTTTACCCAACAATTGCTTCTGCTTCCATCCTCCTTCAAAACACAATTCTAATGGTTGGCTAGTCAATCTTTCCCTAGTGACCATGAGTAAATGACCCATCCCAGCTCCAAAGATGGCTCCTCATCAGTTGTGGTCATACCATTCCACTCGTTAAGCATGTTTTAAAAAGGGAAATGTGTATCAGATTAAGGTTGGTTGCACAACAATTAGAAAAATAGCAAAAAATAAAAATAACAGTAGCTTTAAATAAGATGCACGAAAAATTCCTTGCTGGGGAAAGAAGGCAGGTGTAGGTAACATGAGGTACTGGGTACAGGGCTGACACAGAGACAAGGCTTCCTTAGTTGACTTTTCTGCCATCTTGCTGTGCTATCTCAGTGCTTCATTTCTGCCTAAACACCAGAAAATGTTACTTCAGGAGATTGGAAGCTCTCACTGGTGGGGACTTAGTCACAAGGATATAGTTAACTGGACAGGAGACAGCAGAGGGGAGGCTGGAAGAGTGCAAAGAGGAGGGGAGGCAACTAGCACTCACTGCTACACTGTGACTCAGTGCTAGCTGATGAAATAGGAAGAAGCTTCTGGAATTCTTCTCAGAAAGAGAAACAGAAAGAGACACACTATAGTTCTCTTCTGGTCACTGTCATATCTCAATATGATGTCTGAAAGTGATACAGAGCAAAGCTAACAATTCACAGAGGAGGATGGAGCTTTCAAGGAGAAACACCTGACATGCTGATATTCTACATACATGTTATGTTAGACTGCGATTTCATTGCTATTTAATTCCCTTTTCCAGGAGGAGGGGGTGTCCTATTACTTTCAGCTGAATGATTTCTCATTAATTCTACCAACAGGCTTTCCTGATTTAAAGACCATTATTTCACCATCTTAGCTAGTGTTTTCACAATCCAAAAAATCTAAAAACAGGAAAAATCAAACAGTTACTGGTTTAATCACTATTACCAAGTGTATCTTGACTATTGCCTTAGAAACCTTAGAATTTGTGACTATAATGGTGTGCTAGCATCATCGAGCCCCAAATAGGAAATTAGAAAAATAACTACTAAATTCATTACATGTACCATGTTCACAATTATTAACAAATAAGTGATCATTTACTCTCAGCATAAGTTATCATAAAATGAATGAAGGAAACCATATTGCCTTCATTCATTCAGATACTCAAACTTTTAAAATATATTATTTTTCAACTCCTGATCTCACCACTTACTGGTACAGTGATCTAGGGCAAGTAATTAAGTCTGTGAGAATCACAGTTTATTTATACATTTAAAAAGGAGGGAAAATACCATCTGTCTTAGGCAACGTAGGCAGCTGTAACAAAACAACATAGACTAAAGAGCTTAAACAACAGACACAAATTTCTCAAAATTCTGGAGGCTGAAAGTCTGAGATCAGGATGTCAACACATTTCAATTCTCATTTTTTAATACAGTACTGGAGGTTGAACCTTGAGCCTTTCGCATGCTAGAACAAGTGCTCTGCCACTGAACTATACCCCAGCCTAGCACAGAATAGCTCAGTTCTAGCAAGGACTCTCCTTGATTTGTAAATATGTTTTCTCTCTGTATTCTCACTTGGCAGGGTGCAAAATAGCATATGATATTCTCTTCCCACAACATTAATCCCACCATGGTCCCTCCCTCATGGCCTTATCTAAACTGGGTAGCCTCTCCAAGGCTCAGCCTCTGATGCCATCACACTGGGAAGCAGGGATTCCACAAAGAAATGGGGGGCAGACACATTGAGTCCTTAACACCACCTCTTCCTATAGGTGAATGAATATCAACAAAAACATAAATGACATAATGGAAAATATATAGTAGATATTCAATAGCTGAAAACTATTATATTATGAGCAGCCACTGAGGACACACAGACAATGAGTAGATATGGTGAAATTTTTCATTCACTCCTTCATTTCTTCAATTTGACATGTATACATATTGCTCCTAGGTCCAGAGGCAAATATACAATCTATAGCAATGCTCTAAGTTAGAATGAGATGGGTACACTGAGGAAGTATGAATGATCAAAGAGAGAACCAAAACAAAGAGACAACAGAAGATATAAATGAACAGTAGCCACGAAAGAAAGAAAAATAAAGAACAGGTATTTGAGAGGAAAACTAAAATGAAACAGGGAAAAGAACAAGAGAGAGAAAAATAGGGCTTGATTTAGAGAAGTTGAATCTACGACTGGTACATGCCTGGCAATGCTAAAGAGTTGTACTTTGCACAGTGACAGGATTCTTTGAGTCCTACATGCAGTACTATTCCAGTTTCCAAACGAGCTAAGATGTTTTCTTTCCTTTGCATTCTTTCTCTTATTCACTACAGAGAATTTCTCCTGGATGGAATAAGCAAGCATGTTGTTGTTCCTAGCAGCCTAAGAGAAGCTGAAACAACGTGGAGGTGAAGCCACAGAATGGATGGCAGGCTGAAATATATCTGCAGTGACAAGAGAGAAGAGTTAGAATAAAGATGTGTTCAAAGCAGGTGAGGGACAAGATATCTGTGAATGAGATTAAGACACACTACTTAGAGAGTGGAAAGAAGAAATAATAAAGAGGGATGAAAGTTGTAGGAAAAGGAAGAAAACTGGTTGTCAGGAAGAAACACTCAAAGGTTTCAGAGTTTAAGTACAATAAGGACTTAACCTTCTGAATTTGGCAATGAGCTCTCCTATTACCTTGGACAAAGGTTACTCAAGAGAGCAATGGGACGGAAGCCAGTTGGCAAAGGATTGAAGTGTGAACAGGAGGGAGTATCTGAACTATTTTTATGAGATATTTAGCTGTACAAGATAGATGGGCTTCAGGAGAGGTTTGCTCCAGAAGTTTGAACATGAGATAACTGTGTAGAAGCCAAGTTAAAGGTAGGAGAGAGCAAAATGATACCACTTGGAATGAGTCCAGGGAAGCAGGACTAGAAGGAATTTAGACAGAAATACTTTTGCCTCTGAGATGGGAGAAAATGGTGTTTGTGCTGCCTGTCTTGGATGCATTTATGATACATCTTTTACCAAAAGGGCAAACTGACCTAGTACTTTCATATGGAGCCAGCTATAACAAAGTAACCTTTAGAGCTTTAAATAAGCTTGTTTTAATATGACAAAATTCTGCATCAAGCATATGATTATTCACAATTTCCCAAATATTGTCACTAGATCTGGATTTTGAGCCCTTATCACAACAGCACTCATGGAGCTGCGTTCTGAAAGTGACAGAACTTGTACTTGGGGCTCATTAATGAATCACCCAGGAAGCTTGAGAGACCAGGATGTTACCTCCAGCCCACGAGGTTTCCAGGCATCTGCCTATCAGGCGGGCACATCTGCTTCTCTTGATGAAGGAAACAAAGCCAGAATAGAAGGGTCGGTTGGCAACACCACAAGGTCAAGCCTTGCCCTCTCCTTCCTGGTTTCCTGCACTGATCTGGAACTATCTATGCGAAATGCCTTGGAGCAACTCTGAACTCTGCAAAAGAACTAAAATAGGAACGACTACAATACATTCCTCTTTCACAATCCCTGAAATGGCACCAGATAGATTTCCTCATCTGTTCTAGGCACTAGAGCAAAACGTGGTGGTCATAGAATAATTTTCCTATGCAAAGTAGATTGCCATGGATTCTTTCATAAGGACTAGTTATTAATAAGGATTCTTACTGTTTATCTAAATGGATGCATCTGTAAATCTCACTAAGCTATTGCATTACTGTTTACAAAGGGTGAGTTTGCTGTTTATTTCTCAGCATGGAAGACGCACACGTTGTACTTTTCATTTATGAGGTACAGCTCAGGGTAGAAGAAGCCTTAGGATAAGTACTTCGTTCTAAAAACCACAAAAATCATGGACTCCAAAACTTGTATGTGTTCTAATTTTCTTCATGCCCATTTAACGCAGGGAGGGTCCCATACGTGACAGAAGATGCAAGTGCCCTATAGGAGATTGTACACTTATTTTGCTACCATATAAAATAACATTCAGTACTAAATTTCCAGTTTGTCATAGGTACCACATTTAGGTTCATTTTCCATCAATTGATTTAAAATTATTTTTAATATTTGTAAATTAAAAATATATTATGTCATTTCTGAAGATACAGCATACAAATAGAACCAAAATGCTGGTAATTGCTCTGTAATTGTCTTTCTTTTCTTTCTTTTTTCTCTCGTGGAACTGGGGGTTGAACTCAGGCCCTTGCACCTGCCAGGCAAGCACTGATTCTACTGAGCTCTCTCCCTAGGCCTTGTAATTGTCTTTCTTAATACAGACTTAATATCTCTAAAATGCAAATAAAAATGCTCTGAAATTCAAAACATCTTGAACATGACTCTTTTAGGGTGTTTCAAATTTTATGCTCTCTGATTAGGATAATTAACCAATAAAGTTTACTATGCAAATTTTTCACCATCTGAAAAACTCTGAAATATTAAATATGTCTTCTCAGATAAGATATACTTAGCTTGTATTGATGTTGTCAAGTTTAATGGATACTATTCTGTTAAATTCTATTATAGTTCATTCACCTCTGTATTCCTGTAGCCAACAAATTCCTGACAAAGAAAGAAGGGACTTGATGAGCATTTGTGGAATAAGAGAATAAACTCAGAATTGTACCTTTTAATTTATAGGCTTTTAATTTCCCTTTTTTTGTTGTTTTCAGCTTTTGTAGACTAAGGAATTTGGCACTTTGGTAGATTCTAATCAAATAAGACTTAGGTGCTGTAATTGAGATAATCATATGACCCAGTTTACTTAGTGCAATTACAACTTATTTCTAATATCCCAGGATAATTATTACAGATAATGTTTTCCCTTTCAAAATTACCTTGTTTTGAGCCTACAACTATTATTCCCTTACAGTCCCTTAAGCATCAATAATGTTCTCCATGTGGATTTTACAAGCAGGTCAAAGCTGCTTTGTATACAATACGTTGTGACAGTGTCTACTTGTTTTGCTTCTCAGTTTCCTTCCATGGGTCCTCATACTGCTTGGTAAGGTTGTCAAAGAAAATTCTAGGGTAGTGCTTTTCAAATGTTAAGGCATTAAGAATCCTTGCTTGGACCACAGTACTCATGTATTATATAGGGCTGTTATGAAAGAAAAATGTATTTTCTATTCAGTAAGTCTGGAATGGGGAATCTGCTGCTGCTGATCTGAGGTACACACTGAGCAGCAAGAGTTTGCTCACAAGTTTTCCCAATCCATAGTGACTTAGAGTTCAGGCATCACTTAGTACTCAGTAGCATACTTTTTGGAAGCCACAGCATGGAAAACAAATCTTACCTCCATCAATTTCTCCCTAAGAATTAAAGGATGTAAGGATACTAAGTAACAAATGGTAGCACTTATCTATTATAAATATCAAAATGATGGCAAGTGAAATTGTTGTCATCAGTTATCAAAATGCACTTTGAATTCTTCCCTAATCACTCTATCTAGCACTTCCTTGCCACCACCCCCATTTTCTTCAAAGCTTGACATCAAAATGTACTTAGGTAAACATCAGAGGGTCATGGGCAGAGCCATATTTTGAAGAGTGCCTTTAAATGACACTTGATTATGCTAAATCATAGTGTTTTCCATACATGTAAAAATGACAACAATATTTGTATAGATTCATAGGAAAATTAGTAATGAGCAATGCAGACTTGGGCCAAGGCTATCTGCCTCAGTTTGTATGTATCAGCAATGGCAGTCAGTTTTACACTGTACCATAAAAGTCAGTATTATCAGTAATAGGAACATAATCAATGTTAGAAATATAGAAATTAACAAACCTCAAACTGACCTTGTTGGAAACTTTGTCTCCACACTTACCTAATAAGACATTAGTTAGAAGACTTCCAATTATTTCAGTTTGACTTTCTTTCCTTTACTCAGAAGTAATGACTCTTAGATACTTATTTGAACATAATGTAAAGTAATACGATTGAAATGGTATTTTGTAAATGGTACCTTCTGAGTTAAATCTATGGGATCAAAAACTCATTTTCATAGTCCTCACAAGTGTTATCCATTTCCAGCTACAAACATTTCTCTTTCCTCTGATGTTAGTCCTAATATAGAACCTGTGTACATGCTCTCTCTCTCTCTCTCTCTGCAGAATCAACAATAAAAGGGGAAAAGTGAGGTTAGATTTATATTTGTATGTTAATTTAGTTGTTGAGCTTCAAGTGATTATATGTTACATGTTCGTCTAACAATTTATAGCCCATTGTACATCGTAATTGTCTATTAGTACATTCATCAACATATATGATGAATCCTTGCTTGGACCACAGTACTCATGTCATGAAGAACATAACAAAATGCCCTCCTAAGTAAGGACTCAGAGTGAACAGGGAATGTCTCAAAAACTCTATTAAGGTCTATACCTGGTTCCACCCTGAGTTGGACTATACTTGATCTTTAGTTGGCAGGTTATTTCAAAGTATGTCTACAATAAAAAATAGCATCTGTTTATAAAACATTGACCCAGATGTTATAGTGTCAGAGAAAAGGGGCTTGCTTATGAGAAAACATGCAGAACTACCAGAGTTGTACTAGGCACTGACTAATCTCAAATGGTGAATAAATATCCAAATTCCTTAGATCTCCAAGCAGATATGGACAGAAATTTCAAGCACATTGCCATTATCCAATTGAAGTTTTCTAGACAACAAAAAGCCAAGACATGGGCAGCACTGAAATTAACCTGGTCCTTCAAGTAGTTCTTGCACCAAATTGGTTCTACACGGGGCTTGCTGGTTAGCTCAGCTATTTAAGCACCTATTTGGGCAAACCCAGTCAGGTACGGGGCACGGCAGTTCTATCCCCAACTCCACACGCCTTACCAGACCCACCACTAAGGCAGCCTGAGCCAGCCAAAAAAGAAAAAAGTGTTTCTCACATTGGTTCTACAAACACACAACTATTATCAAAGAGGGGTCAACAGCCTCCAACCCACAGACCAAATTTCCTCTTCTTGTAAGTAAAGTTTTTGGTGCTAGCCATGTATATGCCTTGGCATATTATCTGTATTTGTGTTCAAATGGCAGAGTTGTGATAGTGACCATGCGATTCACACAGACTGCTATACTACTGCATGGTCTGAACATCGAAATATTATAATACGTTATTAAATATAATCTCACTAAAACAAAAAAGAGAATGAAGCTTGCCTTGACATTTAACTGATTTAGTTTGAAGAGTTCATAAACATCTTTAATAACTTTGACACATCTTTAATAACTTTGACATTTAATTGATTTAGTTTGAAGAATCTACAAACATCTTTAATAATTTAAAATTATTATAATGCTTAACAAAGGCAAGGAAAAGCTAATATGAAGATGTTTGAACTAAAAAGTTCTATGCATAGCTCAGCAAACTAAAGCACCTGCTGGCCAAAGTGCAGTGGCTGGGGTTCCATTCCCGGCATGCCGTGCTGCCCCCCACTAGGGTGTGCGGAGATGGTGATTGAGACTGGGTGTCGTAGTGTGTGCCTGTAATCTCAGCACTTGGGAGGTTGAATGCAGGAGAATCACTACGAGTCCAATATATGTAGCGAGGCTCTGTACACCCTGCAGAACCTGTCCAAACACACACACACACACACACACACACACACACTTTCATGCAAATTTCCTTTTGGGATGTGGTTAATCACTAGTTAGTCAAATATCAGTGAGAAAGATAATGCTGAATTTTATATACTGTAATTTATGTGAGAAAAGGCAGATTAAAAGTAAATATACTTGTAATACTTCTGACTTCTACAAACACATCAAAAAGTAAATACTACTTCTTGAACTTAAACTCCTATGCTCAACATCTACATTATAATTTGGAACAGATGTCCTGATCCAAAATACTTTGCTTAGTACCACAGGAAAGCCTCTGTAAAAAATGTACTATCATCTTAATTTATATTTAATATCCATGTGTAACTGTTTGAAATCCTGAAGTGAATAAGAAAAAATTATATTTAACCTGGAAGAGGGTTCTCCTTCTATCCTCTGATTGATCTTAGATATATTTACATTTAATGAAACAAAGTGGGAAACAAGACCATCTATCATGAACCTCCTTCCTCCTTTAAAAGGCCTTTAAGGATCTGCTACAATTGTATTGTTAAGTATGTAGAGTTTTATTATTGAAGTTTCTAGTCATTAAAATCAAATGCCAAATTGAATATAATTGTATTTTCTCTAGTAAGTGAAATATATACTGAATATTTTTCAGTGTCTCCCACATGATGCCAATCTGTAAAACTAGATTACTTTCTCACTACTGATCAGTGATTAACCATATGCTAAGTGGCTATTCAAAAACAGTGATTATACTTTGAAAAACTTTCCATGTTCATTTTAGGATATTGACCTCATATTCTTTCTTTATGCAATGTACACCTCAACAGTTAAGAAATTATGAATAGCTTATTTGGGACAATGATTTATAATTTTAGTTGTGCTGAAAGATTTTTAAAAACTGGAAATACAAATGCTTGTTACTGCTTCATTTCTTTCTTCTTTATCAGGTACCAAAAAAATTCTCAATGAATGCGTACCATATGTAAATACTCAAAATAGTTTTTCATACAAATTCTTAAACATGAAGTTAAAGATTCTAATAACTCTGAATATCTAAATATGAAAGCTAAAGATGTTTTTCCTATTGGTCTACATTTTGAATTTGGCCTTCTAACAGTTTATGGTTACTGGTCCTCAACACTAGACACAGATGTTAGGAGGTGAGATAACAGTCCAAGAAATTGCTCCTTAAAAAGTAAAATGTAAAACACGAGGCCTTGTTTACTCTACTCTAGGGGAAAAGAAAAGGAAACAAAACCATCACCAGCCCTCTTCCTCCAGTTCATAATAAATACATTGTCAAGACAGTAGGGAGGGAAAGAGGGAGAGAGATCTGGAAAGAAGTAATTAATAGCCATATTTATTCAGATCTTTGAAAGACATTGGCTAAGATTTTACTCAAGAACTTTCTACCCTTGGAACAGAAAATAATTGTCTCTGTGGGTTCCAAATATGGATGTGCCACACTCAAAGCACATAAATTACATAAAGGAATTTTGTGTTCATATTGAAAATCTACTAAAAAAAAAAAAAAGTGACACTGTGAAGGGCACACTTTGGTGGTGAAAATTAAGAAAAACACAGATGAAGCTTAACCAGCTTCTCTCACTTGGCTGTCACTGGGCCAGTGTCCCTGGACAAGCATTAACTCCTAGGTAACATGGATGCAAGTGGCATTAGTGAAGTCTATTTGATTTGTGATTTATTTTATTTAAAATGAGTCTGTGAGACCTTGGGTGCTGAAAAAGAGAACATGATGCATATAACTAAACTATGTTTTCCTGTATTTTAAGAACTTATCCAAATAGGATTAAATTTATCACTGTTATACAGAAATAGTAGCACACACCCTTCTGATTAATATTCCATTGTGAAAGCAATTTGTTACTTTCATTGGAGATCATGCAATTATCAGTCTTTTAGAAATTACCTGACACTACAAAGCTAGGTTTGCTGAGACAAAAGACAGGAGTTCCACAACGGGTTTATCCTCCTTGACAAATTCAAAGACAGAGGGGTTTTAAAATGCAGAACAATGTCCTGGAAGGTTATAACTTACTTGGTCATGTAACTTGGAACCAAAATGTGGATTTTATTTTTAAGGTGGTTCTGGTGCTGATGACAGAACCCAGGACCTCATGTATGTCAGGAACTCACATATGTTAGGTCTACCACTGAGCTATAACCCCAGACCTATACCTTGGATTTTAAGAAGCCTTGTTGTATAGTCAGTCCTTCCCAGGTAAGCTCTAGGGTTGGAGTCAGTCTCTTCAGTCTTTTGGGTATCTCTAACACAGGTTTGGTAGTCACAAAATAAAACACTTAAGGAAGATTAATATGGACAGACCAGATTTTAAATGTTTCTACCATCACAAAAATTCTTTTGGGTAATACTATGCAGCTAGATGCTACAACATTTACATTATCAGCTTTATATAGTTTCCTTTTCAACACAGATCTGCGATCAATTCTTCTCTGAATTCCCCAGTAGGCAGTCTAATATGTGCCACATTTGGAGCTCCTGTTTCAATGGATAATCATATGTTTGCTTAGTAAAATTGGAAAACCAAAGAAATTTGAAAAAGACTTGTCTGAAATGTGATAATTTCTACTAACTCCTACTTGTGTATTGGAACTAAACTAAAACCTGTTCTTCATACTATCAGACAAAAAAGTCTTTGTCTGTCTATCTGAATCAACTTCCCACACAAGACCAAAATGATAGCAAGCTGTTAACAATGCTTGACGCATCCTTTAAGTATCAGCTCCTCCTTAAGTAATATCTGTTACTAAATGTCACCTTCTGAGAAAGCTGCTCTAAGAGCCTCTTAGCTCCCCTCCATCCTTCTACTGCCTCAGCTTGTTTGTCACAGCTTGGCATGCTACATACTTACTGATGTGCTTAAAATGAAGTTTTTAACTCTTAGCCACACATGCATACATAATGCCTAGATCAGTATCTTTGTTCTGTTAACTTTGTATATACCCAATAAATAGTTATTGAATGAATTTGTGATTCAAATCTTTGATGGCCAAGTGCAAGACTTTGTGTATGTGTACTTCTATGGAGAGAAAATGCACAATTTACATCTTATTCTGAACATGTTTGGTCTGTGGTCTAAAAACATTAAGAATTTGAGTCATACACAAAAAAATGGCATCCAATTACTAGAAAGCTTATTGTTTGAAACACCTATATATGAAGAATTATCTACAATGCCCATAAATGAAAATTCTCATGTAGTTTCCATGGTATTAGAATCATACAAAATAAACAACAAAACTGAGAAAACAATAATATATAATATCCATATTTTAAAGGATTGTTTGTCATTGTGCAGGAAAATTTACACCAAAGAAAATTTTGTCCATCCTAGATAATGGTGATCTTTCTTAATTCTGTTCCAGCTTTTGCTAGTGAGCATACCTGTGTATTTGCATATGTGTAATCAATAGCCACGTGTATTTGGCCTTTTAACATTTTCCCTACAACATCTTAGAAGGAACTCCAGCTGATTTAGCCTTTTCTGTGCAATGTGGACCATCCTCAGGCAGACCTGTACATGTGTGGGCTGTGAGTCTCAGCAGCAATGTCTTCTCTCTGCTCTGTCAGCTTTCCCTGCTCCTGTGTTTACCAAATATTAACTGCACAGTCAAGGCCAAAGGAACCACAAAAGTTAAACAATGTGTTCATGAGGAGATAAGAATTCAGGGTGAGAGCAAGCACTAGAAGGGGAAATTGAAGAAGGCCAGAAAAAGAGATTGGGTTAGTGTTGAGTAAAAATAGAGCTGAAGTGGACTCAAAGGAAAGCAATAGCAAAATAAATTACAGAGAAAAGAACAGGAAAATAAAAGAAGCTCAAAGCAGCCCTCAATGGGCAAATTAATATGAAATAAAAGAAAACAATCCTAAAAGGAGTAAAAAGATTACAATAATAAAAGGAAAAGGAAAAGAAAATAAAAACTGACAAATGGTAAAAATGACATGAAAAGTGAGAACCAAAAGGGGATATAAACCAGAAGAGAAAAAATAAAAGGACAATGTGCACACTCTAACAAACACAGGGGAGTACAGTGCAGCGAGCAATACCAGAAATATTTATCAACAGATGTCACATGATGAGCAGAACAGTGGCCCTTAAGGATGTCCAAAAGCCTGGAACCTATGAATATATGGCCATACACAGGAAAGGGGGCATTACAGATGAGATTAAGTATATGAACCATTGGGAGAGGAGAAATTATCCTGGATTATCCCAGTAGGACCAATCAAATCCCATGTATCTTTAAAAGAGAGAGCTTCTCCCAGCTTGTGGGGGACAAAGACAGAAACATAAAGACAGAGGGACAGATAGAGACAGAGATGAAGAGATACACAGAAAGAAAGAAATTGGGGACTCAACTCTACACAAGTCTCATAGGAAAGAATCTCTTCTTAAATTATCAGGCTGGGTATCATAAAATTACTTTTCTCAAGAAAATCTCACTCATAACCTTATCTCTGTCTTCCCACCACTTGTATCTTTTCCCCACCTTCCAGGCAAGCTCAGAAAATGAACAGAGAAGGTAGTTTGGATGCATAGAATCCTCCCAAAAGTGTATATAGTGTGAAAATAAAATGTCAGGCAAATATTGTAATATTGAATTTATTGAGATGTCAAGAGATTCATACAAGTTACTTTTGGCTTCTACAATTACAAGATGTGCTCAAAGTGGTGACCATCCTAGCCATTCAAGGTCAGTGAGGACTCAGAACATAGGAGAGCCTGTATTATAACATACTGTAACTCAGTTTTGTCCCAAATTTTCTGATCAAAGAGATTATGGGGCCACAGAGGAAAGTGATTGATGATGCATAATGCACCTAATGAGAGTCACCTAGAGAGAAAACATTCTGTCAGACTTTCACAGAGAGCAAATTGGTCAAGCAATGGCTGTGATTCATCCACATGGCTGACACTGACAAAGGATCTACAAAGTGCTGTACAAGGTTTCAGGGCAAATCCTGAGGGGACTGACCTTGTCAGATACAGAAATTACATTTCTTGTTATATAGGTCTTGCTTTATATTGGTCTTAACCATTCAGCAGAAAAGTATAAAAATAAGGTATAAAAAGTAAAGACATATTAATATTCTGAGCTGTAAAAGGCTCAAGTCAAGAACTTCGGACACTGTTAGTCCTATGGATAACCCACCATTGTTATGGGCTACTGGACTATATTGGATTATTTTCCTGAATTCACGCATCTACAATATTTAAATGGAAATGAAATACCCATCTCTGAAAAATGAAACAAAAAAGGGGATATAAATGAAGGAACATTTTATATCTGTATATAGAAAATATTTAGGATACATATCCAGATACTTTCTCTTAATTCAATGAGAAGAAAGATTTGTACCAATAGTGTTTGGACAGCATATCATGTCTGCATTTTGTACTGTGAATAACTACCACAAAGACAACAGTATACAATGTAATAATTATTGTAACTTTCCTACTAATTGATTTTGAAACTATCTCTTTGCTATTTGTTTCTAAATAAAATTTAAAAAAATAGCAGCCATGAGCTTCCAGACACTTAGTGCAGCAAGCAACTTAAGTATATATATATGCAAAATTTCAGCAGTCTCTCTCTTTCAGTCCCTCTCTCCATTATCTGTTTCATGATAAAGTGTCATTTTCCCACACAGTTAGAAGAAAATGGATGAAAAGTTATTTCTTTTTGTCTAAACCAGAAGTCCTACTACAACATTGAGGCAGATATCATTGCTAAGATGAAAAGATGGTTAGCACTTCTCAGAACTTGTTCTAAAATCTCAACCTTTTATACATACCCATTCAGAACTGTATTAAGGTACTGCTGGATTCAGACAACTATATGTCAATCTTCTTGGCTTCTAAGTTTTCAAGAAAATGTAACCTAAGTGATAATTTGATAATCTAAAATTGTAATAAATTACATAGAGAAAAATCACTGTCATGTCTCTCATTTGATATTTCTCTTTTCTACATTAAATATATAGCAAAATAACAAAATAAGAGTAAAGGTGATGATAAAATGTTTAAAGAATGGTGTACATACTTAAAGTGTGAGTGGAATGTTAATACTGGAGCTGTTATTGTTTTTACAAACCTTTATCAAGTCTGTTAATTCAGATGAATTAGGAATGGTTTCCAAACCAACACGGCAGACTAGACATATGCAATTTGTAAAATTCCCTTGAAATGATATAAAAAGCAATTCCAATAAAGGTATTGTCAGGAGACTAGGAATTCCAAGAAGACAGAATATAGTGCATGTTTAAAGATGTTGCTCAGGTGGGCACTGCAATTAAGGTGGAGGAAATCCATCAATAGCATTATCTAGGAGATGTAGTGAAAGGCATGTGAGGTTAGCACATCGTAACACGGGCTCCTGGCACAGATGGGCCAGAGCTTCAGACTTCATTATCTTTTCAGTATCACTAATTAGCCACTGACCTTGAAAAGCTGTTTATCTCTTTGAATTGCATGTTCTTCACCTAAAAAAATGAAACTAAGCATATTCAACACTGAATCTTATGGGAATAATAAATATGACGATATATCTGAGGGGGTATAACATAGTTATTGGTCCTTAATTAAAACCAGTTACATCACGGACTTTATTGTCACCACATTCCCTTTCTACCTTCATGTTGCTGCCTGCATGTGTCACATACACCTTCTTTTTAAGTTCAGCTCACCCGGCAGACACCAAATCCAAATTTTCTCCTATTCCTTGTCCTGCCTTCAACAGTGAGCCCTGCTTCCAATTAAAGCTTCTATCATGTTGAGACCATCAGCAGTTGAGATTGAAAAGAAGAAATACATTACAAATATCAAAGACCTTTGAAACAACAACTACAGAGAGAATTAAGTGTATGTTGCACCGTGCCTTTTAGTTTTAAGACTCCAGAAAGTGAGGATGAAAAGAAATCAATTGTTTCCATTTTTACCCTGGATTTGTCACTTATTAATTGGTATGATCGCCAAAAATCTTTCAATTTCTCTTGTATAAATCAGTGCTAAAAATACATTGCCTAACTCCGTCTCAAAAACTAAGAATTGTTAATTTGAATGGTACACAGCTCCAATGGATAAACTACTTGAACTTCTGATCTTTTAAAATAAAATATTTACACTAAATATACTACCATAAAATTAATGAAGTCATTAGTAAGGTGAATCAATTTGATTGGATCCCATTAAGAAATCATTGATATTGGTTCCTAAACTTGGCTGCCTTACAATATTCAGAGTCACTGTACCTTTACTATACATCAGTAATCTCTTACTGCCTTTTAAACTACACAAATGAGTTGGTGATATCTGGTGAATTACTTGGGCATGGAGAGGAAAATGTGTCCTTAAGAATTTGAAGGGAAGAAACAATGAGGATGAGGAAAAGGACTAAAGAAAGAAGGAAGGGAAAAAGTTATGTTTATGTATATATACCGGATAGCTTGGCTAATTGTACTGCTGACTTCTACTAGTTCAGCAAAAGGATCCGTTAATGCTTAATTCTTTTCCTTTCCTTTTGAATTTCTGATTTTCTGTTGCTAATTTTGCATACTTAGATCTGGTAATCTGAACAACTAATTTGAAGAAAACATTATGCAATATAACAACAAT
Organism: Ctenomys sociabilis; assembly: GCA_004027165.1. NCBI lineage: Eukaryota > Metazoa > Chordata > Mammalia > Rodentia > Ctenomyidae > Ctenomys > Ctenomys sociabilis. Next base: position 49,441 of record PVKA01000235.1, read on the forward strand.
TGTTGAATTATTATTATTTTGTTTGGTGAAATTCTCATTTTTAACTATTTTTATTCTCTTAAAAAACAAAAAATAACATTCGTGACATTTTTTTAGAAAAATAAGCAAACATCTGTTTATCTTTGTAATAAACTTGGTTTTCCATGGATTATTTTTCTTAAAGCATGTGAGAACAAATGACCACTCTCTGTCACAGTACTCGGTAAATTCCATTTTACCTGGGCTACAGCTTTGGATGCATGAAACTTGAAGAACCTCTCAGGGACACCTAATTTCATTGTTATGATTCTGCCTATCCAGGAATTTGTTTTCATACTGGAACAATGACCTCAGCAGATAAATTCTCTTAGGAATATATTGAGTCTACCATTACTGTTACTTGGGTTCTTAGCATTGTCTCTCAGTCACTGTAGTATTCAGTGTAGGAAAAGAAGTATTTCAGAGGCTACACTCAGCTACAATTGTTCAAAGATGATAAGGGAGAATTTTCAAATCAATTACGTTTCCAAGAGCATGGAAATCTATGAATTCATGGCAGAAATACAAATATGTGCCATTAGATTTAAAAAGTAAATTCCTTTAACAAGTGGCAATATTTGTTTCTTCAGCTCTTAAAAATTAAAGCAGAACTTCATTCATTCATTTGCCTGTTGTTTAGTGGCTATGACCATCCAGAACATAATCCTAAATCTGGAAGGAACCCTCTAGCTTTCTCATTAACTATTTCAAGATAAGGAAGTTCCTTTTTTATTATTATTTTAGGGAAGAGTCTACAGGGTGTTCAGGGTCTCTTTACTAGATCAAACTCATAGTGATCCACCTGTTTACAGCTTCCCAAGAGCCAGGATTACAGGTGCGTGCCACCATACCCAGTCTCAATCACCATCTCAGTGCGCCCCAGGGGCAGGGTAGCATGGCACAGGCCTGGATGGAAAACTGCTCCTGTGCCTGCTTGCAAGTGCTTTAATCTGCTGAGCTACTTGGCCAGCCCAAGATAAGGAAGTTGTGAGACTCCCTCTGGCCAGTTGATTAGATTGATGACTATGGTTACTTAATGAATGTGGATATCTGATTTCCAGTGGCAAACTTAAATTCTGCCTTTTGTTAGAGGGAAGCAGAAATCTGTGAGATGGGAAACAGGACTGAGGGTAAAGGAGAATGGCTAGAGTGGTTGGGACCAAGAAAACATTCTTACACACCTCGAGGCTCTCTAGAGACCTACCTCCATTATCGCAGGAGCGATCAGTTAAGCAGCATGCACAGTGGAAACTCAGATACACTGAGGAAAAGGCATTATCTTCTGAGGCCTCTGGGGTCAGATGTTAGAGAAACTTGTGATGGCTCCCAGCTTCTGGTATTCACATGAAGCCAATTCCCTCCTGTAGTCTGCAGAGCCCAGAGACCAGGCTGGTCCCCAAAATGTGAGTCTCTAAAAGTATTTGCTTCATCTTGTCTGTACCCAGCTATGGGATTAATGTACAACTTATATTTCTTAAACTGGCACTTCCTATGCCTTTACATATTTATACTAATAATTCTGAGAAAAAAGAGAAACAACTTAAAGGGAAGAACTTCAGTTCCAGGAAAATTCTCACATCTATTTTCTGCCTTCGTCACAGTGCCTTGTCATTGGAAGATCATTCTAGACTAAATTCACTAGTCATGCTCCTATCCCCAAATTCTCAGCCTGCAACATAGATTGACCTTTTTTCACATAGCAGAGATCTAGTACCAAAAACAGAAGTGATACAAGTGACCTAGTAAATGAGTTGTTTAAATTGTTGCTGAATTTCTACATATATAAATATTTATAGGTTGTGGGTTTAATAAATATTTTAGTAAATATTCTACCATCAACACAATGAAACCATAGCTAGGACATAACAATTTAGTTCTCTTACATTAAGAAATTGTTGATGCTTTTCCTTAAAGTCAACTGATTTATAAAAATATGGTTTCTGAGCACACCCATAAATCTAGATCTCAGTGGAAGCAAGCAGGAAATTTTGCTGCCACCCTGGGTGATTTTAATTTAGCCAACTTTATGCAGAATACTCTAAGAATACTTTCTTGCTAACTATAATGCAGTGCAGAATAGATGAGTTTTAAGAATCTCTTTATGTTTTACAAAAAGTTTAACCTTCTGAAGTTAAGTGAGTCAATCAATATATGATGACTCAGTCACGGGATGTCATTTTTTTCAAATTTTCCATTTTTTAAATGTTCTAACAGAAGTGTTTAAGAAATGTGGCAGAGAACAGAGTGGCATTACAGTACAAACTACCTGATCACAGACTTTTGTCTGGCATTTTGTTGTAAACAATGCACCTCTGTCTAAAATGTGTGCTTCACATGAGCAATTTCTGAAGACAGATTTAGCTCCCCAGAACACATCTCTAATCGGGAAACTGCACAGACAGGATGAGTTATACGGGAACTGTCAGTAAATTAGAAACTCAAAGCAATTTGCAATTTAATACTCTGTGGCTTTATTCTCTCCAAAAGAGGCTTTACTGAATTCAATCTTAAGTTTAATTTTAGGTAATCAAATGCCAAACCAAACCTGTACAGATATTAACATTTTTGAACTTAGTCCAAATCTTCAAGACTTCCCTCCTTTGGTAGAGAAAACAAGAGAAAAAGTGCCTTCCTAGATTTGTAGCTAGGCGTGGTTCCTGGATTTGTAATTGCGCTGATTTCCCCATGAGTCACACTTGTTCCTAGTATATGCCAGACTTTCCCCTTTTGAATGCCTGAAGAAAAACTTTGGTTTGACAATGGAAGACTGGAAAGTGATGAAGAAATCATATAATTGGGTCCAGGTCAACCACACATAAAACTTTAGAGCAGACAATGGAGGGTTCAAAGAGACATTCAATTGGAGAAGAGAGGGGAGAAGAGAACTTATAAAAACACATATTCCTGGGTTCCACTCCAGAATTTTGTGTTTATTAAGGCTGAGATAGGGCCCATGATTCATCATTCTTATCAAGCTCTTAAGTAATATGGGGTCTGCCACTCATGGAACATATTTAGAAGAACATTGCCTTGGAGTAAAGCTTTTTAGCATCATCATTATTGACACTTAGAACCCAGTACTTTGTTGTGGAGCTGTGTGGTGCATTGCATGTTGTCCAGCAGCATCCCTGTTCACCATGCACTAGATGCCAGTTGCATGTTTCCAGTATGCTCTCCAAAAATGCCTCCGGACACCACACAGTGTCCCTTGGAAACAAAATAACCATTGCTGCCAGCCACTGTCTTAGAGAAGGGGCTCTGAATAAAAGACCTACAGTGAAATCTGCTCAAAACATTTTACTACCCAAGGGATTGAGGGTAACAACATAAATACAGTTAAATCAGCAGTGTAATTGTGCCTCGTTTAGCTACTGTAAGCACTAGATAAATGAGGATGGATTGAATATGTGGCGTGGAGCCTAGCCCCACATCAGTACTTGAAAAAGTTCATGGTAGTTGGATCAAAAAGACAGCCTTTGTATGGACCGATATCCTCCAAACTATCTATTGTATATAGAAGGGTACATTTCTGTCTGTTTAGTTGAAGAAGATAGAGAATGTGCATTATTTTAGAATTCTGGTTTTTACTCAATTCAGAGATAATAACCATAAAATAAATGTGGCATCTATTTCTATGGTCTCAGACTTAAAACCTAGTTCCATGACTAATATACTGAATATATTGTTATGATCCTGACGAAGTCTTGATTTAAGATGTAGATATATGCCTTGATTTGTCTTCAAAGAAATATGTTGTACCAGTCTAATAAGTCTACTTCAACATACAGATAATAGAAGATAAGAATAAGTTATGGGCTCAGTAGAATAAGCATTTCCCTGGCAAGCCCAAGTGCCTGAATTCAATCCCCAGTTCCGCCAAAGCAAAAGAAAAAGTAAAGAATAAGTTACTGTTCAGTGAGGCAGATAAATTTCATAAGAAACTGGCTAAAAGGTTAAGGCAGCATTTATTCCACATTTTATCAGTACCATCTCTCAAGGGGCACCTTCGCTAGTTTTTCCTCTCGCCACCAGGGGGAGAACAGAACTCTTCATAGTCAAAAGCATTTGTCAGATGTGCAGAAGAGGTTGGCCAGCCAGAGTTGAATAAACCTTTTAGTTACTTCCTAATAGGATAAAAATATCTGCTGGCATGATTACAGGAGCAAAGGCAATACTAGTCACTTCTGTATACAAAGTTCTTTTAAGCTTTTTTCCCCCAAACACTGCAGCAACAACTATTTTTGATCCTGAAAGACGAGATGGAAAACTTAAAACTGTGTCTTGGTGTCCTTTCTCTACATTTAAGACAAAGGATCAGGAATAAAGGAAGTAAAAAATGAATCTTACATAAGAGAAAGGTCTGAAATTTACAGGAAAAGAAAGTACAAGGCCAGTGACCAATAGATTTATTATGAGGAAGAGGATAGAAAAGAATGAAATGAAAGAAGAGAAAAGAATGTCATTTGGCTCCCTTAACCTTCCTCAAACAAAGTATTGAAAGATAACAATGATACAAAGGTGTGATGAGAGTGATTGTAGTTGGTTGGGATATTTACAGTTGTAGTGGTGATAATGATGATACTGACAATGGAAATCTAAGCTTCATCAAACCCTGCTACCATAAAGCAAATCTTGGGCTAGATAGTTTATATTAATAACTAAATGGCATGCCCCTTAACTATAGAAGGAAAGTAGGAAGTTTTTTTTTTTTTTTAAAAAAAAAGCTTATTAGGGCTGGCCCGATAGCTCAGGGGACTAAAGTGCCTGCTTAGGCAGAGGCAGGAACTGGGATTAGATTCCCCACCAAATGCCTTGCCAGCCCCACCCTGAGACACACTGAAAAGGCCATTGAGACTGGGTGTGGTGGCACACACCTATAATCTCAGCGCTTGGGAAGCTGAAAATAAGAGGATTACTATGAGTCCAATCTGTGTAGTGAGACTCTGTAGACCCTGTAATAAGTACATAATAAATAAATTATAAAATTTGCTTATTAAATTATTAAAGTTAGAGGAAGTTAGACATCCTGGGGCCGGGGAGATGGCTCAATGGAATAAGCACTTCCCTGACATCCTAATCATGTTGAAAAACATGATTGAAAGTCCCCAAAACCAATGATAAAGTAGATATCAAAGTTACTGTTAACTAAATATTAACTTCATGATTATTACATAAAGAACTATCTTGCCGGGCGTGGTGGCGCACGCCTGTAATCCCAGCACTCGGGAGGCTGAGGCAGGAGGATTGTTGTGAGTTCGAGACCAGCCTGAGCTACAAAGTGAGCTTAAGGCCAGCCTGAACTGCATAGTGAGACCCTGTCTCAAAAAGACAAAAAAAAAAAAAAAAAAAAAAAAGAACTATCTTATGTGAGGAAAAAACTTAAATTTATCCTCATGAATGCTGGCTTTTCATCTGATGATCTATTGGTTAATTTTCACTGATGTCCGGATAAGATACGGTAACAATATAACATAACACCATAGATAGTGCCATATACTCAGAATTTTATTATTGCTTTTACTGTTTATAATTTTTCTATAGTTACAATGTTTTGCAATGACCTCGTGGTATAGTGAAAACTAAAACCAATACAGCTTTGTCTTCTTAGAACAAAGGATGTGGCTTCCTAGGATATATCCAGAATAAATATCACCTGCATTTCTGAGTCTGAAATGTGGTGCGCATATTTATTAAAGTGTTTCTTAAATCATAGGAAAATCCTTGATTTTTATTCAAACAAGTCAAAATAAAAATGACAAAAAATAAAAATACTACTCTACTAGAAAGTCAAAAATAGTGATGCCAAGGAAGTACTTGCTGAAATCAAATTTCACTGGCATTTACATATGTGTTAAAATGTACCTAAATTAAAAGGTGGGTGTGGTGTGTCTAATTATATTACTAATGATCATAATTTTTTTGTGTGTCTGGATATGTAAGCTCCACATTATTTATTAGATATTCTATTTCCTCTTAGCTAAAATCACTCTGAGGCTGAAGCCAAATCCTGTACTGCGTAAATGGCATCAATCTGAAAGGCATTCACCAGAACATTCCAAAATCAATAAGGCGTGTATTTTTAAGAGTTTTTTTTTTTCCCTTTGGCTATCATTAGGCCAACAAATGAAGGAGTTGTGAAGAATTGGGACTGGGAGTTCCACAAAGAAACATCATACTTCATGTTTCCTTGTGCAGAAAAATCTAGAAACTCTCAAGGGGATTTTAGTCCTAATCTAAAGTGACTTGGCAAAACTCAGAATCCCAGAGGAGGGAAATCCTTTGAATAATAAAGGGTTGCCTAATGTCTTCTCAAAATGAACACCATAATTAAGATTTAAATCTAAGATCAAATGAGGAAGTTTGCAAAGCAGACTGTCCACTTAAATATTTCATGCATTGTTTCTTCCATCACCTTCCCCACAAAAGAATACAGAAGGAATATAAAGTCATTAAAACAATGTTTCCATAGGCTTTATTCTTTGACCTTAGCCTATGGTGTCTATCAATAATGGCCATGTTCTTGAGACCCCAATTTCTGACTCTCATTTGGAATTTGTAACCGTAGACACAAATTATTCACCAATATAATGACTGAGAGGGTGGTTCTGTTCACATAGCTCTGTTTCTTTGAAAAATACCAACAAAGGGTCAAGGATATAGCTCAGGAGTGCAAACACCTGCCTGGCAAGTGCAAGGTTTTTATTTCCATTCTTGATTTAAAAAAATACTTCCTGTCTTAGCTACTTTTCTTGTTGCTAAGACAAAATACCTGACACCTTAGCTAAAAAGAGAAAAGGTTTATTGAGCTCACAGTTTATAGAAGTTTCAGCCCATAAATGGTTCGCTTCAAGGCAGGGCTGTATGGGAGACAGGCATCTCCTAGGAGAAATAGTTCATGGTGGGCAGAAGGTAGCAAAACAATAAAAGATGACCATATCTCTTCCTGTCCCTTATCTCTCATCTCATCCAGGCTACTTAAGGCAGCTATTGCTTACACCTTCAATCCTAGCATGACACCATGAGTCAGTCCCACCCTCACACATTCTAGATCCAGCCACTTTCGAAGAAGCTCCATCTAAGACTGTAAGAACCTTCGGGGGGACATCTAGACACAAGCTATAACTGACATTTCAGAGGGAAATATTTCCATTTATTGTATAAAACTCAGTTGGCAATATCTTATGAAGAATAAACAAAGGTTTGAGGCACTTCAGCAAATATAAATAGTCAGGGATGGACAAATTGTTAGACTATAAAAAGAAATAGTTTGGACCTGGAAGAAAACATGTAATTTCCTCTTTCACCTAAACATGAATTAGAAAATGTATGAAGTCTATTCATAGATTTATTGATTCACAGTTGACATTTATAGAAAAAACAGTAAATCAATAAGTGATGGAATTTTAAATGCTTGAAAAAAGTCAAAGAGCATATAAAATATAAATGTAAATCAAAGCAATGAAGGTTTTCTACAGAAGACACAAAAAGATCATTGAAAACTACATGAGAGAACTAAGAATTTCTATCTCCATTAAGAGTTTGGGTTCAAGATCCACCTAAGACAAGTACTCATATAAAACAATCTGATGTTCCCCACCTACAACAGAGCTAAATTTTTGGTCTGAAAGTTAAATTTTCTTCATTAAAAATCAGAACAAGAATAAAGTCTTTGCAGAGTGGTGGAATCTATGTCTTGTGGCATGAAAGAAGTGCAAGTATTGTAAAGGATGACAGTAACTTGACAGACACAGCACTTCTTGCTGATGAAGTTATAACAATTAAGCCTGAGAAAGAAATCAGTAATTCCACAAAAAGTCACAAAAGGACAGTGACACTCAAAACTCATAAAGAACAGGATATGTTCAAGAAAGGTACATGAGATCTCCCCTAAAAATATTTCAAGGAAATGTTGCACATCAGAGGACCCAAATATGTACTTGTCAAATTCAAGTTCTATTGAATTCTTGTAGGTCAAGGTAGGCAATAAAACTTGGAGAATGCATTTCAAACTGTGTACAGCATGCATAAAAGTGTTTCTTGATCCTGGTTACACACATGAAAATCATTCAAGGAGAATTTTTTGTATGTCACTTCCTAGACAGTACCCCTACACTGAGTCAGAATATCCAACAAGATGCTATGTACCCATAGAAAGAATGAAACCCTACTGCTTGCAGCAACATGGATGGACCCAGAAGTCATTGTGAATACCATAAGAGAGACACAGAAAGACAGCTACTATTTGGTCTCACATTTGGAATCTTAAAAACCCAATTTTAGACAACTTGAGGGTAGAATGATGGTGACCCCAGGAGAGGAGAGCAGCAGGAAGTAGAGTAACAGTGATCAGATAGAAACTAAATTATAACTTACTAAGAGCAGAAAGTTCCATAGTGCTTTTATTGTACAGTAGGTGATTTTAGATGAATATGTACTGCCCATTTCCGAAAACCATGGAAATGATTACTGTTTGAGAAGATGGGTACGTTTGACCTGATTTTAAACATTAGGCAATGTATACATGTGTCTAAACATTACATGACAACTAATAAGGACATTTTTATGTTTGGTGTATTAGCTAATAATAAATTTTAAAACTAAGATTAGACTACACGAAGATGGGTCTTGGGGCCTATCATGGTTAAAAAGTTCCCAAGACCATACTAGTGAGGATCTAGAATGTAGAATGACCAGTCATCCTGTGAAATTTTCTGGTTTAGCATTGAAAGTTCCACATCATAGCAAACCTTTCAGTCTTGACAACCAAGGATGTTTGGTTGCCTGATCAGGCAAAAATCCACGAAAATGACATAAAGAAACAATGGAAAAGGGCTGGATATAGGTGACCATGATTCCCAGGCAGCAAGAAAAGGCCAGGGTTTAGAAGGGTGAAGACTCATTACTACAGAAATGACTACAGCCCAATAATAAATGTCCTTTGTTTAAGGGGGCATGCAGCAGTTTTTGGTGTCTTTGTTGAAAAGTTTTGAAACTGAAGACATATTCCCAATCAATAACTCTGTATTCATAGCCTCTTTTCCTCACTTGAACCAATAACTTAGAAAGTCTGACACATATACTAATTGAAAGAACAAAACTAATGCTAATTGCAGTGCTGATGCTGATGTCAGTATTGGTAACAATAATGTTAGATTTTGTATAAACACTAATATAAATATTACTGACACTGTCACTGATACAAATACTAGTACTAATGTTCATAAAATACATGGAGTTAATGGATAAATTAACTAATGTTTGATAGTAACTCTTTTAAGGTAACAATAATAATATCTGTGAAGCCATCATATAAAGACATACAAATTGCATTTGGTATTTAAGTTTTTTTCTTAATTGTTTGGGATACTCTGACATGTTAAACATATGACTTTATCAAAATGCTTTCTAGTTAACGATTTAAGTTTGTAATCACTTTTGAAAATCTTGAGGAATTTTGATTAGACTTCGTAAGGAATATTTAGATGCTCAGTGTCAACTTTGAAAGTCTGACTCATTATTATTTAAAGGTTCAGAAGAACCTTTGTTTTGTTTTCTCATTACTGCAAAAAACTGATAAGATCTATAAAGACAATGAGATTTGTAGGTTGAGTTTAAAGGCTTAAGAGTATAACTTTTAAAGTATAACTTGATATGCTGAATATCCCACAAAGCAAGTCAGTGTTAATATTGTTTTACACAGGTAAACAGATAAAGTCTCAGACTTTAACAAGCACAGGTGGTGTGATGTTTCTGGAATAGATGTAGAGTCATGATCTCAGAGAGGTTAAGAAGAAAGCAAAGAGGATTCTTTGGAAATCAGAAGAAGGAAAAGAATAGAGCACGTACAGAGAATTCATCTGTAAGTCTGCATGAAAGGGCCCAAACCAGCCCATGCTTGCATTATGTTGTGGGAAGCCCCACCACTAAATCTCTAGAATGAATTGGAGAGGTCTTTTTACAGTGATTTGGATACCAGAGTTGAGAGAATATGGCCGTAAGTTTTACTGATGAGGCAAATTATGATTTATTTTGGACAAACTATTTGAGGGAAAAAGATGAAAGTTGTCGGAGATGCTTAACAGAAATACTCTCAAGCAAGCCAAAGATAAGGATTTTGGCAGCATGTCTTGAAGTCCAAAGGGTGCTAGAGACTACAGGGTTAAAGGGAGAGGCTGCTGGGTAGTTAGAGGGCAGGTGAGCCCATCTTGTGGGAAGAGAAGAGGTGAAACCAGACGTGACGAAATGCCTGAGGCCTGGCAAAGGCTGGTTTTCTGATCCAGATCCACTGGCCACAATAAGAACCCAGGAAGCCAGCAGACATGAGGTGTCACATTTAAGAGCTCAGGTGGGGCAAATAGGGGCCTAAAAGCATGCATTTTACATAACAAGAAAAACAAGAATGCAGATTTTTAAGTTAAAAACAACAGGCAGGTAGAGGATCAAATAAAAGCCAACAAATCAGGGTCAAGTAAGTAAAATATACTCTCCCAGCATCTTGAAACATACTTAAAGAATTCACAAAAATGTGCCCATGTCATCCAAGAGTGGAAAATTAATAGAAGGGGGCACAAGAAAAGAAAGAAAATGAATGTATAAATAGCAGTAAGGAAAACAAATTGAGGCAAGTGGTAATGGGAAACAAAGATAGGAACTGGAGATACTGATCTTCTGACAGAAGAAGAAATACCTGTCCAAAAACAGTAACAGTTTATTTTTCATTTTTGTTGAAAGAAGGTTAACATTGAAAGTAAGGCAGCAATGAACAGAAGGCCACGGAGAAAGTGGACTAGATTAAGCCAGCACTTTCCTTGAAAGTTTAGGTTTGAGAAAAATCAATTGATTAAAAACAGTGATAATACCAGGAAGGGATAGGCAAATGAGCCTGACAAGCTTGCTGCAGATGAGAAGTAAGCAGGCCACAGGGGATCATGGGAGGGTGAACAGTGAGGGACAAAGGAAGCAAAGTTGGATCAGTCAACACCAGCAGCATTCAACCCTGCCTGCCTTGGTAATTACCTGAGGAACTCTGTGACCCATCCTGCATGAGTGAGCTGGGCTCTCTGGGTTTGGGGCTTGACCAGGAGGTTATCTGTGCTCCCTAATAACTCCATGCTGCAGCCAGGGCTGTGCCCCAATGCTTCCGATATCCAGTGTGAACATGCAAAGTCCCATATCTCTAACTTATCAGACTCAAACAGCCACTTGCCCTCCCCAAAGCACTCCAATAAGTACAGCCAAAGTCATTTCCTTATTTGAACTTGGCTAATAAATAGCTCAATTTTTCACTTGATTTAAGGGGCTTTAAAACTCAGAAAGTCTTCTTGACTAAACTTGGGATAGGAAGTAGAAATGCCTGTTTAGGTGACTTGTAAAACATCAATTTTATTTTAAATATTTGGAACCATCTTTAAATAGAAATCCCACATAACAGTATTTCACACTGATAACAAGTCACAAAATAAAAATGAACAACAGTCAGAACTAAAATTTGTTGTTTAGATTATGAAATCATAACAGATTCTTTCTCTGTTTCCATCTCTGCTATAGATCAATGGTTGTTTAGCGGGAAGAAATTTTATTCCCTTATGAAGTATTTGGCAATATCTCAGACAGTTGTGATTGTCATAACTAGGGGCACAATACTGGAGCCTCCTGGTAGAGTCTGGAACACTGTTACACACACACACAACATTTTTTTTTTTAAATCCTTGCTCATCTCAAAATTCCAATGGTACCAAAACTGAGAAACCCTGTTTTAGATAATATAGTTAGCACCTTTACGAAGAATACCTAATAATCCCTGCCTTTTAATATAAGTAAGTTTCAAGTGATACAATTTACATGCAGACGTTTTTATTTTTATTTTTATTTTTTTGTGGAACTGGGTATTGAACTCAGGCCCTTGTGTTTGCCAGGGAAGCACTTATTCTACTGAGCTATCTCTCCTGCCCTTACATGTACAGTTTTAAAAAATGGAATGACCCTTTGTCCAAAATAAGGCCACTAATAAAACTATCTCTCAGTTTACCAAAATGAGAAATCAAGGACTGGTGAATTAAAACCTTGCCCTACTAGTATGCTGAAGTGAAAAACATCACTTAAATTTAATTCAACTACTGGAACTGAGTGTATAATCAAACAAATTCAGAGTCTTTTATACAAAGACCTCTAAAGAGCATATTTTATCATCAATGTGTAGCAAAGAATGTGTAAAATTAAATACATAAGTTATATGTTACATAATAAACCCAAATCACACTCATTTTTAAAATGTTTCTAAAGAAGTACAATCACATATTGTTTTTCCAAATCACTTAATACATTGAAATCAAAACAGAAATGAAATATTAAAGTGTTTTTCAAAATTACAATGAAGTTGATGGTGAGAAATAACATAATCCCCAACACAGGGCTTTGGGTGCAGTTAGAGCTAGGGAGGTTTCATCTTGCTTAGAACGATGAGGAAAACTATTCATTTATCTCCAGTCCTTGATCTGTGATAAGGGCAATGTTAAACGAAAGCTAGAAGACAATTTTAGAGAAAGATTTATAAATCATTAGGATTATTTATTATTTACTGCAACCTGGAAAATACAGAAAGATGAGTGGGAACTCTAAAACAGGCAATTTTAGTAATTGCTGAAGCACATTTCTATGTGTGTAACAGTTATCATTGATTAAGGACCTATAAATAAGCATTACAAAGCCAAGGATTAAGTAACTTGACTGTATACTCTGATCGTTGATGATTGGGAGCTTTATTTTTATAATTTTTTTTTTATTTTTTAAAATGAGTACAGCTGGGGAGATTGTTCAGCAGAATAAGTGCTTGCTTGGCAAGTGCAAGGGCCTGAGTTCAATCCCCGGTACTACCAAAAGAAAAAAACAAAAGGTGAGTACAAAATAGTATTAAAATAGAAAAATTACAAGTAATATAGAATTTCACTCCTCAAAATGATATGAATTACAAAATATTTATTATAATACAGTGTTATTTTTAACTAGTTCTTCATATTACCAGATATATGCACACAAAATTGGAAGAAAGAAAAAAAAAACGTGTGTGTGTGTGTGTGTGTGTGTGTGTGTGTGTGAAATTAAGAAGAGAGGGCCAACAAGATGACTCAGAGGACTAAGCACCTGCTTAGCAAGCACAGGGACTGGGGTTCAATCCCTGACCCCATCAGCTGTGCCAGCCCCAGCCCCGAGCATGCTGAGCTGGCTATCAGGTCCCAGCTACCAGGTCTCGGCATGATGGCACACATCTGTAATCCCCGTGCTGGGGAAACTGAAAGTAAGGGGATTAATATGAGTTAGAGCTGCGTAGTGAGACTCTGTATGAAAGAAAGAAAGAAAGAAAGAAAGAAAGAAAGAAAGAAAGAAAGAAAGAAAGAAAGAAAGAAAATTAAGAAGAGAAAGAAGGACAAACAGTTTTAAAAAAGGAGACAATACAAACTGAGCATTAACTGCTCCTTTCCATGGAAGCACAAATCTGGTCTATAGTACTGCTGTCCAAACCATTCTGCTTATATACATAGATATATGTCTGTCCCATTCCCTCTCCTGTCCTTCTGCTCAACTCATAATTCCTTCCTTTTGAATAGTTTAATTCCCTTTACCCAGAATCTATTGTATCCTTCAGATGTTATTTTCTGTTTCAGGTTCTCACACTAAGGAGATAATATGATGTTTGCATATGAGATCTGATTTTCAAAGAATGATCTCTAGCTGCATTCATTTACCAATAAAAGGGGGCTTTGTTTGTAAATGACTAGGCTTCTTCTGAGACCAAATAAGACACACAAGAAGTGGGCCTGTCCATGGTACAGAGTTATACAGCATTACTCAAACTTCAATATGCATCTGTGTGGAATGGAGATGGAGTGTGCTTGGGACTCTGAATTTTTATGTCATACATCTGGCCTATTATCACACACTGAACAGTAAGATATCAAAAGCTACCTGGATGATTCTAACTTGCAGCCAGCATTGGGAATTAGTTTTGTGTTGGTGGGTATCTGGGCATAAAAATGTAATCATAAGTATAAAGAGACATTCCTCAAGTAAGGAATTACTGTGTTCTAAATCACTGTTGTTATCCATGTATCTTTGGCTTAACTTTCCTAGGAATAATACAAGGTCAGATATTATCTAATGAGCAAAAATCCAACATTGACAAAGACAGGCCTGGTTACTCCTCTGCAAGGCTGATTTATGGATTCAGCCACAACACCCCATCCTTAGCATTTACAATTCCATTCCCAATGGCAAAAGCCGGTAAAATACATATATACTGACAAATAAGTATGTGAGCACTATTCCTTCTGCACAAGCCTCACATATCCTATGAATCTTTGCATAAAAGTATATCAACACTCTTCCTCACATGTCACAACACAGATGAACCTCCAAAATAACATGTAAGTTAAACAAGGAAATTACAGAAGACATGGTATTATATTGATATATCTATATGGAGTGGCTATAGAAGGCAAATCTTTTTGAATTGAAAGATTTTGGTTTCTTGCATATCGGTGATTTCACCGAGGTGATGAAATGTCCTAAAACTAACTGTAATGACTGCATCATTATAGAAATGTAATAAAATTTACTGACTTATGTAAACTGAACAAATTTTATAAGGTCCCACTTCTATTTCGAATCTTATTTAAAAGTATGCGTTAGGGAATAAAAAAGTACTTACTTGCAAGTGAAAGATTGAAATCAGTCTTGTACAGTCAAACTTAAAATGGATGAGTAGCACTAGAGTATGTTTTTCCTTTTTAGGCTCCCCCCTTAGAAGAATCATAATGTAATGAATGAGAACAACCACTGTTTTTCCACGACTTATTCAAGATTTGCAGAGATCTGAGCAAGCACCCATCTGTGGTTAATATAGAAACATCCTACTGATCTAGACAACAGACTACTATAAAATTCAACTTTCGAAAATCAGAAGCAAATAAGACATTTGAATTACCATCAGGATTGACAACAGTATGTTTCAAAGCCTAAGCAAAATGAACATGTAAGATGTCTGGTTCAAAAGGATTAAGAATTCGAAGACAGTGATAGCAAAGTATTAGCTATTCTTTATGCTGATCACGGGGCCATATATAGTGGCATAAGTGAAACACCTATAAAGCTGGCCCAGGCAACCAAACTAGTTGCCACAAAAAGATAGAATCAAAGCCATACATTTTAGTCAAAAACAAAGCTTTCTCACTTCTATTTGACAGCCACAGGCCACAAATGAGAAATGAATGAAAGCTTTCAAAAGGAAGATGCTCCGATATGAAGGGAAAAGTGAAGAAATTAACACCAAAAATCAGATCCAGTTATATGAATTATTAGGAGTACAAGAAAGGGTAGCTTATTTGCTGCACCCTCTGTTTGTAAAAGAGCAACCTGTCATACATTTTAGAAAATACTTAGCAGAAAAGTAGTGTACTGGGATGTCCAGATAGCTGAGTGGATTCCCTGCAAGCAGGCACAAGGGTCAGGGGTTCAATCCCCAGGCCAGCCATGCCAGCCCCACCCCCAAGGTGCACTGAGATGGCAATTGAGACTGGGCATAGTGGTTCACACCTGTAATCCCAGCTCTTGGGAGGCTGTGAACAGGCAGATAACCGATGAGCCTGATCTAGTAGTGAGACATTGAACAGCCTGTAGACCCTTTCCTAAAATACAGAAAAAAAAAGTAGTGTGCAAATAGAAAGTTTTCAAAACTCTTTCTTTGGGGAAAAGCACCAACGTGCAACAGTTGTCAATTTCCATGGTGTAAACACTCTCCTTAGGTCATATTTCAAGGTACTAAGATGAGGAAACAGACTAGTGGAATTTAGAACAGATTGATCAAATGGGTTTTCCAGCCAGGGCAAGCCAGCTCTAGCAAACTGCTAAAATGAGGAAAACATTAGATGTTACAGGCAGTGAAAATACAAGACAGCCCTGAGGCCCAGGAGGAGAAATAAAATTCAGTTCCATTCCCTTATAAAACATTTTGTTCTAAGAATGAGTAAAGAGAGAAGGTAACTGTTGCTATGTGCTAAAATAGGGTATTAATTCCAGTGGCAAAATCATCATGGATAATCAAAAATTGACTACATAACTGTTTCCCTCATCTTTTTCCTTCCAAAAATAATTGTCTCTGGATGATTTCACAGTAAAAGATTGTGCGCTTACAGAGCAACCAATTGTAAAAACAACTAAAAATTATACCAGTGATATGGTTTTGTAAAAAAATTGTAATATTTGTTTTTAAAAAGGAAGGCATGGCCAAGTAAAAATATTTCCTCTTTTCTGTTCTTCTAATAGCTTAACCTATGAATCACCCTGTAGGAGTACTATCATACCACAGATATGGAACTCTTAATTTTGAGAGCAAAGGCATAATACCTAACTATTGTTTTTCTTATTTTCAATAGAAAGAAGGGGACATGGGATGCTAAAATGTAAACATTTCAAATTACTGAATATTGAGAAACTGTAAACCACATAATATCTCCCACATCAGGAAAATGATAAAATCTCTTAAAAATCAAGTAGTCAACAAAACTCTGGCTCTTCCTAGATAGTCTCTAAGGTGGCAGGCATCTTGTTTCCTCACTATACCTAGATTTACAAAACTCCTCTTCAGTCATCCTTCTGCCCAAGGCAACAAAGGGAAGTCAAGAATGATTGCCCCCTCTTATGGTAGCTGCTCCCTCCTCTAAAAGGGAAAGGCCTTAAAGGTATCTCTTTATTACCTGATAAAATTGTAGGAGTTCCTGTTATTTTTTCAAGAGTAATTAGTGCATTCTACATCCAGGACTGTTCTAGAATTTGTGATTTTGTTATTCTTCTTAGGTACTTGCCCAAATTCTTGCACAGTACTTAGAAGGCAAAGTAATACACTGAGCACATGACAGACTGTTTAAAAACAATTTCTGGAATGAAACACAGAATCAGAAATACCATGCCCATTATTATATGAAGTCTATATAGCTGTGATTATACTCATGACATTTCCTTAGTGGCAGCTGAGTTTTTTTGCCTTTAAATGTCTCAGAGCCTATATAGAGATTACTAGTTTTAAACCAGTATCTTGTATGACTTTATAGCTTGCTGGTGTATGCACATGTGATCTTCTACTTAGCTTGAAATCTCTAAGCAAAGGAACCTAGATATTAATAATGTTCATTATTTTGGTCAATTACAATACACACTCACACATAACAGCACCTGCTAAGTGGGATTCCATCTTTAGCAAGCCAAGTAGATGAGCATAGGTACGCCTTCTTGAAGAGAGAAAATATGATTATAAGCAGCTTCCATGAAACCACCTTTGCCAGTAAGAACTGTATCAGGAAACTCCTTCTCATGGAAGCTGCCCCAAGCAGAATAGCAAGTGCCAGGCTGAAAAGCTGGGGATATGCCTAATGCCTCTGGATATCTCTTTAATGAACCATCCTTGGTGTCTGATCACAATTGGATATGGTTGACCTTTCAATAGCCTCTTTACCAAGAAGAAAGGATGGTAACTTCTAAGAACACTAGTAGCACTGCAGTTCCTGAAAATTTGAGAAGGAAGCAGCAGGAGTGGCAGGCCAACATCATCACTCAAGCCATGGAGACCAATGAGAAATGGTATCAAGAAGTGAGCATTTATATGTGTGTCTGTAATATATGCATATAAATGCATGCATATAACATCTACAACATTAGTATACATAATATAAAACTGCAAGTATGTGATCTACAATGTGCAATGTATGATATAAAATAATACATTATATAGGCCATGGAACATATAGGTTACAATGTGTACTATAATTTATTACCTACACTTAGTTTCATTATTCTCCTATGATCTAGAAACAAAACACTGCCATATTTACTCTGAAATCTGCAATAGTACTAACCCTAAAGAATCACTACACAGATCCTACTCAGTGATAGCCCTCTTTGTCACCATGGAACAAATAGCACGGAGTTGCACTAACTGCCCAGTTGCTGACCTGAAGCAAGTTATAGAAATGCTCAGATATCTCATCTGTGAAATGGAGACAGTAAGTATGCATATAACTTAGAATTGGGATGAACATTATAGCTGTCAGTTTTTGCAAAAATAAAAAAAAACAGCACCCAGTAAATAGCAAGCTTTGTGTAAGTGCTTGTTAAAAATCAAATCCGTGGGAGTATATTATTCTCCAGTGTTCCCAGAAGTAGTTAGAACTTCACTCATCTATATCTAATGTGAATGCACAATTCATTCTCAGTTTCTTCGTTTTTCTTTAACATAAACAAACTTCTTTTCAGAGTTCAAACACGTCACAGATGAATTTTTAAACCATTGTTAAAATTGATGTGATTTATAAACTGGAGTAAAAGTGTCATTCTCTTTCTTTGAATACATCAGGCAATCAATGTGGGTTTTTTTTCCTAAATACAAGAAATTCCTGTATGTTCCTGCTTTAGAATGCATAAAATTGACATTTTATATTAGGTAATTAAGAACTCAAATGAAAACAATTTAACACTATAGTTAAATCACTTTAAAAGGTAGAATATAATGATCATATTCTTATATAATTATATCTTTATACAATACAATAAAGCTATTGCTTCTATAGTTGATAGTTGGGTTTCTTTTATTCCTTATATTGTTTAGGGATTCTAAGTGTCATCATTTTTCATTACCACTGACTGAGAGTTGTAGAAAGACAAACAATACAAAGCTAGCTCCAGATAAAAAGAAACATATGGACAGTTTATGTTTGAGTCCAGCAAAATTAAAGTTTTGGAAGATGCTTCTTTTCTCCTTAGCTTCGAGTCTCAAGCAGCTTTCATACTTAGAAATCAACACATTAGTGTCCTTGATGATTCACTGTTTCAAAATAACTCACATTGTACACCAAAGTTACTGCTGGAAATTTATTGGCATTCATTTCCTTAAGTATATTTGCTAAGTAGTACTGAAACACAAAAGCTCAAGAAAAAAAATCAGAGCTTCTGCATTTGGACCAAAGAGGACACACAGAGATCTGTTCTCTCTTTAAAATAGAACTTGGTAAATAGTAGGCTTAAGTAGTGTTTGTAAGTATGGCATTGTAGGAGGAAGACAATACAAATTCTGGGAAGGCAAAGCTGTATCTTGAAAAGGCCATCATTAAGGCACATGCCACTCAAAAATGGACTGAAGTGATTATATATACCTCCTCTGCTTGATGGAGCCTTTCCATAGTCACAGTCTAAGTATTTAACTAGTTCCTGACATGAAGCAGGCAACTGAGAAGCATAAAGACAACCAACTGGGTCATTATCCTAAGTATGTTACACTCTTTGGAGGAAGGCTAACACATATGGTATAATTAATTCAGAAGACAATAGCAATAGCAATAGTATTGTGCAGAACAAAATGTCAAAGAGGATGGAGAGAGATTGTAACCCTCATAAATCACTTATGTGAATGTAAAATGGTGTGGTTACTTTGGAAAATAGTTTGACAGTTGCTCAGAAGTTTACTATAAAATCCAGCAATTTTACACTTACACATATTTTACTTCAAGAAGAAAGAAAACATAGCACCATACAAAAACTTGCACATCATTGTTCATAGCAGCATTATTCACAATAGCCCAAAACTGGAGAAAACCCAAATGTTTATTATCTGATGAACGCATAAATAAAACATGACATGTCCATAAAATGGAAGATTATTTGGCCATAAAATACAATGACCATAAAATGCATATAAGCCCTACTGCATGATAAGACACAGATGAACCTTAAAACCACTTTCCTAAATGAAAAATGCCAAAAGCTGGCGAGATAGCTCAGCAGACTAAGTGCTTGCTTACATAAGTTCAGGGGCCAGGGTTCAATCCCTGGCACTGCATGTCGCCCCATCATTACCCGTGGGTGTGTTGAGCCAGCATTGGAGTACTGGCGTGGTGGCACATGCCTGTAATCTCAGCACTAGGGAGTCAAAGAACAGGAGGATCACTATAAGTCTGAGCTGTACAGCAAGACCCACACCAAAAAAAAAAAAGATACTAAAGAAAAGAAAAAAGCCAGATATGAAAAACCACATATTATATTCCATGACTGTATTCATGGGAACTGTCCAAATCTATGGAGACAGAAAGTAATTAGTGGTTGCCAGGAGTGCTGAAGGGAAATGAAGGGTGGCTGCTAATGAGTACTGCATTTTTTTGAGATGATGTCAATATTCTAAAACATATGTTGAAGGCTGCAGCAATGCTGTAAATATGCTAAAACCCATGGAATTGTACACAATGAAATGGCAAATTTAATCCTTGTGAATTGTATGTCAACTAAAAGCACACAAGACAAAAGAGAGATCACTTTAGAGGCACACTAGAAAGAAAACACATTAATAAAATTGAAAAGACCCTTAAAGAGTTTAGGGAGAAGTTTAGAATTGAGCTAGGTCTTCAGGGATGCACTGGATTTAGGTGTGCAGAGGAAAGGTATTTCAGATGAAATGCAAAATTACAGTGTGAGGCTGGCTCCTGTTCTAATCAGGTAAGGAAGGACCAACATGTACTGAAGTAGTATTGCAAATGAACTTGTTCCCTTTCCTGATTAAAAATGCTGTTATCTGCCTCTGCTTCAGGTGGGACAAGTGAACAAAATGCAATCCACCTCAGCCTCTACTTCACTCTCTATTTGAGAGTCTGAGTTTCAAGAATGAGGCTGACTGTGCATCCAGATGACATTTTTTTGAAATGGCAATTTTCAGGTTTCCATCATACCACATCACATTGAAAGAAATGCCAGATTTCCAATCATGTCACTCAGACATATTTTATTTATTAAATTTATTTATTTGATACAAGATTTTGCTATATAGTTTGGACTCATCATGATCCTCTTGTCTCAGCCTCCCCAGCAGTAGGATTATAGGCACGCACCACAATGCCCAGCTTTGGGCCACAGAATGCAACCAAAGTTTTGGGGCCAGCATGGCATGAGGTACAAGGGATCGAATCTGGGTCCTTGTGCTTGACAAACAGGTGCTTAGACTGCTCAGCTATCTCCCCAGCCTACTACAAAATATTTCAGAATTAGACCATTAATATTTGACATTATTCTGACATGATTTTTTCCTGTATAATGGTCCTCAACCTGTGACTGTGTAGTACTCTATTTGAGAGTCTGAGTTTCAAGAATGAGGCTGACTGTGCATCCAGAGGATCAGCTTTGGCAGCTTCTAGCACATAAATTGAACTGGAAATCCTTCACACTGTTTGTCTTGATAAATTTCAGTAGTTTACTATCAGATATTATATGTCATGTCTCCACTTGGAATCAGCTCCATTCAGGAGACTGCTTTGTGATGTTGCATATCAGAATGCTATTTAAAAATAACATTTTCAGGACATTCATCAACATTCCAAAAATATCCTGCATGGGTATCTGACAACAAGCTGGTCATGATGTGCATAAATTTGCGGAGGGATTCTTGCTGAACCATAGCTCTGTGGGGCAAAAAAGGAAAAGCATGTGACCCCTGGGATTGAAATGAAGTCCAAGAGTGGATAATCAATTAAACAAACTCCCTCTCATAGCTCTCATACTTATGTTCACGTGGAACTTCACATTCACAGCTTTAAGTACTGCCAGCTCATGACTGCACAGTTTTTATCTAGATAGTCTGTGATGCCTGGACAAAACCACAAATGAAACAGATATCAACTCTAGGAAAACACATAATGTCAACACCATGATTCTCAACCCCAGCTCCATAAACAGTTGAGGCTGGGTAGTCTACTGTTAGTAGAGGTGGTCCTGTTCACCATGGGATTCATAGCAACTTCCCTGGAATCCATGCACCCAATAGATACCAGTAGCACCCTACCTCAGTTGAGACAACCAAAACTATCCCTGCCATTGTCCAGTGACACCAAGAGGGGAAAAGTGTCCAAGGTTGGGGATCACAGGACTACACCCACTAAATTTTAATAGCTATAAGAAAGAATTTGTTACCTAGTAGGAATTTATATATACATATGTATATATGACAGATTAGGATAGTCATAACTTGAAAATAATGTATATCTTACAAATTCTTTGTTACTATCCAAACTTAGCATTATTTGTTAACTTAAATGCAAAAACAAGACTGCACACATCTACTATTTTAGAATAAGAATGATTAGGTTAAAAGGCTAGCACATATACTGAAAATAAAGATTATACATGATATATACATGTTTGATGTATATACACACATGATTGAAGACAATTGACTGTGTGTTAAATTTTCAAATTAAATATTGTTATTTCATCAAGCTTGACTTTGTACCAAACACTGTACAGCACCTTTTATACATTGTCTTACTTAATTCTGATGCTAGTGTTGTGAGATAGGTTTACTGAGTTAGTTATGTAATGGTAATCACACACACAGGTACACACATGCACACACACACACACACACACACACACACACATACACACACATACACAAAATCTGCTGGAAGTCACCCAGTTGGTAAGTCCCAGAGACAGAATTTGAAACCATGCCCAATTTCAAACACAAACTCAAAGTACAGAATTGCCTTGAAATTCAGGACACAAGTGCCAAGACCTTGGCCACAGAACATGGTGTATGGAAGAGTCTAAATTTAATCTCATTTTAAAGGCTTACTAATATGAACAAATGAGAACAGCTCAAATATGCATGGAATTTTTCCACCCATTTCAGTTTCATCTTTAAAAATTTTCAAAACACAAAAGAGTATCAGTGAGTCACACTTTAAGCCAAAGTCTAATTTAAGCAAAACTTTATTTATAGCAGGATAGTTAACAAAATTAAAGACTATTCTCTGTTTTAGATAGGGAAAGCACTGTAACAACATGGGCTTCATCACACAGGAGTCATCTTTTCTAGAATGACTTTGTCCATGAGTGTGCTTATATAGAGAAGTCTATAAATTACTCCTTTGCATGGTGAACATAAGCTCCAAAATAATCCCCTGGTTACACCAAGCCACGCTATGCAACCACCCCTGTATGGAGTGGCAAAATGAGCATTCAACCTAAATGTACAGGAGCAATGTTTGAAATATCTATTCCAATTTTGCCTGCCACTTCCCTTTCTTCCCAGAGCCCTGTTACATAAAGGTTTAGGTGTTCTGGGAAATAATTGGGCATCAATTGTGGCAGGGTGTAGGAGGATGCCTAGGTTACCTCCATTATTACATACTCTATTTAGGAGGTGGGCAATGCCTATTTATATCATTCCAGATGAAGATACACCCCAGCGATTTAGGAGAGGAGATCACCAAAACAAGTGGCTAATTTCACTTGAACACCTTGTACTAAGCACAAATCTGATTACTGCCTTCATCTTCTTAGAAGGAACAGGTATCATTGCAAACAAAAGTTTGCATTGGCTGTTCAGTGAGGAAAGCCAAGGGATTGAAATTTAAATCTGAGTAGAACGCCAGCAGGGAATAGCATCTGAATTATACCAAGCAATGTGAAAACACATCTCCACACACCCACCCCTTCTATGAAGATGAGACACCCTATTTCAATGGGAGACAAGAAAAATAAGTGGTCCTGAGGTGCGTAGGGTTGGGATGTAGGTGTTTAAAAAAATTTAAGGATCCTATTAACTTTCCTAATAAAGAGCTGAATCAATTCCCTCATTTTGGCTTCTAATTCACTCTTCGAAGGCCCTTGCATCAAATACGATAGCCACTGGTCCCATGTGGATTTTGTGTGCAGAAAATGTGCCTAGTCACAATTGAAATGTGCTTGTAAATACACAGTTCAAATTGTATTTCAGTGATTTTGTGTGAAGAAAATATGTAATGTGTCTCATTAGTAACTTCTACTCTTAGTAATTTTCCATAGCAAAATATTTGAGCTGTCATGCATAAAATAAAATAAAATATATCACTGTTTGTTTTTACTTTTGTGCTTAAACATGGCTATCAGAAAATTTAAAATCATATGTGTGCTTGTATTACAGTTCAATTGGGCAATACTGTTCTGAGGGCTGAGATACTTTTAAAACATTTTTTTTTAATGTATGACTTTATGTTGAGCTCAAAGACACTTCTATACAAAAGTGTTGCTTGATTCAAATTTGTTTCCTCAACTCAAAATATTAAAATCAAACATACATAAAAAGTGAAATTTCACTCACTGCCATCTTGGCATATCAGTTAGGTAAGCAAATCTATTCATTTGAGACATGAAAAAGGATGGTTCACAACATAACTAAATGTTCTTCCTTTTCAGAATATTTAATTCATATTACAGCAGAGGAGAAACAGTCTCAAACTTTGAATTGGTCTCATAATTGGGTGTTAATGTTCAATATCCTGTAATGTTTCAAAAAGACACATGGCTGGAAGAATGCCAGCACTGTGCAAGGCAGGAGAAAAACATTGTATATAAGAACACAGATATGGCCTGGTGTAGTGGCCCAACCCTGTAATCTCAGCTCTCTAAGGCTGAGGCAGGATAATCAAAAGTTTGAGCCAAGTCAACATTATGATTTGGTCACATACTGTTACAGAAAAAAACGGGAGTGGGGTTAGGGATGTAGCTCCTTGCAAAGGCCTTCAGTTTAGCCACTAGCATTACAAAAATGTATTATAACAACAATAGTGCTAATATGTTACTTCCACATCTCTACGCTTTCTCTTATAGCATTTATTTTCTGGCCCTTTCCCCTCCATTTTCATCAGCCAGTGGTAAAAGGCAAATTTCCCCTTTCTAATCTGTCCACTCCATTCTTTGCATTTCCAATTGTCTCGTTCCTGATCATTGAAAATCACCCCAGCCCTTTGCTCAAGGTCCTACCCTGGTAGCAGTCTTCTGATTAGAATCAAGGTCAGCCTTATATCTAAACTTTAAAATCCAAGTCCACATAAGTCAGTTAAGCAACAAAGCCCAAAGATGAGATCTGTGTGAATAATTAATAACCAAGTCATCCAATCTACTAAATTCAGTCTTGTCTCCTTAATACAATATCTAAATTAAACTACAAAACAATCTTTTTGCTTTGCATTTAATTCATCTGAAACCTAGTTCCATATACCTAGGACTCAAAGAAAGTAGCACTGTCTGCCAATAGGAATCATATTTTCTTTTCAGTTCATGAGTTTTGTGCCCCCAAAAGCCTCATGTTAAGAATTTTTGTGCTTGTGACTCATTACAGACATTTTTTTCTCATCTGTAGCTCAAAGAAAATGTGGTCAGAGGATATCGCTGTAACGGGAGGAAGGAAAAAATGTCTTCAAGAATATTAGAAAGAAAAGAGCAGGTCATAGTTTTTATGGCCCAATACATTAATACCTCAGGGATCCTGAATCATCTGACAATGAGTCACTCTAGATAAGCATGCATCATGGAGAGTCTAGGGTTAATATTCTCACTCTACTTATTGTGAGAGATTTCATTTCTCTAATGGAGACATGGCCTTGGCTTTTCAAAGCCATTGATCCAGTTTATTTTATAGGCATAATTATATTTGAAAATAGAGATCAAATAAGAGCTGCATGAAGCTGTCACAGTTTTACCAAATGAAGTGAAAATGTGCCCAGTTATCAACACTGACAACCCATTATGACTGATAAGTTTTTTCAATATGACACCCAGTGTCCTGATGAGCCAAGCATTGAGTGGTAGCTGGTTACCTCTCCAACAAGAGTCAGAACCACTTCTGATTCTACTTCCTCAACACCTTCTATCAACTGTGTAGACAAATTGCTACTCTTCTTTGATTCTCCTCTTTGATTCTCATCTTTACTACCAAGTGACCATGAGTACCCACCTTGGAGTCCCATATGACACAAATGCTGCTACCATTGCAATCTCTTCCACTCAGTCCATCTTGGCTTTCCTAATGCTTTCTGGTTCTGAAAATTAATTTCTCATGTACCTTTCACTAATAAACTAGAAGTCCCTGTCCAATCCACAAAGGAAGATGCTGTGAGATAAGAACACATCTGAATCCCAATCTACTTTTAAAGAAGCAGAGTTGTCCATTCTTTCTCTCCGTTTCTTTTCTTTTTTCCTTCTTTCTTTCTTTCTCTCTTTCTTTCTTTCTCTCTTTCTTTCTTTCCCTCTTTCTTTTTTCTTTCTTTCTTTCTTTCTTTCTTTCTTTCTTTCTTTCTTTCTTTCTTTCTTTCTTTCTTTTCTTTCTTTCTTTCTAAAGTTTGAATGCCAAAACTCTGACTCAAAAATTGGAAGACCCTGATTCTTAGTCTAAACACTGAATTGCTATGCAAAATCTCTAGTCAAATAACCCATTTCTCCTTCAGGCTTATTCATAATTTAAGGCAGAGCAAAAGAGTAACACAGATCATTTTTCACTGGGAAGATCAAAACCAGCTTAACATGAGGGAGCCTGGATATTATATTTGAAATTGGCTGAAATGAGTTCAAACCACTACTCCACCACTTAATATCTTTGCAGCTTCAACAAAGTTACATAGCCTCTGCAAGCTAAGGTGGAATAAATAAACCACATGAAAGAGTTGTAAGGATTATAAAGCACATACATAAGTCATCGAGTAAAATGTTTGATACAGAGTGAGTACTGAGGGTGGAGGTAAGAGAAGTTTCCTGGTCTTCTAGCAATGGAAAATTAAACTGGGCTTTGGTTAGGAAAATCAAACTTTGAGTAACTGAGAGTGAACAAAAATGTACTTTCAGAGATGTCGATCCTTACTCCTTTTAGAGTTTCATAGTACTATCCAGCCTGTAGCATTCTGATGGAGCTTTCTGTAAACCACCAACACCATCAACACTCTACCACCAAAACCACCATGACCACCACGACTACTAGCAGGTTAAACAGATTACGGTATACTTGTCTACAAATGTCCGTATAAAAGGCATTCTAGTTGCCTGTGGTTGGCAGTCATGGTTGTTCGCAGCATGCTGGTCCTGATTAACGTGTGGGATATGTGGCTTTGGGGCATTAAAATATATCCCAGTCTCCAACAAAAGGCTAGACTACACTGATATAAACAGTCATTGTTCATTCTGTTCTGACTTTTTATAGCATAAAAGAACTAGCTGCCATATATATAATATACATAGTAAAATAAGATATTTCTTAAGTGCATATATGGAAAAGTAACATATAAATAGATAACTAGGGAGCTTTTATTACATATGTAAATGTGCCCAAGTAAACTATATTCTTACAGTGAACAGAACATTTAAATCTAGCAATGTTTGGGTTTCTTTACTTTTATAGCCACTTTATTAGAATATAATTTATGTACTATATGATTCATGTATTTAAGATTTTTGATTTAGTGCTTAGTAGTATGTTACAGGATGGTATAACCATTGCCACAACCAATTTGAGAATTATTTTCATCACCTCAAACAGAAACCCTATACTCATCAATAGTCACTCTCTATATTGTTCCTCCCCACCCTTGTCCCCAGGCCTGGAGAACCACCAGTTGACTTTCTGTCTCAATGGATTTATCTATTCTAGACTTCCCAAATAAATGGAATCATACAATGTGTGACCTTTTCAGTCAGGCTTTTTTTCACTTGAGACAATGTTTTCAAGTCTTATTCATGTTCCGGCATATGTCAATACTGCACTCTCTTATCAAAAGTACCTCTCTCAGGAGCATGCCACATTTTATTTTTCTCTTCATTAGTCAATGAATATTTGGGGTTTTGTACTTTTTTACTATCATGACTAATGCATGTATACTCATACACACAGTTCACTACTCTTGGGTATATCCAGGAATGGAACATTTGGGTCACACAGCCAATCAATGTTTAACTTTTGGAGCAAGTAGCATGCTGTTTTCCATTCCTACCAGCAGTATCTAAGGTCCTAATTTTTCCACATCATTGCCAACACTTGTTATCTTTTTTATTATTACCATCCTAGTGTGTATAATCTGCATTTCCTTGTGCCTCAGATTTGTATTTCCTTGATGAACAATGCTTTGGGGTGCATTTTCAGTTCCTTAGTAGACACTTGGACGAATATTTAATGAGCACTTTCGCCATTTGGAGGTAAATGGGGAAAACTCTGTGATGGAATGCAAAAATATAGTGAAAAAATAAAACACAGGGATGACATCCTACAGCTCACATTAGTCTTTCTGCTAGCACAATGTCATAAGTAATTTTAGAGTATCTTTAATCTAGAGAGTGGAATTTGTGAGCTTACTAATCATTTAACCAAAACATGATGAAATGCTATTCAACAAAACACTGATGCAGTAACATTAATAACTAAAGAAAACAAATGATTTCAACACCATAACTTTGAAAAGTATGAAAATAGAGCTATAAGTCATTTGTCCATTGGTGAAAGGTGTTATCATTGGCTTCTGGGTTAAAAATTAAGGCTTCAGCCCAGTACATTGTTCAAGTACAGTATGCTCTGTGTGTGTGTGTGTGTGTGTGTGTGTGTGTCAGTAGATATCAGAGGTGGAATGGAATAGTTAATAACAAAAATGGCAAGCAGTTTCTAATGCATACTATGCAACAAATCGCTGTTGAAAACTGAGACAAGCGTTGTATAATTTCAGCGACATATCTTTTATTCTTGTCATAAATCTGTGAGAAGTTTTATTGTTGCTTTTTGCTATGGCTTTCTTGCTGTAACAGAGAGCAGCAACTACAGCCTGTGCATGTTCACAGTCACATTCTGCTGTGGTTAGCAACAGCTGGGGGCTCATTAAGCATAAAATCTTACTCAGGTACAAAATCTCCCTAGGTACAATAAGAGAGTTTTGCCAGCAGAGATTCTGCTGCTATGAAAATTGAACCAATGGGACCTGTTCTGTTACTAGTTGGATGACAGTTATAGAAATTGATGTTCAGTAGGTGCCAGAGCACAAGTAAGGAAGAAAAGAAGAGGGAAGTGATTTAAAAGTAGTTGGGTTCCCCAGTAGTCATCCACAAATTATTTCAAGCATGATTGACAAGATAGTTGAGGCTGAATATGCTATAGGTATCTTGACAATAAAGGAATCTCCTATCCTGAGTGTCTACAACTTCATCATGTCTTTTTATAGATCAGGAAATTGACAATCACACATACCACACACACACAAATGCACACATGCATGCACACACGCACGCACACTCCAAAGTTCAGAGCTTTTAGATATTTCAGTACATTTCCCTTGCTCCTAAATTACAATCCAGTCTGCTTAATTTATAGTCAGCAGAACCCTGCCATTCTTCTTGCCAAATCCACCCATCTCCAGAGTCCTCTCAGTCACACTCTCCCTCATTCATTAAGCTACTTTCCTCTTTCATTTGCTTCAACCTGCTACACATTTTAGCTCCTAAGTCTTTGCACAAACTATTACTATATTCTAGAATGTATTTCTTCTATGTTCACCCACATAATGTTCCTTTTTCTAACAGGTCTGAGCCAAGCTATCACTTCTCCAACCAAAACAGAGAAAAGGGGCCACAGAAATATCAGCTTGATTCCATGGCCCACAAGGAAGGGGGTGGAGATGGATTCAAAATTGTACCAAATGACTCAGTGAGTATGTCAAGTGGTCACTTGAAGCACAACCAGGGCACAAGCAGAAGTCTGTGGTCTGTGGCCTGTCTCTCACCCGTCTGATAGTGTTTCTTCTGAGTCCAAGGGCAGAACAACTATTGAGCTAGAGGCCTTTGTCACTGTCTCCCAGATAAGAGGGCACAGGGCTGGCCAGATAGCTCAGTGGACCAAAGGCTCAATGACCTGGGTTCAATCCCCGACGGGCTGTGCCTGCCCCATCCCCAGGGCACACTGAGACTGGGACTGAGACTCAGCATGGTGGCACCCACTTGTAATCCCAGCACTTGGCTGGCTGAAAACAGGATGATTACTACGAGTCTGATCTGTGTAGCAAAACCCTGTAGACTCTACTAAATACATTAAAAAATAATGAGGGCATAACAGTCTATTCATACTGGGGGGGCACATATTCTCAATTATCGAGAGGAAGAAGGAGAACGGAAACTTTGCTTTGTGGGCCAGTTAAATAGCTCAGAGGATTAAAGGGCCTGCAAACAGGTGCACAGGCCAGGGGCTCAATACCCCAGGCCTGCCATGGTGGCCCCACCCCCAGGGTATACTGAGATGGAGATTGAGACTAGGCACAGTGGCATGTGCCTGTAATCCCAGCACATGGTAGGCTGTAAGCAGAAAAATCACTATGAGTGCAATATAGTAGTGAGACCCTGAACATCCTGTAGACCTTTCCCTAAAATTACAGAAAAAAACCCCAAAAATCTTTGTTTTGTATAATGGCTACTATCAAAATATACATGGACTACAAAGACTTACTTATAAAGGAAAGATCTTATTTTAAATACAGAATTGTTTTATAATTTTAAAATGAATATTGCAGGAAATAGTGTTGTAAAATGCAAATCATCTCTTTCTACTATGACTTTTGTTTACAACTAATAATCATAATGAAATAATATTTCACACAAACTAGGATGACGCAAGTGTTGATGACGATGTAAAAAAAAAATTGAAAAAAAAAGCTAAATAAAAAAAACATAAAAAATAAGGGTAATGGTGGTGTAGCTTAGTAAGAAAAGCCACGAAAAAAAAAAAAAATGAATCCAAATACACTACTGTGAAAATGCAAAATGATGTAGTCTCTTTGGAAAACAGTCTAATAGCTATTCAAATGGGTAGACATAGTTTTCATAGTGATCCAGAAAGTCCATTTTAGGAATATATCAATGGAAAATGAAAACATGTATCACACACACATTATATGTGTATATACAAACATATATATATATATATATATATATATATATATATATATATATATACATTCTTAATAGCAAAAAATAGAAAATAATACGAATGTGCATAATTTGATGATTGAATAAACCAAATGTAGCATATCCATAAATGGAATATTATCTGGCTATAAAAAAGAATGAAACTCTGAGACATGGTACAACACTGATGAGCCTTGTAAACATGCTAAGTGAAAACAGGTATTAACAAAGGACACCCATGCTGCATGAACTCATTTATAGAACATTTGTAGATTCAGCCAATCCAGAGACAGAAAGCAAACTGTGATTTTCAGTAGTGGTAGTGGTGGAAATGGGAGAATGACTGGTAATGGCACAGTTCTTCCTCTATAGGAAAAACTGTCCTAAAATTAGGTAATGGAGATTAAAACCTACAGAACTGTACATCGTAAATAACTGAAGTCTTCCATGTGTGAATTATATCTCAACAGAGTCATTAAACAAATGATGTAATACCTTGGGTTGACAAAAAAAGATGCCACTACACAACTCTGTCCCTTGTAGGCTACTGAACACGCATATCTTTCAAACTAATGGGCACATTTGTAGTTATCACCAGGCAGTCTCACTGACTGGTGTGAAATCAGAAACCCATGTGAATGAAACCTCAGATATTGATCACCTTGATGATAGGAAGGGTCTGAGCCAATAAAAAAAAGGAAAAAAGTTAAGTGAAAGTTTAAATGATGTGTTACCACAGTGCTGGAAAATAAAGCAAAGGAAAAGAAAAAAATGGGGAAAAGCTATTTTTAGTAGAACCTCTTTAAACAACAACAAAAAAAACTATTTTTGACAGCCTCAAGCAAACTATAGATCATAAAGTCAAGGTCAAAATTTCCAAGATGGCAAAGTAAAGTTTATGGCTCTGCTGCTGTGACTTCATTATGTGGAATACAGGTACTGGCCTGTGTTGCTAACTGCTATATATTTATGTGTGGTTGTGTATTTGTACGTGTGTGTGTGTGTGTGTGTACATGTGTAACTATGTATATGTACCATAAATATATAAATGCACATAATAAAATTAATTCAACTGAACAAGTATATGGTTTTTAGACAATTTACCAAATTGAGTAGCCAGAACTATAATTCAATTTTACAGTTTCATCACATTATGCAGACAATCCTGATGGTTGCTCAGATGTCTTTTTGCATTTGATTTGCACTTTATAGTAGTATAGTGTTCAGTTTAGTATAATGTTTTCATGTTAGCTGAAGGTGGATATTTCTTCAGTTCATCATTGTGAACTCTCAGTAACTATTAACAATGTGTGTGTTCCCTCACTTGTTACATTTTTTATTTTTCTAAGAAAAATAAAAGGAAAGGAAAATGATCTAGAAAGGAAAATGATTCTCTGGTAGTAATGCATTTTTGATTATATAAATTTATTTTGACCCTTCATTTGCAAATAAGTAGTTTAGATTTTCATGAATACTCTAAAACAGCTTTATTGACATGTAATTTTAATACCATAAACTTTACCTGTAAATTAATAGAGTTGTGCAACCCTCACCATGATTCAACTCTAGAACATTCCATCACCATAATAACATCCCCAATGCCCGCTAACAGTCATTGACCTTTCTCAACCCCAGGCAACCACTAATCTACCTTTCTGTCTCTATGAATTTGTGCAAGGTTTCATGTTTTCACACAGATTCCAAAATGTGAATCACAAAAATCCCTTCTTTTAACAATGTTACACTTTTACACTTTAGTAAAGCCCTACTTAAGTATCTGTGATATTTTAAAAATTTGAGGAATGAACAAAAGTTTCCAAGAAACCTCTGTAAAACAGTCCACAAACAGCTAGCTTCTCCAGTAAGATGTACAATTTATTTTTTTCCATTTATGTATTTGGTACAGGGTCTCAGTATACAGATCAGACTCATAGTGATCCTCCTGTTTTCAGCCTCCCCACATCTGGGATTAAAGGTGTGTGCCACCACGTCCAGACTCTTTCACTGCTCAGCACACCCTAGAGGAGGGGCCAGCATGATATGTGGACCAGGAATCAAACCCTAGTCCCTGCACTTGCCAAAGCAGTTGCTTAGTCTGCTGAGCTATTTCATCAGCCCTGGGATGTACAATTTGTTTATTTTTCGGGAGGGTGTACAATTTAAAACCTTGTACTAATGAACCAATAGACAGTATTTTACCTTCATGTACTATTTCCCTCATAAGGCCAAAAGTGTCAATTCCAATTGATTTTAGACCATCCTTTCTGAAAAAAAATGTCTTAGAGAGCACATAGTTTTCATTTTATTTGCAGACAAAACTCCTAGACAGGTTTACTTTCTTTCAAATTTGAATCACAAGCTAAATAAAGAAAAGAAAACTTCTCAAGCTGGGTGTGGCAGTGCAAACCTCTAATTCCAGAACTCGAGATGCTGAGATAGCAAGGTCACAGCAACAGAGAAGCCAATCTCAGCTGCATTAGTGAATTCTAGGCCAGCCTGCAATACAGAATGAGACCCCGTCTCAAAAAACAAACAAAAAAAAATCCTCAAAATGACATCCTATTCTACTGTTTTGTAAGGACTACAGAAAATTTTCTGCATAACAAGCCCACTTCCAAGATAATCTCAGGGACCGGGGAGATGGCTCAGTAGAATAGGCGCTTGCCTTGCGAGTGCAAGGGCCTGAGTTCAATCCCCGGTTCTGACAAAAAAAAAAAAAAAACGATAATCTGGAGGGCCTGAGAGATAAATCAGTGGGCTAAGTTCCTGCCCGGCAATCACAAGGACCCAGGTTCAATTTCTGGTACCTCATGCCATGCCAGCCCTCCTCTGAACCATGCACTGAAACTGGCCATGATGGTGCATGCCCATCATCTAATCAGTGGAGAGGCTGACACAGGAGGATCACTAAGAGTCTAAGCTGTGTAGCAAGACCCTGTACCAAATAAATAAATAAGTAAAAGAATTTTTTAAAAGGATAATCTGGAATTAGACTAGTGAAATGCTACCTATTTTCCTAGCTAACTGATAATATTGTAGGCATGTTCAACTTAACTACAGAGCTGTCACTTTAAAAACTAATGATTAATTGAGATCTTTTATTTTATTTTATTTATTTATTTATTTATTTTTGTCTTTTTGAGACAGGGTCTCACTATGCAGTTCAGGCTGGCCTTAAGCTCACTTTGTAGCTCAGGCTGGTCTCGAACTCACAACAATCCTCCTGCCTCAGCCTCCCGAGTGCTGGGATTACAGGCATGCACCACCATGCCCGGCTAGATCTTTTAATATGAGAGACATGGGGATGCGGTATAGCATCTGTAAATGGAACCTTGTCCTTAATAACAAATAAAGAAAATTCTTGGTAAATTGGAATTCAAAGAAGTGAAAGATGTCTCCACCATATGGAGGATAGATACATAAGACAGATAGATAGATAGATAGATAGATAGATAGATAGATAGATAGATAGATAGATAGATAGATAGATAGATTTAGACATAGATTTAGACAGAAATATATAGATATATTAATGTTTTTGTTCTCACTTCAACATGAATTCATACATGTGTTCACATGTGCACATACACACACACACATGGCATGTTCTCAAGAAAATACTGCACCCAAGTTTCCTTTATCAACTAAAGAATTAATCATTGGTCTTCATTATACATATATGAAGTTGAGTCACTTCCATATTCTTCTCCAGAGTAGTTCAGTTGTGAAAGTAGATAAATCACATTTCCATTTGGGGCTATACTATCCAACTAATGTCCTAAAACTCAACCTCCTTTCCCGGCCAATCTATGGACTTCTGGTAGCAGCCTTCTCAAGCCACAGGTTGCTGGGTTCTAAGTCTAGCATGCTGGGATTCTCATAAAGGTGCTGATTTGGTTTCTATTTTCAACTGGAATTTCCTCCTCCTGGGTCATTTGATCCCCACCCTCAGGGGCACTTTCCTGATTCCCTAGTCCCTGCTCCATCTAGCCTTCTACTTTGGAATCAAAGAGAATTCTAAACTCATCCTCCTGCATAGTCCAATGAGAAGATACATTGTTGTTATGCTTTCAGTCGGCCAGAAGCTATAGCCATGAGTGACAGAAAGACCCTTCGAGAGGACATCAAGGTGACATTTACTCAGGAAGCTGCTGAAATCTAAGACAAGACCTGCAGGAAATGATAGCAGGATGCCATGTTGTAGAGCTAACACTGTTAAGAAGTCTCCATTGAAATGGGTCACAAGAATGTGAAAGGGTCAGCCAAGAGAAACATCACAAACAGTAAGATCAGGTCACATCCCTTACTAAAAAAGAAAAAAAGTTGCACTGGCAAGCCCAAGAGCACACACATGCCCAGGAGTGGTGGCAAAACTCTCAGTGAGCTCTACAAGGTTGAAAGAACAGGACAGTTGAGAATTAGGGTAAGTGTTTGGTGGATCTTCACATTCTTCCCTCTGATGGAGATCTGGATAGAAAAATGTGAAAACTTCAAATGCATACACACAAGCCAGAATTTTCTACCAATGAGTGAGTGGCACTTTTAATTCTTCTCTATTTTAAGCTTATAAAAATAGCAATGATTAAAAATTGTATCGTGCCAGCCAAACAGCTCTGGGGATTAAAATGCCTGCAAGCAAGTGCAGGGGCCTGGAGTTCCATCCCCGGGGCCTATCATGCCCGCACCACCCCTGGGGCACATTGAGACTGCAGTTGAGGCTGGGCATGGTGGCGTGCCTGTAATCCCAGCTCTTGGGAGGCTGTAAATAGGAGGATCACTATGAGTCTGATCTAGTAGTGAGATCCTGAACACCCTGTAGACCCTTCCCTGGAATACAAACAAAAAAAATATATGCATATATTTACAAACAAGTCTTGACAATTACAAATTTCAAATTAAATGGAATGTCTTCAAGTGACTTATAAATTAGACAAGGCAGATGGCTTTTGGGCCCTATAGCTTATGTATAGATGGACTTTCCTCTTTATTCAAGAGAAATCTTTACATTGCCCTTGTGATTTTTAGCAACAGAACTAACTATAGGATCTATAGGAATCTGAGACACAGACAAGAGATAGAAAACCTTTTTCAGTAATGGACCATATAGTAACAGTCTCATTCTTTTCAGGCCATATAATCTGTACAATTGCTCAACTGCTGCTATAGAAGGAAAATGGCCACAGCCCAGATGCAAAGGAGTGGATGTGGCTGGTGTTCCAATAAAATTTTCTCTAGGGACACAAAAGGTGGCATGCCATCTAATTTTCACATTGTACAGAATATTCTTCTTTTAAAAGCTAGAGATATAGCTCAGCAGTGCAGTGCCTATGTGCTAAGAGTGAGATCCTAAGTTCAATTCCTGGGAACCCCACCCCTCCCAAATTCATCTAAATTTTTCAACCAGATAGAAACATAACACTTACTCTTAGCTAACAAGATGCATTGAAAGCAGGCAGCAGTCTGTATTTGGCCCTTTGACCACAGTTGGTTGACAACTGTGATTTAACAATGTAGCTACTATAATAGCATAGATCTCCTAGTTGGCAGATCACATGCAGAGAAAACTGGGAAGGTAATAGCAGGATTTGAAACTGTCCAATTAAGTTGATTTAATTTAGGAAGACAAGGCAAAGTTCTTGAAACTGCAGTGAGGAAATTTTTGTGTGCATGTATATTATTTTTAATTTAGTTTATCCATTTACATGCCAAAAAAGATGAAATTCGCCATCTATTTGTGAAATACTGCCTCTGACTTGTTTGGCTTAAAGATTAATCTATTTTTTTACAACTGTAAGTTACTACATCCATAATTTTTCTAGGATTTTAAAATGAGCTAAATTTATATTTTTTAAAGCAACCGTAGAAGTAGAAGCAGATAAAAAGTCTCCAGGGTGACTTTGGTCAAAAGATATAAAATTTCAGTTAGACCAGAGGAAGAAGTTTAAGAAATCT
Organism: Ctenomys sociabilis; assembly: GCA_004027165.1. Taxonomy (NCBI): domain Eukaryota; kingdom Metazoa; phylum Chordata; class Mammalia; order Rodentia; family Ctenomyidae; genus Ctenomys; species Ctenomys sociabilis. The sequence goes on from PVKA01000235.1 coordinate 86,179, forward strand.
ATTGTGCTACATAATGGCTGTAGTTAATAACAGTAGTGTGCATTTGAAAATGTCTAAAAGACTTTAAGTGCTTGCATCACAAAAATTCAGAAAGTATGCAAGGTGATGACCATGTTCTTTAGCCTCACTAGTCCATTCCAAAATGCATATGTGGGACTGGGGAGATAACTCAGTGGGATAAGTGCTTGCCTGGCAAGCGAAGGGTCCTGAATTCTATCACTGGTACCACCAAAACAATACATACATATTCTGAAGCATCATTCAGTGAACCATAAATATACACACAATTGCATTTGTCTATTAAAAATAAATGTGATGAAACTTCTGGGAATATGGTTCTTAAAGTTTTATTTTTGATAGTTTCAGGAATCTGAGCATCTAGACACGAGAAACCAGAAAATATTGTGGCAATTCTACTACGTTACTATCATTCAGTCTATTCCTATATTCCCTTAACCTCTATTCATATCCAATTACTACAAAGTTAGGGGACATACATCAACTGAAGAAAGCTCAAATCTTATTTTTTGTTTAATTAGGTCATGATGAAGTATGCATTGACACCTATTAAGAAACAATCAGCTGACCAAATATGGAAAAAAAAACAGAAGATGGGATTGATAGATCCACACTTCCTTAAAAACATCAGATTTTTTGAGGAGCATTTAATTAGTGTGAGAACATGAGTGAATACCCTTATTTATTCACTCCTGTTGACACTAACACCTTCTGTGCAGTCCCATCATGGAAGAGTATTTATTTACTCACTAGCATTAGGTCTGGACATGTGACTTGCTTTGATCAATGGCAGGTAGATAAGAACCACAGTGTGCCACATTCCTGCCTATGCTTGAAGGTGCTTTGGCAGGCTCCAGTTGCATTTTTGCCTTGGCTATCCCAGTACTTCAGAGTTAGGTGCAGACCCATCAATCTGGGCTGTTGTGTGAAGAGATATGGCACAGAACTGACAGAAGAGCCACCACCTCTGACATTCCCTGCTGGACCTCCTGTCAAACACCTGAACTCTGCGTAAGTAAGTCAAGCAGGCTGCCCTATAAAGACATGAGCATACACAGTGGTCCTTTTAAGCCTCAGAGTATGTGTCACACAGCATTAGTGTGGAAATAGCTAAATGACCCAAACACAATCTTACAATTCAGACAACATAGATATGAATAATGCTACATGTTTGTGTTTACAAATATATTGGTCAGCTTTCTCATCTAGCACAAGTTAATAGAAGAGGTCTACTTTTTAGCCCTTGGTATCAGAGATTTATTCCCCAGTTGGAGTGACTGCATGGTAGAAAAGTCATGATGGAAGGGTGTGGGAGAAGGCACCTGCTCAACTCTTGCCAGCCAGGAATTAGTGAATAAAAGAAGAGGTCAAAGAAGGGGCCAGTGATCAGATACAGTCCTTAAGGACACACCCCTAGAAACCACCCAGACACATTCAGGAAGGTGTTTTACTGAAGACCTAGACATCTCCCCATCCAGTAAGGTGGTAATCACGACTATCACAATGTGCAGACAAATGTCTACATGTGCCATGAGTGCATTTCTTTTTAAAGGTACCCCAAATTTAAAAAGTTACACTTTTCATGCATAGTTATTCAAAACCATTTTCCCTTTTGGCTGCCTACAAAAGCCCATGGTCCTTCAAAATATTTGCAATGGTGAGGTTTCATGCCTCTATGGTGATATTAGCTGCCTACCCAGTTAAAAGCAATAGGCTGAGCTCAATATGTCTACATTCTAAAAAATATTCTCCCTCTTTCATAAACATCAAGGTATAATTATACAGTGAAACTGCAATAACTGAAGCAACCAATAAGAGTGTGCCTACGTTTCCAGAATCAGACATCATCAGCACTTTTGACACCTTTTTTTAAATGGTGGGAACCAAATAAATGCAGGAAGTCTTTATAACTGTGTCCCAATGATAAGGTTTCACTCTGCAGCCATCCTGAATAAAAACAGCTATTAAGGGTTTTTTGAACAGGTTCATCTTGATAAGGGTCAAACTTTTCCCCAAGAGAGGTCCATGAACTGCCACTCCCTATGAAATGAATGAGTAAGAATGCATGTGTGCCATGAATGCCAAGGTTTACATAAGCGTTGGGCTGTCCAGGGCCACTGCAACTCCATGTGGGACTTATGTTTATCCTTGTTCATAAATACTTTTGAAAAACCATGATGATGGCAGAAAGCCAACTCCCATGTACCTTTCCAGGCTGCTGCAAGTTCAACCACGTGGTGTCATTCCTGAAATGGATGTTCCAATAGGACAGCCATGCAGAGAGGGAGTGGGAACCTGTCAGGCAAGGCTCGGCTCTGCCATGTTTCAATTAAAAGCACTTTACTAGTGAAAACACAGGAATTGGAATCATAAAAACACCGCAACACTCTGTTGGAAATTCCAAAAGGATGTTTCTCCATCTATGATTGTATATTTATTGCTGACAACAAGAACATCAAAATACTTTCTGGTCTCTTTTATCAATTCATCTTACTCTCTTCTTCTGTTTCTGGACATTTTTTGCCAAAAGTGACTTTGGTCAAAAGATATAAAATTTCAGTTAGACAAGAGGAAGAAGTTTAAGAAATCTATTGTGCTGCATAATGGCCATAGTTAATAACAGTGCATTTGAAAAAGTCTAAAAGACTGAATTTTTAAGTGCTTGCATCACAAAAATTCAGAAAGTATGCAAGGTGATGACCATGTTCTTTAGCCTCCCTAGTCCATTCTAAAATGCATACGTGGAGCTGGAGACAGGAATGTTCCTACCATGTGGGTGGGAAGGACAGGGACTGTGATTTAAAAGGTGTCATCTTACAGGGACAGGTCAGTGATCTCCCGTATTAGGCACGGGAATAAGAGTTGGGGTGGATACAATATTACTACAAAGTGGAAAACTTTAAAAAGCCTTACCTCAAAGGCCTCAGCTTAAGCCAGTCACACTTTTCTAGTGAGCAACTGTGTAGTGGTTCAGAAACAGACAAAGGTTTGAGTCCTAGCTTCTTATTTACTAGCTGCGTACCCCTGAGACAAAAAAGTTGGTGCTTTGATTTCCTCATCTTTCAAATGGTAATGATAAACAGGACCTATTGCACAGGGTTGTTTTAGGGATTGACATAATATATGTAGAATGTTTAGCGTGCACGGGAAAAAATTCAATAAATGTAAGTTGTTGGTGGTAATTTTTTAGGTCAGATTCAATGTTTATAAGAACCCTCTATCACTAATTAATTTCACTGAATTCAAGGGCATGCTATAAGTGGTTAAGGATATAGTCATATTTTTCTAGTCTTTGCCCCTTTTAGATTTTTCAATTGTCTCATGCATGTGGTCTTTTTCTTTCCTAAGGAACATATTTAATTAGATCTTTGGAGAGCTTCAGAAATCATAATTTTTAATAAGTTTTATTAAAAGTATGGTTTAGGCAAACAATTTTAACCTTTATTGTTGTCACATTGCACACATGATAAAATTAAATTACAAATCATATAAACTGAACAAAAAATTATTTATATACAAAAGTATATTTAGATGCCTAAATACAATCTGGTTTTAAAAATGAAATCATGTATAGAATTGTATTCCTAAGTGTGTCAAATCCAGAGCTATACAACAATGAAACTCCTGAAGGGTCAAATTCAGGTATCAAACAAAACACTTTTCCAAATTTCCATGTCTCACTGAGCATCAATCTGGGGTCCAGGAGATGGCTCAGTGGAATAAGCACTTCCCTGGCAAACACAAGAGTCTGAGTTCAATCATCAGTTCTGCCAAAAAAAAAAAAAGAAAAAAAAAAGAAACCACCAATCGTTTAGTTCTTTTCTTGTACATTATTCTGTATGCAGATTCTCTACATCTGATTGGATCCCTGGATTTAATTTCATTTTCTGTGTGACATTCTCCACAGACATACATCATTGGCTGCTGCTTTGGGTGTTGAATGTCCTGCTGAGTGTCCATTGTTAGTGTCTGATCTGGGCAATGCGGAGAAGTTTCCCCAGCTCTTGGGAGGCTGTAAACAGGTGGATCATTATGAGTTCGATCTAGCAGTCAGACCCTGAACACCCTGTAGACCCTTCCCTAAAATAGAAAAAAAAAAAAAAAAAATATATATATATATATATATATATATATATATATATATATATATATATGTCTGGAAATGTTAAGACTACATTGAGTTTACAGGGGGGAAATCTTGTTGTTACACCACAGAGGAGTTTAATGGATATAACATGGTCTTTAAAAATGCAATTATAAGCAAACTAGTGGGTGTACAGAAGCCTCTCGGAGAAACTAAAGAACGAGAGGCTCTTTCTGTAGTGAAGGTGGAAATGGGAGTTTTCTCTTTGCCATATCAGTTGAGTTACAAGGTGGTACAACTGCAGTTCTCAGTAGCAGCTGTTCCTTAACCAGCCGAGATAAATAACTTTCACTTTTCACTCAAGCACAGTTATGCTCTTTTATGATGATAAAACTTTAAGGGATAAAACCCTTCACTCATCAACCAGAAAAAGTTGACCAAATTCTTCCTTTTACATTGTTTGGAAAACAAATTATACTAAAATATTCTCACCATCTTAGAAGGAAAATTATCTATTGTAATTCATATTAACATTCATATTAACCAATTTAGATGAGAATATTTCTGAATTACGAATAGAGCTTACCAATACTCAATGAAGTACAGTACATATGTAAAACATAATGCTATCTAAAAGTTAAGAATAAGTCCTTTAATAGTTTTGTCATGAGAATAACCTTTACAGGCTTGTAAACTATATATGGGTGGGATTGGCAAAACACATGACTACTTTAAATATGGTAAATAAAATAACCCATGGGGAGAAGGATGAGACATTTTAAGCAATTTGGGAGTCCTCAAGATGCTTAGGAATTTAGGATCTTTCATAATATTACCAAACCACAAAAAAAAAAAAAAAGACTCTTTCTTGGGATACTACTTACTCTTTGCCAACACCCCTTCCCAAATAAAATAAAATATAATAAAGTATTCTGCCTTGCTGTGTTCTGGCTTCCACCTTTGCCATAGTGATCTCACCCACTTGGTGGAGCTTTGGTGCCAGGACATGGCTGAAGAAGGGGCCAACAGGTCAGAAGACAAATTCTGTTAGTCTACCCTGCTTCTCCAGTCCTCTCTTGGCACATTGCTGGTGTTCTTTCCAACCGATAGTAGAAGTCAAGGCCTCTGGTATCACTGTCCTTTCAATAGTCTCAGTGTCCCCCCACCTTGCTAATCCCTGGTTGCTGTAGCACCCATCACCCACCATTGATTCCCTTAGAGCTGTCTGTATGTACACCCTAATCCCTGGGTTCTGCCTTTTTGAGCATCTGGTCTGTTTCCTGTTTTGATCTTAATTGACATTTATCTCTAGTCTGTGAATAAGTAGCTAAGGAGGCAGGTACATTATCTCTTGAGATAAAAGGCAAGAATGACATTTTGGTCAGGCTGTCAAAGTGACATCACAATACAAACGGTTCTGTGAAAAGGCACATATATACTTACAGAAATGATACTGGTTGCCATTTTCAAATTCTTCTAGAAAACTCCCCATTCCATTTCTTTGGCAGGCTGTGATTACTCTGAGGGTCTGATTAAATTGGCTATCACATTAAAGACCTAACACAAAGCCCCGGACGCAAACTGTATGGAACAGCACCCAGCTGGCGCAGAGCCGGCTCAGGAAACACAGAGTTGAGGTGCTCCCCAAACTGGCAAGGTGCTGGTAGCTTCTTTATTGTACTTGGACTGAGTTGGACACATTCTTTACCAGATATTTTAGTCAGCTGCAGAAAGGGGTCATTCAAAAACTATTTTAAAAGTTTATTCATCTAAACTTCTGTTGCTGTTCCCATGGCAACTTTCCCCCAAAGCCATAACTCCAAATTCTTCTGAAAACCTCACTTCAGAAATCTGATTTAGCTAATTCCACAAACAGTTGAATTTTACTACAAAATTGTTTGCATTAGAAGAGTTGTAAGACTGTGTGTGGGAGCCAAGAAAGGAAGAAAACGCTAATAGATTTTTCACTTCCAAGGGTCATGGAATCTTTCAAGAAAATCAGGAATCAAAGAGCTCCTGATAAAAACAACAATATGTGAGTAAACCAAGTGGCCTCATACGTCAGCGTTAACTTTGTGGTGTTGAGACATACCCCACATGGACACCCATGCGTGCAGAACCACAGAGGGGTATATCATTGAACGTTTCATGACAGTCCCTGTTTTATTTGATCTAAAATTAGTTTTATTTTGTCTTGTGGGAAAAAGAGAAAAAAAAAAACTTCATAACAAAATAATAGAAGAATAACAATAGCTAATATATTGTCTATTGTTATCTTTAAAGTAGTTAGAGTAAAAATATTGGCATATAAAATTGTCCAAATGATATTAACACAAATTTTCTTTTCAGTTAACTAAGAGAAACTAGTAGCATAGCTATCTTGTATTGTTTTTCCTTTTCCCTTCCTTCTTTTCCTTTTCCTCTCATCCTACTTCCTTTTTCTTTATGAGCAATTTCTTCCCGTTTCACAATATCCATTGTACATTTTAGAACATATTTACTCTTTCAATTTTTTAAGTATAAAGACTGTAGTAAATAAGGATAAAGAATAAAATATATTAAGAAAACAATCTTTGAAAGTAAATTCAGAAAGTCAAAGTCAAAAGGTAATGATTGTATTCGTTTGGCAATGTTGATGACTGCAATCCAGAATAGGGCAAATATGTAAGAACTTTATATCTCTTTATCCATCACTCCATAGCTTGCAATGTAAGACAGGTAGTGCTGCTTAGCATTCAGCAATGTGGCAAAAAGTTCAGAAAAGGCCTCTACAATCCTCTCCCAGGCAGACTGGACAGACCACTAATCACCTGTTGCTCTACGCTTCTTGTGAGACATTGAAACCTGATGGATTGAGAGAGAAGAGGTAGAACCCACTATCTCCTCTTTTCTTCCTGTCATTTTTCTTTCAGTGCCTTTTGCACCATCCCAAGACCAAAGCAACTCACATTGTATCCTCAATCAGATAGGATTGGGTGGACAGAAATAGGCACCCTCACTCCTCGCTTGTAGATCTGACATTCACCCATGGAGGCTTTCTGAGAACTCCCCACTTCCTCATTTGGAGATCATAATCTCTAACTTTTGAGCCAGGTCTAATATATTTAATTAACCAGTATTGCAGATACTTCTCAGTAGAGTTAACAAACTAGGCAAGGCTGCTAGATGTTAATAAATCAAGAAGTCATCTAAACTATGACAGGAGAGAGAAGAGAGGAAATATTTTTAACACACATTAGGAAAAATAACAGCATTGAGGAATGGAGAATGAAAGCACCAAGGAGCCTAGGCTTCTGGAAGGAACACAGAAATCTTCCCAGGAGAATCTTTCAAAAGTGTAAAGTGTGCTTTTTGCAACTCACATCTAGCAAAGCAACCTCACATCTTGTCCATTCCATCTCTTCAAAAGCAGTGATATGCATATAAAATGTTGCAAACTATGCCACACACAATGGCCCTTAAAAACATTAAAGAATTTGATGTCTATGAAGGTACACTTCAATCAGGTTTTCTGAGTCATGGTACTATGGAAATTTGGGGTTGGACTATTCCTTTTTGGCCTGTGCTCTGCATTGTAGGATGTTCCACAGCACCTTGGGGCTCTAGCAAGCCCCCGCCAGGTGTACCTACCCAAAATGCCTTGGGACGTTGTCCCTTGTTTGAGAACCACAGGCTGAGGTTACTTTGAAAATATAAATCGGGGGACATATTGCCAGAAAACATCATTAAGAGGAAGCTTCTCTATACCTCTGATGCTCTTTGAGGCTTTAGCTGAAATGAACACTAGCTTATAAAACAAAGGACCTCTGAAAACCTGAACTAGATTGTTTCAGAGTCACCTGAGGTAAAATATCATATTGCATTCTCTGGCAATACGCTTTGCTGCTGAATGCTAGCTTTTGTAGGATTTGAGTTCTTACTTGCTTGAGTAGTAAGTGGTTCACCATGTAAATCAATCAGTGGTTGGTTTCAGATATCAGAATCATCTCTAAAGCTTTTGCAAATTATTGACTCCAAATCTGGTCCTTGGAGATTCTCATTTAGTGGGATTCGGGTAAAACCCTGAAGGCAATATTTTGTACAGTCTCCTCTCTCCTCACACCAATCATCAACTGACAGAATTAAATTTGTAAACTCCTGATAACCTAAATAAAAAGTGTCAGGCAGTAAGATTCAGATACTTATAAATAATTATCTGGTGCCTATCTTGTGCCAGGGCCTGCTCTCACCAGTGAAAATATGGTAAGAAAAAGATTCTTCAGAACTTTCCCAGAATAAACTTACACACCAGTTAGAGGAGACAAACAATGAATGTATCACGTGATACCAAGTACTCATGCAAACAATGCAGGCAATGGTTCACATGTTCACTAAGTGAGGTCAGAGGCACTCCAGAGAAAACACTCAGCAAAGGTACCATTTTTTCTTCCACTTGAAGGATGCAAAAAGCATGCGACACATAACATTCCAGGCTGAAGGGACAGCAAGCACAAAGGCCTGGAGCAACATTGAAATGGTGGATTTTGCAAAACAGAAATGACATTAATGTTGCCAGGCAGTGGTAATCTGAGGAACAATGACAGGAAGTAAAGATTATGCAGGAGGACTTGGAAGGCCAAAGTCATGGATGAAGGCAATATTCTAAGTATAATGCAAACGAGAGAAAAAGGTTTAAGCACTGAGATTTCCACTATTTTTTTTTCAAGACATTGCACGAGACATAGGAGTCATCAATCATCTACAGCAATGGGAGACTTCAGCAATGATACATATGAAGGGGAAGTGAGGAATTAAGAACAAAGAGACTTGGTACCATCATGACCAAGTTGTGAGGCAAGAGTATTCAGGTTAGAATTATCACAAATGTGGAAAACAGGAAAAGTAAATCATGGAACTTCATTGTCAGAAAAGACAAGATGAAATGTGGAGTTTATTTTCAAATGACTGATATTTCTATATTGCAGTATTCAATAAAAATCAAGCTATTTATCAAATATCAAAGGTGCTTAAATGAGTAGTTTGATAGATAAAAAATATATTCCCTAAGATAATGGAGCTTCCACACCAAAGAGGCATCCTCTAACTGATGCTCTGAGTATAGCTGACAAATAACCACACTAGCTGGGAAGGAGGTTAGAAAAGGCTGCCACAAGTAGTAAAACTGATAAAGGGTTTCAATAATCTCCTATTTAAGTTACAAAGGTTTTGCTTTGGCAAGAAGACAAATGATAAGCAAATAGAGTGACATTAAAAATGCCTTTGTAAAAGTAAATGCCAGATGTGTAAGCACAGATGCTGCTGAAATTCTAGATGTTTCCACTGACAGCACTTCCACCTGATAACTGATTCTGCTGTGTACAGTCCTGCAGTGGTGATTAGTCCTTGCCATCCTCGGACATAGCAAAGAACATCCCATAGTCAACACATCTACATTATTAAATGAACCTAACATTTTCCAAGTCTTTCAAAATTTTGTGTTCATCGTGAGTCAGTATGGAAACATTTGTATGAAGACCATAACCTTTCTGGAGGAAGACAGCTTCTGTGAAGGTAAGCAGGTTAGATTCCCAGTAGGCTCCTTAGAGGGTTTAAGTCGAGTAGGTTCCAGTCAACATTCTATTTACAAGGTTGTGGTCAAGAGCACAGATGGTGGGGTGATTGCACCAAACAGGAAGTATGGTCAGGCAGCACAAAGGAGAAGAACGAACAACTTGAGTCTCAAAATTCAGTCCCACCATCAGGATTCATGCAGTTACTCAACAAATAGTCATTAAGAACCTACTGGGTTGTGGGCACCTTACAGCAAGGACAAGATATACCCAATGCTAACCCTACAGAGTTTTTCACCTGCCAGTGAAACAAGAATTGATCATCTCAATCGAGGGACTTTTGATGGTGACTACACTGGACATTCAATCCACTTTTTCCTTCCATTGCTGAATATTAACATAGGTTGAGATCCCAGGAGAAAAGAGTAAACCTCCTAAGCTCCCCAGTAAGTACTGGAAAAGCTTTTAATCCATATCTTTTTTGTGCCTGAGAGAAAGACATAGTGATATGCATTGAAGTTACTGGGTATTTCAAGATTCACTTTTGTCTCCATCGGTAAAAATAAAGAACTATTTGGCCATGTGATTTTACCATATAATGGGCACATTAAGCCTGGCATTTCATTGTTAGTTTGTTACTGTGACATGGATGGAGAGAGGGATAATTAGATTCAAGTGCCTCAACCATCTAAATGACTCAGAAAAACTGTGGGATCAAGACATTTGGATAAAACTCTGGATTCTGTCACCAGCTAGACCTGTGCCACCTTGAACTCTATTGCTCTTATTGTGGATTTCTTCAACCAGAAAATAGAAAACCTGCCTAACCTTCCAGGAGCAGTTTGAGGCTCAATTGACTCAGACTATGTCCTATATTTTGTATAAAACAGTAACAGAAAGGGCAATTTTATGATGGCCTATGTTTTCTCTAAAAGTGCTACCAAAAAAATCACTGATGTGTTCAAGTCATCTGCAACCTTCATATTTTAATCTTTGTACACCCCATCTAAACTGAGTCTGGACAGTTCAATGTTCTAAGCAACTTCCAGATATGTCAATCCACCTCCCCTACCCCAGTCATCATCTAGCACAGGCCAACTTCTTAATCTTTTTCTCTCTTGGGTCCAAAAATGAGGATACATTCTGGCTCCTCCCCACCATGACCTCATGTTGGGGCCAGAGTGAGCTTTCCAAAATGAAAATCTGGTCAAGTTACCAAAATTCTGACTTAGTTACTTTTCCTGTTGCTAAGACAAATACCCAATACCCAAAGTTAAAATACAAAAGACTTTATTTAGCTCACCATTTGTAGAGGTTTCATTTCATTATCATCTGGCTCCAAGGCAGTGTGGTTTGGCGAAGAACAGATCATAGAGCCCACAAGGAAGCAAAAGCAACAAGAGAGGAGATGGGATTCATCCTGTTCCTTGTATTGTATGCAGATTACCCGGCCTCAGGCAGGTGTGGCATCCACGCCCTTAATCCTAATCAGAACTATGCCAAGCCAATCAGTGGACTGACTTACTAATCACATACCCTTTATCCCAGCATTGCGCACTTTAGATTCAGCTAGCTACCTCTGATAAAATTCTATGTTTGCATTGCCTCTTTGGGAAGACATCAAGACACAAACCATAACAAAGGCAACAGAGAAAACACCGAGGTAGAATTATGGAGAAGCCATAAGTGAAAGTAATAAATCTGTGGGAGGGAGGGTTTGAAGGAAAACATTAGCTGCTAATACACAATTTTTGTTGCAATGATAAACAATATCATTGAGAAAGTATAACATTTTATAATTCGGGAATGCTCTTATCTACTTAAGTGTGTTCATTTCTGTCTGTGATATTTAATGTCCATTTGAAAAGATGGCTGACAAGTCCATAACCCTTCTTAACACTTAACATTATTTAACTATCTCTTTGAGAAACTGATCAAATGCCTGGTACCCAATAAATACTCAGCACATGTTTGTTGAATGAATAAAATGTAAGTTATTGATTTCTTATATGCAGTATCACTTTGGGGTGGGGGAAGCACTGGAGTTAAAAGTTAAAGCCTTGACTCCTGGATCATATTTCATAGACAGTTAGAAGTTCTAAGAACACAAGAAAGATAATTCTTTTTCCAGAAGAGGGACTAGAATACCCCAAGACCATGAGATAATGTACCGTGGGGCAATACCATATTGAATAAAGCAAGTGGAATGTTTCCACTGAAAGACAAATCAGTCTTTAGAATTATCAGAGCCCAAATGAGGAAAGTAGAAAAACAGTGAAGCACTTGCTCTTAAACCATCAAGGGCTAGGCTAATATAAAAAACAGCAAGTCATACTTAATAATGAACATTCTTTCCACCAGGGACCGACATGCGGCTGTGGACACAGCTGCCTTATCATTCTGAAAGATGCTTCAGAAACTGCAGAGAACCCAGTGACTTCTTTCAAATTGAAATCTCAAGAAAGCCCCCCTGAAATCTTCCCTTTTATCTTCTGAAATCAAAATATATGTAGATGATGATCTATGTGCTTTTAGGAGACTGAGGCAGATAAATTAAAACAATAATTTTAATATTTGTGGTATGTTGGATGCACAGTATTCATACAGTTGGGTCAACAATGAATAGATATACAGATTTTATTTTTAAATTATGGAAGCCAGTCTCACCCTTCCTCCCCCACTTGCACTCTTATGAATGGTGTAAAGAAACCTGAGATCACAGGCAAAAGGGCACCAACATACTGTTTGAAATCTTAAAAAGACGCTGAGTGGGGACAAACAGCATAGACCCCATAGACCTGAGCATTTTTACTGCAAAAACAGCCTTTGCAGAGAACTAATCACCCTTTATATTAGTTGAAAGGGTAAATATCTGAAGTCTCTATGTCTCTGAAAAAAGTGAATAAACATCAGTAATTTGACACTAATTTCAAGGCAAGTAACTATGGCCAAACCAGAAAAAGAGCTGTCACAGGTTCCGGAATGTTAACCTAAGAAAGGCTCTTGATGGTATCCTCATTCAGGCCTTCCAGGACCTCTGACCTACCCAGCACCCTTGGCCATATCGTCCTCTTTCTGGAAACAAAACTATTTGTTACGGGGAGTGGATTTTAGAGGTTGCAGATTCCAGACAGCTAACTGTATTTGCCTTATTATAAATATTGATGATACGTGTCAAATTTTTGTCTTGTCTGTTTCTCTCTAGTTTCTAAAACTGGCAGTCAGAATGTTCAATCTCAACAGTGGAAATCATATTAAGGAAAACTCAGTAAATTAGCAGATGTCTCATCTCAAAATGCCACATCTCACAAGTGGAAAATAAATATCCAAAGACTAAAGTAATCTAAACCTGCTGCATTGGCCCCTTCCTGGAGAGGGCATTAGAACCTTTAAAAGTAGTACTCTTGTCTCACACGTCTTTCTTTTCTTCCTTCTTGTGTTTTTCCTCTTTCTCTCAAAAGTAAACTCAGTTTAGAATCTGGATTTGGTTAGTGATTAACCTTGAAATCTCAACTCCTTCAAAGGAAGCAGACCCCAAGAGCTTTTTTGTTATGTTCCTTGAGGTACGCACAGTGCCTAGCTCAGTTCCTGACATTGTAGGCCCCCAGTAAATATTTGTGAGATGGGAGAAGTCACCATGAGAAGAGAGGGAAAGAGTCCGACAGAAGACCCTCGGCATTCTTTTTTGTCAACCTTCTCTCCTCCTGTAAACTCGGAGGGAAACACAGCCAGAGAACAAGCTAGGCACCAGAGACGCCGTGCGGCTTTTGCTACAGGGAGTCTGGTGCCACACGCTCTAGGCATAGATGGCCATGTCCCTCGTCCAGCTCTATTCCTCTCCTTTTAACGCATCTGATCAAAGCTGTCCCAGTTCCAGCTCAGGGAGCCACATTTCTTAGCTCTGGCCAGTAAAGCAGCAACGGGAGTCAGTCTTTGGTCTTGGGTCCTTTCCCTGGTCTTGGGAAACAGTAACTGCGGCTCCGGAGCAAAGGATCACCTGCTCCCGGGGTGAGGTCTCCGTCGCTGAGGGACTGCTAGTAGTGCAGCTGAGCTCCCGAGCAGGTGGCACTCCAGGTGAGGCACCCAGTACACTTACCCCCCTACCCCCAACCTCTGGAGAGCCGAAGATCTCATCACCTAGGCGCTGTCCCTTTCTAGGCCGACCAAGTGGCGCCCCCTGTCGCCTATGCACGCGCCCGGGACACTCACCGCGTAGTGAAGCTGAGGCTTCTCGCGGTGCGCTGGATCCCCCATGTCCCCGCCGGGAAGAACCCGAGACTTGGGCTCAGCCTTGGGGTCACGGCGTCTCTGCAAGGTCTCCTTACTCCACTGCCATTTCGGGGCAGCTCCTCAACTCCAGCCCGGCTCCGTGCGCACCAAGAGCTGTTCAAAGCTCCCCTGGCACAGCGTCCCGACGCGGAGCCGGTGGGGACCGGGAGGAGGCGGGGGCGGGGGAAGGGGGAGGGGGAGGAGGAGGAGGGAGCGGCCGAGTCTGATGCGATGGGCGGGCGTTTAATTCCTTCCGCTCCTGGCGGGTCCCTGTGGTGGCGGCGGCCGCCGCCAGCTGTTAGGGGCTGCAGCGGAGGAGCTTGCCCACGACAGGTGTCAGGCAGGCTGACGCTTCCGCCTCCTGCCACCCCTTTTCTCCCTCGCTTCCACGGACCGCGGTTGGCCGGCTGGGACTTCAGCGAGGAGGAGACCTTGGGTTTCCAAGAGACTTTCACGAACTTTGCAGGAGATGCGGTCCTGGCGCTGGAAGATTAGGAACCTTCTCCCGGGAAGGGCTGAGTTTAGGGTTTTGGAAAGCCCTCCTCTGGGAGTCTCAAACTCGGGCACACTGGGAGAGGGCGGGACTGAGATGGACTAAGTAATGCTGGATGGAGCCACTGAGTTTTAGTGCCCACGCAGTTTGGGGAACTCTGCTGGAAGGGGAAGTCCTGGAGAATTTCCTGGAACGTGGGGACTTGTTTGGGAGCCAGGCTGGACATGAGTGTGTACTTCGAGGGTGCAGGCCCAGGAGAGTGCTGGCAGTGCTGCTTTCTGTTTTAGTTCTTTGGTACAAATTTGAAAACAGTATTGCAACAATTTGGAAATACAAGAGCTATACACTGTAACTGCAAATGCTGCCAAATAAATCAAATCAATTTTAACACACAGAGGAGGTTCACAGTAATGCGTAAAACTGGTCTCCTCTGAAATCCCCTCACAGAACTCTGTCCTTTCACACACCTTGTAAAACATGGCCAGGTTCCCTCTGAGTCCTGGCATGGGGGCGCTCATGTGAAGCCTCCCTAGAGCTGCACGAAAACAAAGGAAGGGTCTGGGACCAGAGTGGGACTGCATATCTACATAGTAAAATAATCTTAGCCCAAGAGAAATGACTGGAGAAGACGAGTTTAGGGGTGGTTTATAGCTGTTGTTCAGGGTTCTGTTGTACTGGGCTCTATAGTTGTTCCTGTATATCTGATTTGCGTTGAAAGAGGGACAAATAGACTGCTGTTACTGTGTTTGAATCTTTAAAATTTCGTTAAATTGTACCATTCACTTGGCATGCAATTATTTTACAATTAGTGTCATAGTTGTAATTAACAGAACAAATGTAAAACTAGGGGTGCAGGCATCGTTTTTTGCCCATATATAATCCCATGACAGGTCATTTGCATGGGAAACTGTATGTTCTACCTTCTAAAGTTGATTCTGTGCCTACCTTCTGATCAAGCAGTTCCAAACCTAGATAGGGAGAGAAATGAACCATAGTGACAGAAGTCTGACGGTGGCTACAAAGTAGGGGAAGTGGATTGCACTCACTGGGAATCAAGGAACCTTCTAGGTGACCTGGATCTGGATCTGTGAGGCCACTAAAAGGGCACACACACATAAGCATTCTCTGAGCAACATAGTTCTTGTTGGTAAAATTTCACCCTTCACTATGTGTATTTTATATTGCAGTAAAAAATAAATTCACAACAAACACCCTGCTTCAAACAGGAACTTCCAGCCAGAGGGTTGCCTGTCCTAAAAGAAAGGCCATTGTACTGTTTGCCCAAGTCTTTTGTTCTCCCTGTATGCTACTCTGCCCTGTCTGTTTTCTCTGCCATAGGGGAGAGCAATCTACCTGTTTCCCTTGGAAGGCCTTCCCTGTTCTGCAACATGTCCAGGTAGAGCTAGGGAACTGGCACGGTGACATCCTCTATTTCCTTCTGCCTCTTCTACTGAAAGCAACAAATCAAAGTTGTCAAAGACCCTTACAAGGCAGAGAACCACCATGGCCTTTGTCATTTGGCAATTTTCCAAAGTGTTACAGCTAGGGGAACCTAAGGAGAACGCATGAGATGCAAGAACCCTGACACAAGTAGTTGAGGAACCTACTTTTTACCCTAATCTATTTGAAATTAAAAACTCCCAAGCCTTAATAATAGTTTTTCTCTTACATGCCCTAAATTATTTGAATCCTCTCAAAAATAAAAATTCATTTGAATATGAAGATATTTACATTGCTCATACATATAAACAATATGATATGGGAGTTCCTGTTTTTTTCAAAACCTTTACAGAGTATTCTTTTTAATTTAAAGAAAATAAAAAGTAAAATGATACAAAATTTTCCAAGAGTCTTTTCTGATCATTACCCCAAAGTCATCTCTTAAAAGTGAGTCCTCTTAGATTTTGCTTGTATCCCACCCTTAAAATGTATTAACTCACTAAATGATTTTATTGTAAGGCAAAAATAATCCATCACATACTTAGATTTTAGGAGTGTCTTCTGTCTTCTAGTGTATTTCCTAAAGTGCCATTGATAAGTTGTCATGAAAATTTTAAAGATAATGGGAAAGCTTTTTCTGAGTTTGAAGAGTTTTGTGAGACAAAGCACAACTTGTAAGAAAATAAATGTCAGTCCATAGAATGGAACTCCTAGATTCACCTCATAATGACTCATCCAGCCCTTCAATTCACAGTCCATTTGCTGAAGGCTTAAAAATCAGGAAGGAAAGAGGAAGATCTGTACAGAAGAACATAAGAGATCTGCTCAGTCTTAAATCATTTAAATTGCACACATTATTTCTATTTAAGTATATTTCAGGGTACATTTTAAACATCATTTTAGTTGAAATTTTTTATTTGCACATTTCTACTTCTAAGTCTCCTTCCTGTTATTTCTTTTTTCTCTCAGGCATTCAATCAGTAAATAATTTTAAGTGAACACGATGCTCATGTATTGTTCTACATTGAACTATATATTAACATGGCGTAAAGTTTCCAAATTCAGGTTTGATCATTAGCATATAACAGAGAGACAAAAGAGAAAAAACACGTAAAATTTCACTTCAGAGAGAGATCCATGAAATTCATTGGTTATAAATGCTGCTTGGCTAATATTCTCTTTTGGGTTAATGCTTTTTTGTTCTTTTGAAAAATTTATCTTTTGATCATAATTCTCTCTAGAGGGGATTGGAAAATAATCTGTGTGGATGATTCCACCAAGAATCACCTCTAAAAGAAAACATCATATTAACAGAATTTTCACACCTTCCTGTCCACAAATATTACAATATTGTCAGAACTGAATACTGCCCTTTCTCCCAGAGCATTTAAATTAAAATCATTTGCATTCACTAGGCCTGACTTTACATTGAGTTGGAATTTTCCACAATTGATGCCAACGCGAGGGTCATTACTTTTTTCAGGAAAATGTTAATTAAATTTAGAAAGAGAAATTCAACTTCAGAATTTAGGAGATGATAGGAGGACAAGGTCCTTCTTGGAGGTCCAGCTATATATCTATTAACAGAGTCACTATGAGAATCTTTTAGGTGGGCCCCAGTCCCAGGAGCCACACTTTTCCATCCTATTATCCTGCTAGTCCAGGACTTAAAGCAGTCTAAAAATTTTCAAATATAAATTTTGATAATATATAATGTGTAATTTAATGAATTATTACAAAACATTTCACCCACCTCACCTTCACCCAGATCAAGGAATAAAATATTGCTAGCATACAAAACAGCCATATTAAAAGCCACCCTCCCTACCACTGGTAGACATTGTCCTCTATTTGTTATAATGCTCATTATTATTGGTACTTATGAATAACAAGTCAGTGGGTTTCTGTGATATTTCTATATATGTGTATATCATGTAACATTTCTACATATGTGATATTTCTACATATGTGTATATTTCTACATATGTGATATTTCCACACATGTGATATTTCTATATATGTGATATTTCTATATATGTGTATATCATGTTTGACTGTGTCTACTTCCCCTGCTACTCTCTCTTACCCTCCTCTCACTCACCTTCCCACAGTTTCCTTCCCCTTCTCTAGTAATCCCTCTTCTACTTTCAGGTCATATTGTTTTATTTTCACATGTGAGCAAAAACATGCAGTACTTGACATTTTTGTCTGGCTTATTTTGCTTACCATGGTTTCCCCCAGATCCATCCATTTTCCTGAAAAGAACATGATTTCATTGTTCCTTGTGGCTCAAACCCTCTGTACCAATTGTGACAATGCACACTCTTTACAGACATTGGCAAATGACTCCTGGTGCAGGGAGAGGAAAACTCACCCCTGTTTGAGTAGTACTGCAGAAGTTGTGCATCCATAAATACTAGAGACTACTGTTAGGTATTTTCTAATTCCTTATTGATGGATCTATAAGTATGTTTATATGATATCTGGCTTCCTTTGCTCAACACTATGTTCTAAATTTCGTCTGTGCAGTATATATCTGCTGTCCTTTCCATGGCCACCTGCCGTTCCACTGTATATCGTTAGTAGTATTTATGTTAATTCTGGGTGGACATTTATGTTCTTTCCAATATTGAACTAATGAAAAACATACAGACTGAACATTGTTGCACCCATCTCCTTGTGCAATGTACACTTCTTTTTGTAGGGTGCAAACCTGCAAATAGAGTTGCTGGGTCATAGGCATGCATATCTTCCACAATGTTGCATAGTCCCCTATGGTTTTCCAAATGGATTGTACTAATTAAGATCTTTATTTACACTGTCATATAAATAGACCGAACTGAGTTTATATAAAGGCTCAACATAGTTTAGAGTTGACTTTCTTTTAGGTTTTTACATGGGGCTACAAAGAGAATTTGAAGTCCAGAATCAGAAAAGAGAGCTAGTAAGTAGGTACAGCTTCTCTGGTTCACAGTTTCATGTCTCCTGGAAGGGCAGAAAGGCCTGCCAGACCTGTTGGGGCCCTGAAATCAGCAAGGCTATCATTTTTTTCAGGAGCTGCCATTTTTGTCTATAGTTAAAATTTCTTCCCTTTTTCTTAACCCCCTAGGAGAGATCCAAGGAAGAACAAAGGGCCCCATTCCTTTATCCCAGGAAATTAAAGACAACCCTCTTTTTGTATATGGTTAGATTTCTAAATTTCTGTGTAAAAATATGTGTTTATTCACATTTTAAAAAAATTTTCCCTCATATTCTGTAAGGGCTTAAAATTCAATACATCAATACTTGATGGAAAACACTTGTTCCACATAATGCCTAAGATGTTTGATATTTCGACAAGAGAGTTAGGGTAAACCAAACTGCATATGTTGCAGGGTAATAATCAGCTTCTCTTCTGGAAGGTTAACAGCCTAAGTTTTCAGGTCAAAAATTAGAGAAATGGAAGGGCTGCAAGGTCAGCCAACATTTTGGCCCTAAACTTTCAAGGTCAGTGAGTACTCAGGACATAGGAAAACCTGTACTGTAACATCATGTAACTCAGTTGTGCCCCAAATTTTCTGATCAAGGAGATTATGGAGGCACAGAGGAATGTAATCTATGACGTAGAGTGTGCCTAAGGGGAGTCACATGGGGAGAAAACATTCTCTCAGGCTTTCAGAGAGCAAATTGTTTAAGCAATGGCTGTGACTCATCCACATGGCTGACACTGACAAAATATCAACAAATTGCGGTACAGGATAAATCCTGAGGGGATTTGACTGACCTTATCAGATACAAAAGTTACATTTCTTGTTATATAGGTCTTGCTTTATCTTGGTCTTAACCATCTAGCAAAAAGTATAAAAACAAGGTATATAAAGTAAAGCCACATTAATATGCTGAGCTGTAAAAGGCTCTAATCAACAGCTTCGTGGATAACGCACTACTATTGTGGACTGCTGGACTGTGTTGGAGTGTTTTGCTGAATTCAAGCACCTATAATAGTTAAATTCTAGCAGAATGCCCATCTCTGACAGGACTAAGAAAAAGGGGAGGAATACAAAGGAAGGACTATTTTGTATTTGTATATACGGAATAGTTAGGATAGATATGCAGCTACTTTTGGTAATAATAGTGTTTGGACAGGATATCCTGTCTGCTTCTTGTACTATGGATAGCCACTAGGAAGATAACAATGTAAAATGTATTAATTATTGAAACTATCCTATTAAAATAATAAAATAAAATAAAAAGAGACAACCTTCAAGCCAAAGAGAGTTCTGGGTCCAAGACCAGTAATTACAGAATAGCTTGTGGTCCCTAGCACAGTGCCTGGAACAGCAAAGATAGAGAGGAGAAAGGCATATGCTCAGGCATAGCTGTGACCTTGTTGTCTATGGCTTCAGTCTTTAGAACACAGAGCTACATGGAGTTATGCATCAGTTGAGCTGGAAATGGGATGATCCAGGTCGGTAGGGACAGTAGGCAAGCAGGGGAGGTTGCAGCAGGTTCTATGTGATATCTTTGCTTCATCTTGTTCTTAGGATCTTGAGATGTTCACTGGAGAACTGCTACCCAGTGCCAGGGAGGCAAGGAGAATGTCCTTAAAAAGTGCCCACTGAGAGATGTTTCTAAAATAAATGTTCTATTCAAGGGTCATTAGGGAAAAAAGGAGAGGCCACAGTTCCTCCAGCTATGACTTTCCAAATGATAATCTGAGAATTGAGAAGGCTTTACATTTATATCCATAATCAAATATGAGTTTATTGCCTTCACTCCTCAAACCCCAGCCTTCTTTCATCTTTGTGATGTTTCAAGAGCATAAGGCCTGAAGAATGTCCATGGCAACGAAAACACTGGAGGTGGGAAAATAATTATTTGAAAGGATAACAATTCTACTACTTTTTGAGGATGTACATCAAGGGCCCTTTGCATACAGCAAATCTGGATCCTCAGAATAACGGTTTAAGGAAAGCATAATTATCTTCATTTTACTCAGGAGAGTCATTAACTTGTTTTGCACATCTAATAAATGGTGAAGTTGGTATGAAAATGAAAGTTATAGCCAAATCTGTACACAGCAGTTAGCATGTTTCAAAACGGAGGCTTTCTTTTGTTAAATCAGATTCATTCATTAGATCGTCAAAACTTCTCCTCATGTCTCCTAGGCCAGTATTTTTCAAGTGAGGATTATGGTTCCACTTTTTCAAGAGGCTACTTGGTGATTTCTGGAGCTATTTCAGGCTGTCACTACTTTGAGGAAGTGGTGTTTGCACTAATGCGTAGAGACTAGGTATGTTGCTAAATGTCCTACAATGCATAAAACAGCACCCAACAAAAATTATGTGGACATAAATGTTAAAGGCTTGAGGCTAAAAACTATTTTATACATGTAGAGAATTTATCTTGTAATAATTTCTACTTAGTAGGAGTATACCTCACACCCATAACATAACCTCTTTCAGTAAATTATGTCTTATAGCACAGAAGAAAATAAGGAGAAAGTTCCTCCAAAGCATAAAAGTGGAGCTGAGCCTGGAACTTGTATCCAGATGACAGAGTCTGATTTTGGAGCACAAACAGACAGGGTGGCCATTTGTGGGATCACAACTAACAGCTTGAGAGGAGCCCTTTGGAGCACTTGACTATTTGCCTAAAGAAACTTCTGGTATAAGCTCAAAACTCTCTAGACTTTAGAGGCTTGATGATACTCTAAATGGTGACAGTTGGCCTTACTCTGGTGTCAGGAGGCTTCAGAGCAATTTCATATATAATGGTACCCTCCTTGTAATAAATCTTTCTTGTAATTATAAGTAGCAGAACATATAAGGCAGATGTTAAGAATTTGATTCCAGGAGTATAATAAAATGAGGAGAATAAAAGAGAATATCCCTCTCATGCCAAGATACTTAAGCTATCTGTACTGTATTAATCCAAAACACAGACAGGATTAACTAGAGAGTTTCAGATTCCCAAGGAATGCTTGAAATACAAAGGCTAAACACCCATGCTTTTGCAAGGGCTTCTGTAATTGATGTGTAATAGGAATCTATCAAAAGATACTGTTCCACACCTAATTTTCATAATATTTTTCCTTGGGACAATACTTTATGAAGTTGGTTCCCAATTAATGGCAAATTCATCCCCTTCCCCAGGCATTTCTGGTAATATGTGGAGGTATTTTGGTTATTGGAAGTTGAAGTCATGAAAGCTACTACCAGTATCCAGAAGCAGAGGCCAAAAGTGCTACTCAGTGTCCTAAAAATGCATAGCACAACCTCCCTCCAACACAGAGCAAAAGGTGATCTGGCTCAAAATTTCAGTGGGTGAAAATCTCTATGGACAAAATGGTTTTTACTGATTGAGATATTTCCACTAAATTAGAATCTAGCCTGTAATCCCAGCACTAGGAAGGCTGAGGCAGGAGGATTGTTGTGAGTTCGAGACCAGCCTGAGCTACAAAGTGAGCTTACGGCCAGCCTGAGCTGCACAGTGAGACCCTGTCTCAAAAAGACAAAAAAAGAAAAAAAAAGAGAGAATCTAAACATCAGACTGGAGCATGTTCATTATCTCAACTTAGTTGGGCATCTTCCTTCACATTCACACACACACACACACCACACACATACACACAGATCACACAGATGGAAAGGGATTACTTGGAAAGAACATAAGATTTCTCTTGCCTTTCAGCAGTAGACAGGACAAGATTAAAATCTTCTAGAAAGTGGCTAATCAGTATATAGGAAAGTATTCTCTTCTCGCTTCAGGGGCATTGACGTCAGCATCACTTGGAAATAGATTCTTAGAAATGTACTTTAAGAGTTTCCCCAAATCATGCTGAATCAGAATCCTAGGGAACATCACTCAGTAATGACACTGTAGGCAACACAGTTTGAGAATTTTAAGTATGATGAAAAGGTGCAGAAATTGAGACTTAGAAAGGCTTGCCCTTAGTCTAGTGACTAGACCAAGGTCCCGTAACTAGTGAATTAGTGCTGGAAGCCATCCTAAGCTCTGAATTTAATGTAAAAAGAAAGAAGAATATGTCCTTAACTGAATGGTTAACATGCAAAAGTCATATCTGTCCACAGCTACTGAAGAAGAAATGAACACAAAGTGAGGCCAGGGCAGCACAACTCTTAGCCTGTCAAATTACTTCTTACATTTTCTTATAGTTTTGGCAAATTTCTTCTTATTCTCTTTGTGACTACAAGTAAAATAGAACGTTATACATGACTTATATCAAAATTCTTAGACTCATTTGTTTCATTATATTTTATTTTTCAAAATAATAGAATATTTTCTCTTACATTAACATGTCAAGAAATGACAAGTGTATATATAAGTTACACAGATCACAATTCCTTTTGAATTTCCAAAGGGAAAAGCCCTTAAGAGTCTATTGAAAAGCCACTTAACCCAGAAAAGAATTTATTGTCTTCCATGCTGGCAACATGAAGCTATCAGCCACTAGCTCCCTATTGTTGATGGGAAAGTCTGAGTTATGAAACAAAGGAAGGCTGTTTTGTACATCATAACAGATAATATGACAGCTTCTAAGCTCTCAGTATGCATTGCTACAAATCCCATTTTTGCAGTGGAATTGAATAAAAGAACAAAAGAAAATCAGTTTGTAAAAGCTGAAGGAAGCTGTGAAGATTGAGGCATGATTTGAAGAGGTATCATGCATAAGAATGGAAACTCTTTGTCCATTTTTCTTCAGACTGCTGGAGAGAAACCAGGGGTAGAGGCTATTAAGACTCAAGTTTTGGCTGAATACAAGAAACAAATTTCTATATCTGACCTAGCAACTCCATTCCTAAGTACATGACCAAGTGAAAAACATATCTCCACAAAATCTTTTTACATGAATGCTCATAGTGAAATTATTCAGAAAAGCCAAAATATGAAACTGATTTAAATGGCCATCAAATGATGACTGGATAAACAAGATGTGGTCCATTCATACAATAGATGATATCTTGGCCATAAAAAGGAATGAAGTACTGTTTCATGACACTGCATGCATGGACCTCAGAAAATTGGTGCTAACTGAAAGAAACTAGTCAGTCCGAAAAGACCATATGATTCCTTTTATAAGAAATGTCCAGAATACAAAATCCACAGAAATCACAAGTAGATTGGAGGTTAAGAAGTTGAGGACGTGATAGCTAAAGGGTGCAATATTTTAGGCCTGAGAAAATATTATAAAATTTATTGTGATGGTGGCTTCTGCAGTTTATGTCAGTGAACTGTATGGTATGTGAATTATACAGATGGAAGGAAGGAGGGGGGGAGAGAGGGAGGGAGGGAGGGAAGAAGGAAGGAAGGGAGGAAGGAAGGAAGGAAGGAAGGAAGGAAGGAAGGAAGGAAGGAAGGAAGGAAGGAAAGGAGGAAGGAAGGAAGGAAGGAAGGAAGGAAGGAAGGAAGGAAGGAAGGAAGGAAGGAAGGAAGGCAGGCAAAAGGGAGGGAAAGAAGGAGGAAGGGCAAGAAAGAAAGAAGGAAATGTGGGAAGGAGGAAGATGCATAAGACTTTATAGTAAATGTCTTGCTGCGAGAGAAGGAAGTTGTTTCATGGAACAGCAATACCTTCTTCCCTGGCACTGTTTAAAAGGAATTTGGATGGCCTTCAATTCTTCAGCTTGGGGAGGCTGCACTGTGTGGCAGTTCTGCCGTAGGACTTCCAACTCTAAGACATAGTAGCCAGTTTTCCAGGGTTTCCCTGCTCTTCCCTGTTTCCCGAATACAATATGGGTGTTTTAAGGCCAAAGTTGGCTGCTGTTAATTTGCTCGGTCCATTCTTTTTATTCAGTCTTTTAATGTTAACTGAAGACAAGGATTTGTACCATTTATCTCTCAATGAAGTGTCTTCTTGCCTTAGGCAGTGTTTCCCAGAAAAAAGTTACTGATATAAAAAATGGTGTGCAGCTAATTTACCAAGAATGTGTTCCAAAGAGAAACTGGTAAGGAATGGGTAATACCCAGGCAGGGAAGGGGAACATTCCAAGTAAGCTCATGATTTCTAGCATAGTCCTGTCTCAGCCTAATCCTGAGGGGAGAGCTCAGAAGTGCCAATTACATCCCAGAGTTTGTCCCAAAGTCTAAAGATCTTTGAGCTTTAATATTTTCCTTCTTGTCACTCATGGGCTTTAGGCTGGCCCAGAGTGATATAAACTCCCATACAAACTCCCAGGTACTTCCTGTGCCTTCAGGATACGGGGAAACTGCTCGAGAGCCCTACAGGAAGTCTGAAAAAGCTCACAGGTGTTGGTCATGAGGAGTAAACCACAGAGAAGCTGGAGAATGGGATAGGTGCAAAGAACTGGTAAAAGATCTGAGGTACTGTGGGCAGGGCAAGAACAGTAGCCAGTACATTTTGAAGTTAAAGAACTGTGAGGCTCTGAAAGTTATTTATGATTCTGCTCCTACATCCAGGTTAGAAGTCTGCAGAGTCCAAGTGTATTTCCACCAGATGAAGTGAGGGTCGATGTTTCCAGGCTTGCCAATCTGCCTCATTGCTCTCCTCACTGATGAAGGCTTTATCTGACATTTTTGCCCATATTAGACCTGCTTTATTTCACATGCTGGCATGTCTTCTAAAGTGAGTAACTTGCCCACTAGCACTACAGGGAAGTTCTCAGCAGCTTCAGCAACCTCACTTGCCATTTCACTACTTATTTTAAGGTTGGACAGATGCCAAAACTGCAAACCCACAGGACCATCTATGATTTGGAGACTTTGCTTACTAGGTTGGTTTTCTTGTCTGGAATCAACACAAATAGGCTCAAGATACTGATTCCCCAGCCAGACATTTGAAGTTTCTCTCCATCAGAAATCATTTCATGATGGCATGTGTTAACATATTATTTTGGTAGAGATGAAATCAGTGTGTGCATCTAAAATGCAGAGACATATAGATACACAGATATAAATGATCACTCATGTATGATGGTTCCACATATTTTCTGGCTATATGATGGGTAAAATTAGTGAACATTTAGTAGAAACCATCTTTTGAACTTCGATTTTGATATTTTCCTGAGCTAGTGGTTTGTGGCACAATAGTAGGCAGAAACTGCAAGAGCACAGGAGGAAGCAAGTGACACTTTACACTTTACTATGTTGCTAAGCTAGGATGTGTGACAGATTAACTGTATATTGAATGCATGCTTGGCTTGTGATATTTTTAACTTACAGTAGGTTTATGGACATGTAGCCCCATCATAAGCTGCTATCTGTCTGTCTGTCTGTCTGTCTGTCTATCTATCTATCTATCTATCTATCTATCTATCTATCTATCTATCTATCTATCTATCTACCATCTAGACACCTGATCCATCCATCCATCCATCTAATATATTCACTTGCAAGTGTTATTTATGTATTTGTGTCTCACTAGGCAGCTTGTATTTATAGTGATCTTCCTGCCTCTGTCTCTCCAGCACTGAGATTACAGGCTGGCACCACCAAGCCCAGTTTCAATGGCCTGCACAGCTTTCCAGGGCTGGCAAGGCATGTGGTACTGGAGATCAAGCCTGGATCCTTGCTATTGCGAGGCAGGCACTTATACCGCTGAGCTATCTCCGTAGACCCGTGCAGCAGTGCGTTGTTTCACTCTATTTTTGTCATATAGGGATGGAACTTTTGTTAGGTTACATGATGGTTGCCCTTATCCCAAAAATTGTTCTTCCTTTCAAAGTACCTACAACAGATTTTCTGACCTATTTCAGTTTTTTGAATCAGTTTCTATGTTTCCTTCCCTTATGTTATTCCTCCTCAGTACCTTTTCCTCTTGTGGCCTGCACACTTATCACATAAAATTGGAATCATGCAAAAGCACCTCAAAACCCACCATAAAGGCAGCAAATAATTGGCAGACTGAAAAAAAATCAAGTGGTAGAAACAGAAGGAGATCCCAGAACATCTTGATGCATATTTTGGCAGTGAGGAGAGAGCCAGAGGGTTTTGCTCCAGAGTACAATTTTGTTTGTATCTGTGAAAGTGCACGAGTTGAAATTCTACAAATAGGGGAGTTTCTACACCACGTTCTATTGCTAATATTTTCTTTTCCTTTGACGTCTGTTCTCAGCATTTCAGTTCATAGTGAATGTTTAATAAATGCATGAAGACTCATATTAAAAAGTGTTACAGGGGCACAAAACATTCTAGAAAAAACCTAGGAAAATACAAAGATGAAGAAAAAATCATCATTCAGTACATTTACAAAAACTTCAAAGGGCGCGTACACTGCTTTTTAACCAGGAGCCACTAGAAGAGCGTACTTGTGGGAAGATGTTTGTCTCAGATCTAGCACAGGGGTGGGCAAGATTGGTGTCTATATTTTTAAGTGGTTGGGAAAAAAATCAAAAGAATATTTCATGATGTGAAAATTATATGAAATTTCAATTTCAGTCTTCACAAATAAAGTCTCTTTGGAACACAGTCACACTCATTCATTTAAGGATTTGTCTTTAGCTGCTTTCTTGCTACAAAAACAGAGGTGAGTAATTGCCAAAGAGATTAAATGGCTCACAAAACCTAAAGTCCCTGGTCTTTTACAGAAAATGTTTTTTGACCCTCAAATTAGAAAACTGGAATTGCAATTAGCTTCTCTTTTTTTCTATTTTGGTTTTCATCTTTTCCCTCCTGGAGTTTAACAAGTCCACAGGAAAAAAAAATCTATATTTCATAAATTTGTTTGTACATCTCAATTACTTTATTTTATTTATGGCTTTGAAGCTGACAGATAACTTGCTGAAGAGAACGAAGCTTGTAATTTCCAGAAGCCTCAGGTAAATGTACTGAGGATTCATTTTGTTTGTAAAAAACACTTCTAGCCTCATTTCTTCCTGAACAACACAAATCATAATGAAATATAAAGCATTCTCTGTTGCACTTGTATTTACTCTCCCCAAACCATTTAACAAAGTATTTCCCCAGCAGTGGCTTGTGTTTTGTTAAGGAGCACCGAAACTTGTGCTGGTGGCTTCACTTGCCTTGTGGCCTTGCTTGCCTTGCGGGCTTGACCCTACTTTCAAGCACATGTGGCTGCTTGGTATCTCTAACTCCTGCAATGAACTGGGTTTGCGTCCATCTGCACTGGATTCAATTACACAACGTACCACGTGTTCTGAGACCAGAAAAGCAGAAGACTGCAAAACAACCGTGTCTATATTTGTCCCTTGGAGTCCTATGATTCCTCCTGGTCCTTAAAACCTTGGGCTACTCAGAGGAAGAAAACTCAAATTGTTATTTATGACACAAAATTTTCAATAGTCTATGAATTCTAAGTCAAGTCATACTGTATAAATGCATCAATGTATACATAAAAATTGCAGACTTGTTAAGATTCTGAGAGGTATCAGAATCAAAAATTCAACCCAGTTTCTGCAACAAGCCCAGTGCACACAGCATCCTGTCTATGCCCTGACCATTCCAGGATGTGGCAGTCCACCTTTCTGGCTTCTTCCCATTGAAAGTCAAGGTAATATATGGAACATGAGTCCTTTGTTTTCCTCTGCAGATTACAACTGTCTTCCCCCATCATGTTCATCACCTCCCTTCCCCTTCCAGTTTTCCCTGGCTCACATAACCCTGAATGTGCTGGAGGAGCATTCCCTAACCCACCTCACAACCCTCCAGCAGAAGACCCTGCCACTCTCTTGTGTATACCTCCCTCAGGGTGTTCATCTTGTCTCATTTCCTCAGGACACCACACTTCCCTGAAACATAGCTGTCACATTCATCATTTTATCCAGTATCCTGGAACTGTGCCTGTTCTGTGGCAACTACTTGATGGATATCTGTCAAATATTGCTTTTAAGTATGATTCAAGGAAACAATAACAAGCACATGAGTGGTGATAGCACCAGGAAATCTAGAATGAATCTGGTCTGAAGTCAGGTGCAATGGCAGTGATTGGAAGGACCTGGTGATGGCTCCAAAAGAACTGTCTTTCGGGTCCAGAGTTGACCACCCTGATGAATGTGGCTTGTGCTAGTCTTTTTTTTAATCACCAGAACCTTGTGATATAATATTTCAAAGGCAAATCCTTTCAAAATGAAAATTTTGTTCTTAAGAAAGGTAATCTATAGGTCCACAAGAAAGGACAGTCCACAGGAAATTACAGCAATGCTGTCAAATGTCAGAGCCACTATTTGTGGTTGCAGAGTAAATGTATTCAGTGGCCTCCCACAAAAGAATTTACACAACCATGAGGTAAATGTGGCTCACTGTACAGGTTGCTTCCCAAGCATATATTAATCTATGTAGACTCTAGTTGGCAGGGCTCATTAATTTGGTTTTCCACAGGAAAATAGCGCAATCCACTGAAACTCTTCCCAGAAAGCTTTTGAGTGTGATGCTTTCATAACTGGGAATCCTACTTTGGCATACACACCTATCCACCTTGGCCATCAAACACACTGAGACCTAGATCCTCAAGGTGCCACACTGAGGGGCCCCTAAGGGGTGGAACATGCACTTCCCTTAAGATATGGTTCTTTAAAGGTTCACACCCATAAAGTGAGAAGCTTATTTCATGTCCAACCACACAGCTGGCAATGGGACCCACACCTCAACAGGACCTCTTCTCCCCCAACTCCACTCTGCACTGGGGACTGCTAATAGGAAAAGAAAGAAGAAGGAAATTGTTTCCCTAACAAGGAGCCTCCTGTCAGAAGCAGTAGTATCTCGGGCACAGCCCAAGCAGCTGAATAGCTGTGACTTCATCCTCCAGTGCCAAAGCTTCACTCCTGCCACAATGTAAGCTATGAAGGTCTCTGGGATTTCTCCTAAACTAATGTTTGGATTGCTTTTTTAAAAAAAAATTGTTGGGCTGGGGAGATGGCTCAGTGGAATAAGCACTTCTCTGCAAGGGCCTGAGTTCAATCCCAGGTTCCGCCAAAAAAAAAAAAATTGTCTTTTGAGGTGCTACCCCAGACCTGGGAGGTTGCATCAAGATCTTCTAAATCATCTGAGAATCTTATAAATAGTCAGTTCCTGTTGTTTCTCATTACTTGCCAGTTGGTTCTGTAATTTTCCTCCTTTGGAAGGTGCTAATTTTAGAAACCTCATGAATGTCTGCACATGTGTTTTTGAATATATATATTATACATATATATACAGATAAGTACATAATCATATATATATATATATATACATACAGTTTCAATAAAATACACAAAATTATGTTACATCTATAAGTGAAAGGTTTTTTTTGCAATTTATATGTGATAAATAACTTCATAATGTCTTGTAAGATAAATAAATGAACTTGGTGCTGGAAAAACACAAGGTGGTAGATGGAGGGTGGGAAATAAGAGATGTAAATTTTGTTATATACACATACCAATTTCTTACAGTGAATGTAATCATATATGGCAAATAAGTACTAATAATAGTCAAAATTAAAAGATTTTTGGAAAATAAAAGTAGTTTGTCTGCATATATAAGTCAAAATATTGAATTGAATGTCTAGATATTTATAGTTAATTAAATTTAGCTTATTTAGGTGTAGCAGTGTCATTTTTAAAAGATGAACATCAATCACCATAATTTTTGGATTACTACATCCTTTTTTATACACTTTTAGCACTTAATTTTTCTTCTTTTATAACCTCTCATTTGCATCTGTGGGAGGGGATGGTAACTCAGTATGTCAGCCAAAAATTTGAGTGACTCTTCAAAGACCTGGCTATTTCTTCTGACCTCCTTTAAAATACTCTCTCAATTTCTCCCTTGGGAGGAATAACACTTGAATCCTTTTTGTAAAATGGAAAAGTAATTTTTTTGGAGATGCGCACACATTCTATCCAGCCTCCCACATAAGACTGGGCAGACAGCCACAATTCAAGAGCACAATTGAGGCAGATAACACTTTGCATACAAACAACTCCCTCCGTCTCCAGCATCTCTTTACAATTTCTCTAAGTCGAGACTAAACAGAAATAGAAAGAAAAAAACCTTCCTCATTTCTTTCTTAGGGTCCATGAATTCCATCTTGAGCTGTCCTTCCCACCCTCAGTGGTTTCCCCTTTGGTGGCAGAACCAGGGACACCCAGTCTGCTTGGTGGCTTCAGCCACCACAGTTGAAACACTATCTTCTTAAGTTTGCTATGGGCGACGTGAGGCTAGATCATCTAGTCAGACATGCTACGGTTGTGGAGGTCAATGCAATCTAATGCAAAAAGTTAGAAATAAAATACATGCCCCTTGTGATTGAGAGTAGACTCAAACACCTAGTCTCAAACAAGGGGCAAGGCCATTGCACAGACTACTGCGGGTATTTTATGAGGTGTGCATCATAGGCAACATTTTTACTAGAAAACTGGCAAGAGGAGTGATGCTAGGCTTCCATCCATAAAGAAATGTGTATTTCTTTCTTTTTTGAAACTTTTTTTTTTGGTGCCAGGAATCCTATGCAGTGCATGTCAGGCTAGTGCTTATGCTGCTGAGCTATTTCACTGATCCTTTGATCAATCTTCTTGACCTGCTTCTTTCCTTGGCATTACACTCTGAAGTGTGTAGTGATACTTCATGGTCATTGCTGAAAAGCATTCATCTGTATGAATAAAACACAGCTCTTTCCTGAAGCTGTTGCCAGACCTCTGGGTTATCACTAGCTTGTGATTATTAATGTACAGTGTGTGGACAAATATTCTAATTCACTCTTTCCTGTGAACATATGTTGGTATTTCTCTTGGGTACCTATGAGAGACTGGAGATGCTCCATCCCTCACACCCACATGCCCTGCCCCAGCTGACTCTAGCCAGTGGTTTTCCAGACTTTGTATCTCCCAACACTGCCAGCAGCAATAAATCCAGGTGCCTCCATGTTCATGGGATAGTCAACACTGTCAGTTCACTTGCTTTTCTACCGTTACAGTCATTCTGATGGATGAGCAGTGGCATCACACTGTAATTCAACAGAGACCTCCTTGGCAGCTGATAACTTGAAGCAGATGTTCATCCCTTTCCGGGCCTTTGGATAGCCTTTTCCTAAAGTGTATGTTTAAGTCTTTTATTCTCATTATTTTTCAGTATTTCCTATCAAGAAGAGAGTTTGCCAGTATTTTTAGGTAAAGGGCCAAATAGTTTTATTAGACCTTGTGAGCCTACATATACGCTCTGTCATAGCCACTCTATTCTACATGACAGCACAAAGCAGCCACAAACCATACATGGACAAATGGGTGTAGCTGTGTCCCAATGAATCGTTATTTACCAAAACATCCTGGGCCCACAGAGCATGATCTATCTACTGTTGGCTCATGTTTATGTGTACATTAGAAAAAGTAAAGTTTTATGAAAAAGTTTGTTGACTGTCTACCTAGCATTCATTCTCTGTTATTTATTGATAAGATAATGCTGGAGTAGGTAGCCACAATACCTGACCAAAAACTTACGTACAGGAATCTGAGTGTTGGATGGAAGACTTCTAGTATATTATGGAATGGAAGCTGTCACACCAAGGACATCCTTCTGAGTTGCCTTCTTCCCTCCTATCTGAGCCACAGGCATGATGGCTAGAGATACAGCAGCCATCTTGTGAGAAAATGACAGCCAAAAATGGGAAAGCTGGCACAAAAAGTGGCAGATCAGAGAAAATCTAAGACACATACAACATTGTAAAACTAACCTAATATTTTTACTTGTATTATGTGTGAGAAAAGAATTATCGCCTGCATGGTTAAGACATGCCTATTCCAGTTCTGTTCCCAGGAGCCAATGATAATACATAATGACTAATAAAGAATTATATTGCTTCATTATGTTCAGCTTTTAACTCCATACTGAAATTTTAACCTTCAATTTTACTGTTTAACTATATTATTTGTAATCATCAGGTACTCAGAAATTTTTTTTATCTTTTTGCTTCTCTCTGTCTCTGTCTCTCTGTCTCTGTGTCTCTATCTGTCTCCCTATCTTTCTGTCTCTGACTCTTTCTCTCCTATTCTCCATCCTTTTTCATATATTTTAATGGAGAAAAAATATCCCATGTATCTATCTCTGTCCACAATATCTCAAACAAAGTTCATCATTTGTAGTTGCTGTCCCCCAAAATAATGCTTTTTGACATTAATGGGGGTATTACCTAAAGTATCAAAGACATCATACCACAATGTTGTATGTGTATCCATGTTCAGAGCATAACAATTTGAAATAGCTAAATCTTGAAGGTAACCTACATGTTCTTGAACAGATGAATGGAAAAAGAAAACATACTTACATACAATGGAGTATTATCGTGCCTTAGAGAAGGAACTTCATATATGAATATGAATAAACTTCATATATTCATAGGAAAATCAATGCATCTTGAGAGCATAATATTAAGAAAAGTAAATGAGACACACAAGTTTAAATATCTTGTTTTTCTTATATAAAAAACTCAATATATAAAAAAAGTGTGAAATAAAAGACAGATAATAGGTAGAAAGGGAGAGAGAGAAAAGCTATTGTAATACATGGATAATGTATCTAAAAGTGCTACTTGACCTAGTATAATTATCTTATGTGTTTTATATGTGCTTTGGACTATTAGTCTGGTTTTTACTCTCTATGTGTGATAATTAAATTTTTTCTTTCAAAATAAAAAAAAATGAATTTGATGCTGGTAAAATAAATGCAGAAGAAGGCCAGAAGACGGGAAAATTTGAGAAGTGTTATATAAATGTATAAATCTCAATTAAAGCAATCATTATGTGCTGCAAATATGTGCTAATAAAATTAAACTTGCTAGAATGTTGATATTAAAGATGACAAAGAGCATATTCTTTGAGCAAAACCTGGTACATTTTGGGCCACAAAGACAAGGAAAGATTGAATCACTGGGATCTATATTCAGAACACAAGTTATGTCTTAATAGACATGCAATTTTAAGATACTAGCACTCTCAGTTTTAGCAATTCAGAAAATTGCTCTAATATTCTTGAGCCCATCTGAAATTGCTTAGTCTTCCAGCACACTAAGTGATATTGATTCGGTATATTGGAAGTACATTTATGCTTGAGGATCAATTGATCATAGAACACTTTCTTACAAGGCAGGGTAAAGAGACTTACATTTCCTGACTGCAGCCCCTTGCAATTCTGTACATCTTAGCTCATGTATTGATAAATCATGACTTCCTATGACAGGATCCTACTAATCTAGAGTACAGAGTGTACTTTTTCAAATGTAATCATATTCAACAATCTTACAACAGCTACTTCTTTTATATCCTCTGTGGTCTGTCTGCCCTAGTTTACAGGCACTACTACTTTTAACTAATGACAACTGGTGGAATTGGCTGTTTCATTGGACAGCACTAGGCAGAGACCCACTGGGAAATACATTACATTTGGAACTTGTATTTCAGGCTCATAAGCAAGACTGACAAGAAATCATGGCATACCTGGAAAAGCTTCATGATTCAGTTGATGATAAAGACAAAGACTTTATTCAACCTTTTTTTGGTGGCACCAGGGATTGAACTCAAGACCTTGTGCTTTCCAGGCAAGCATTTATTCTACTGAGCTATCTCTCTGGCCCTTATTCAACTTTTAGAAGCTATGTCCATTACAACTTTTGCACCATATGAACCCAGGGATAAAAAGTCACACTGAAATGGGAAAGATACTGGGGTATGGTACAATAACAATATGCAACCAGTTGTTCTCACCTGCTTTTGTTGGGGATCTTCTACTCTGGCTCTCAAAACAAAGGCATCATCTGAGTTAACAGATAAAGGCTGCTGTAGTATGTGGGCAAAAGAAAAACACTGGTGGGGAGGAAAGGCGCTTGTACACTCAACTTCACAAGTAGATTCACCGAACTTACACATCACTTTAAAAATCAAATGTGAATAACGCTGTGTTTCTGCATAATCGTATGAGAGGCAAGATCTGCACTAATGGTGGTTGGACAGGATATTATGTCGGCTTCTAGTACTACGGTCATCCACTAAGAAAATAATTATTGAATTTTTGATATAATTCAGGTATAAAAAATAAGTTAGCAGGAACACTCTTAATTTACTGATGAGAGACATCTGCTAAAATAATATCTGTAAATATAATATCATGTATGCACCTTGTACGATACCAAAACATTATGAAAACAGTTTGCAATGTATTAATTTATCAAATCTCTCTTGTTAAGGTGTCTTGAAACTGTCTGATTGATATTTGTACTTCAATAAAATAAAAAATAAATTTAAAAAACATCAAATGTGAGTTGGTTACTGAGTTGTATGTAGATCAGCAAATGAATTCCAACTTGTGAATGGGGGGAGATCCCACATGACTATCTCGCTTTTTTTGTGGTTGAACATCTTGTCTTCACATTTCCAAGTGGGAGGCTGATTCTTATTACAGGTCTAAGTATATATTACTACATGTAGGGTTTTTGTATGCACATTTTAGGAAAGGTACAAGCCAGAGAACAACACAATGAACATGTCCACTCAAGGTGTTAATGAGTACTCTTTTCAACATGTGACAGGATTTAATGAAGGGGGAATTTTTTTTTTCTATTCTTAAGACTAAAGGAATGATTGTTTTTCAAGCTGCCCTGGTTTCTTCAAGTCTTTTGTCTTGCAGCAGTGTCTGTTCTAAAATTGTTCTCTTCTGTCTGAAGCATTGCAAAGCACTTTTCCAAGCAGGAAGCCTGAACCTAGTAATACTGTGATTGTAAAAGCAAATATAAAAAGCCATTACAAACTCTACAGTAACTCCTTCTTTAGAACTTCAGAATCTGTTTTTGTTAGGAGAAGAACATGCTTTTAAAAGAATTGTTCTTTTCCTCATCTGAGCTCACTTTGCCTGCTTGGGACAAAAATTGAAGCTTTTAGAGCTAAGCCTCAGGATTTGTATGTGTAGTTCATACAGGCATGATGTGGTTAAATTTCCAGGCTGCTGCTACACCAGGAAAGCAGGGCGTCAAAACTTGCTGCAGAACAAAAGAGCTGTTTGAGAGTGTAGTACCACTTAAAACTCTTCGCCATTTTCTAAAGCTAGGAAGGGGCCAGATAACTGTTATTTTTCTTGAACACTTCTCAGGGTTGTTTTACTTAATAATTACACCTTTAACTACAATTTCAAAATTGTATTATTCTATGCAAAACTGACCATGTAGACCTTACACAGTTAGTTTCTTCTTTCTGAGACTCAATACAAAGCTGAGATCAAATGTATAGAGAGACTGAAAGTATATGAGGTAGCCAATGTTTTTTTAGAGCATCAGCTAAATGTCTACCTAACCTAAGGGTATACAATATGTAATTAGAGCAGTGGTTTCAACTAGGATGCTTCTGTGTCCCAGGTCATACTGGGTAATATCTGGAGACATTTTGGTTATCATGATACAGAGTGGCGTCTAGTGCATATACCCTATGGATACCGTTTAACATACTGCAATGTACTGAATGGCTCAGGCAAAAAGGAATCACCTAAGCCGGAATTCTGGACTAGAGTCAGTAGAAGCTAAAGCAATAGTAGGATGGGACATGCTCATTCTAAAATCTCCTGGTACAGAATTTATGCCTGATGAAAGGTGCAGAAAGGAGATGTAGCTTTATACATAAGTTGAGCAGAATTAGCTTCCCATCACAATGATCAGGGCTCTAGTGGCTACACACAGAGAGAACAGAAGTTAGTGTGAGGCTCTTGTTCTTATGTATGCCCAAATCACATTTCTAAATTAACAGAAATTCTAATTGAGTTCACCTTTAGATTCATCATTCTTAATGACTTTTGGTTAGTTGCTCTGCAATCTGGACTAGGAATCCATCAGACATTATCCCTGAAGCCACCCCAGCAGACTACTCTGATTACAATTTCCCAAGTCCAGAATGAGGGAAGCAGATTATGACCTCTGGCATATTCTTTCAGAATGGGATATGAATAAGTTCCAACCCATCTGGATAGAATCCAAGTGACAAGTTCAGGAATTATGCTTTCAAATTAAAAAAAGGGAACCAGTGACACTGTGGTACTCATTTTGTAATATGGACCAACATAGATGTAAAGAGCATTATTTTTCTCCTTAATTACTTTACACTTTTTTGATGCTTTCCTCAGATAAATTCCCTGTGTGACTCACACTGAAAAAAAATGAAAATTTTCTTGGATCCAGAAAAGTTGCTGGCAGAAAGTTGACATTTCCTTCCATTCCTGTCTTACCAACATACTCACATTTAACTCCAAAGATAAAATAACTCTCTGAGCCTTGATTGAAACTTCAAGCCATCTCACAGATTGTTAACATCAATAGTAAATACTGAATAGGCTTTAGTCATAAGTATGTAAATCTTTTACAGTCACATCAAAACCATATAACTCTGATGGACATTGTAAGAAGGAACTATTTTGTTTGTAGATAAATAT
Organism: Ctenomys sociabilis; assembly: GCA_004027165.1. NCBI lineage: Eukaryota > Metazoa > Chordata > Mammalia > Rodentia > Ctenomyidae > Ctenomys > Ctenomys sociabilis. Next base: position 123,383 of record PVKA01000235.1, read on the forward strand.
CCTCCCACTTCAGTCTGTCTTCTAAATCATATGAATGACACCGAGTCCTGATATCTTGTCAGGAGGTTTTTTTAGTCATACTCTATTTCTCCATAAAAATGCTTAATAATGAGAGGTATCAAAAACATGGGAGCAGATTTTCAGTCCAATTTAGCTTTCCTAGAATACATGGACTTTCCAGTAACCATTGAGAATATAGTCATAAATACTAAATTTCACTGTTTCAGTGATGCCTGTAGATTTGCTAGGTGAGGAAAATGATATACCAGTGTCATCGTCTCCTTTCTCTATAACCAAAGAGGAGATACATGGGTCTTCAGGTGACTGAATTAAAATGACAAAATCCAAGGTTGTCTATGTCTATCTAGTTATAAACCCATCTGTGGTTAGGCCATTCTGTGCATCACCACCATTTTCAAGTTATTTTATTTCCACAGACCCATAACAATCTATTGTATAAATTCTTAAAGCCCAAATTCAAAATCAAATAAAAACATAAGCCTAGCCATTTTCCCACAAAAAGTACATATCTGATTAATATCATATATTGTCTTACCTTGGGAGTCAAAAAACTGCTCCTTGTGTTAAATCTATCCCATTGCCTGCTTTGTAAATAAGTAAGGGATGGTGATATAGCTCAGTGGTACAGCACCTGCCTAGCAAAGACAAGGTCATGTGAATTTGATTCCCAGTACCAAAAAAAAAGGAATGTAAGTAAAGTTTTATTGGAACACAGCCACAATTTATTCCTGTCAATTTATTCATGTATGCCCATCTGCTTTCAACCTACAAAAGCAGAGCTGAGTTGAGACACCCTGTTGGGTCCACAAAGTTGAAAATATCTAATCTCTGGTTCATTACAGAAGCAGTCTGTAGAACTCTTGGCTCTGTCCTAGTGGAAACTTTTCTACAAAAGTATATGCATCTGTAAATCATAATTTTAAAGACAGAATGTTTCTGTAGACATAGTAACAAAGTATGTAAACAGACAAAATGCAAGGACACAGAAGGCTGTTTCTACACTGATCATACAAAGCATCAGCTTAAAGTAATGATATCTGTCTAAATAATTTTCAATTGCTATAAAGAGTTTTCGCAGATGTGAATATTCCTTGACGAAAGAATAAGGGTTTTCATTTCCTGTGATATTTTACTTTATCTTATTTTTGTATTTTAGGGAACGGTCTACAGGGTTTTCAAGGTCTCACTACTAAATCAGACTCATAGTGATCTGCCTCTTTCCAGCTTCCTAAGAGCTGTGATTACAGGCGTACACCACCACACCTAGTCTCAATCACCCTCAGTGTGCCTTGAGGGTGGGGCAGGCATGGCAGGCCTGGGGATCAAACCCCTGGTCCCTGAGCCTACTTGCAAGCACTCTAATCCTCTGAGCTATTTGGCTGGCCCTCCTGTGGTATTTTAAATGATGTAAATGTAATAATCTAATAAGACTATAGCTGTGATAAAAAAATAAAACCTTGAAATCTCAATAAGATAACCCTTTGTTAAGGATGCGGTTGAAGTCCAAGATAGACTTGTAGAAAAAAGAAACATTATAAAACTAAACAATTGTTTTCTTCGCACTTATGCCTTCTATCTACATCAGAACAGCTTTCTTTTCTCAGCAAATTCTCCCATCCTCTTTCATGCATCAACCTTCATTGTATCATTTGAAATATCAAATTCAAATAGTCTCCTCTTTGAACACAGCTTCCAATGGTTCTTCCTTTCTGATTGTCTTCTATATTATCAGGTTTCACTTAATTTTTATGCCTGTCTATCCAGCTTCATTTCCAAGGTTATTGGCAGAAATGGTTTTTGTCTTTCCTTTCTCTCTTAGCTGTGACTTAGCCAAGTCTAATCCCATGAACATCTATCCTTCTCCCTCAAGTCATGTGGAAGTACACTGGAAAAAGGTATTACACAAATATGGATATTGGACACAAATCTCAAGTTGTCATTCCAGAAGGACTCATCAGTACAGTGTTTTCCTCCCTCCTCCTCAACCTCCAATTCTCAGCCAGTGCTCCACACACCTTCTTAACTCCATTCCTAAATTAGTGCCACTTGAATTTACTGTCGCTTCAATAGAGCAAACAGCATGATTGCTAAGAACTTTTCCCTGTGCTTATATGTTGGTCTGATATGAAAGGTCAGGGGCCAGCCTCGGTATCAAGAGTGACAAAATCTCCATAGGAAATATACTCAGGGCCATGAACCATTCACCTAGATTTTAATTCCTACCAAATTAGCATCCTCATCTGAGCCCTCTCTCCTAAGCTCCTACTCAGAACATCCATGGATACCTCCATATGGGCCCATGAGCATTTTAAGCCTATCGTGTGAGATATCAAATATTACCTATACAACTTTCTTACTATGCTGTGCCTGATTCACTGAAATGCCTCCCCTTTACCCAACTTTCTGAGCCAGGTATCCATGATGCTCCTAGAATTATATGCACAACCATTTGGTTTAGGATTGGAGACCAGGAGCCAGTTATTTTCACTTCATGTATGTGGCTTATCTGGGTGAGAACAAGATGCCATGAAGGTTATAATAAGAATGATTCTCCAGGACTCCTCTTTTGTTACTGCCAGCAGATAGGTCACCATTACCACTTATACCAAAAGAAATCACTAAGGCCAGTGGGAACCTACATCAGAAATCTCCCTGAATTCTCTCACTTCCTTTTCACCACCCCAAATAGTCTCTTGGCTTCTTGCTCCACTTCCCCAAACTACAATCCATAAATCCTCTCTGTTGTCAAAAAATGTCTTTCTAAGATGATGTTTTGATTAGTCACGTCTCATAAACCACATGACACTGACACTGTAGCAGCAGCTGGGCACTGCCTGAAACTCTCTAGAGAACAACATGGTACCCAATGTTATGCCTGAAGCCCTCCTCTTTTATCCCTCATGGGCACATGGACACTAGACTTTTATAAGTGATCACTGAAATCACCCTCTTTTGGTGGAGCTTCCTTGCACATCAATACCCAACACATCCCTCTCTCCTTGGTCTAATCAGTACCTAGACATGTCTTTTCATGGATGGAAAGGCCACAACTTCCTGACTTGTTGACCCGCAACCTTGAGCACAGGGCAGGGTACCCTGCAGGAGGCACGTAAGAAAGGCTCAGTGAATGGACAGGTGAAGGTCCAGGGGCTCAGAAAGACTTCCAAGTTACTTGCCTCTAAACAGATCTAGGAGGAAAAACATGTGGGCCAACATTTCAAGAAAGCTGGGCCTTAGAAAAGAATGACAGGCTATGTGCTTTACAGTGCTGCTGAGAAGCATTCAAAGACATGTCCACAGGGGTGACAACATTTTCTTGTGACAGGTGAGATATTCACCATGACAGCAATGGCTTATGAGTGAGCACATTCTAGAGCTGTGTATGCTCATAGTTATGGGATTGGGCCCCAGATACCAACAACAAGGCAGTTTGTTCTTCTCTTTATTTGAGAGACCTTTCTAGAATAGTAAAATGTAAGATGTTGTGTAGCTGATATCCACACAGAGCTTGAGAAGTGATTTATTGTTGAAATCCACTTTCTGGAGTGCAGAGCAAGTGTGTGTGTGTGTGTGTGTGTGTGTGTGTTTTGCTTTCCCTTATGCATTTGATTCCTGGTCAATATAATAGAAGAAAATCCATTGTTGGTGTTTGTTTGTTTGAATTATAAAAGCAGCTCACTGATCTGCAGACTGGCAACACTTAGTGTTCAAATTAAGTAGAGCAAATTACACTTAAATATGCTGTGGTACATTCATGAAATTCTAAAACACTGCTATAATGTGAGGTAAAAGGAATTTCTTTCTGAAACTGAGTGTCATAGCCCATCGGCCTCGGAATCATTTTAGATTCAAGATGATTCCTCTACTGTGCAGGCACTTTGAGTACGGAAGGCACATTCTTCCAAGATGTGACATCGCCTGAGAAATGGCAGCAAGCTTACCCCAGAGACACCCCAGGTGTCCACTTAGTAGCATAAGAGTTATATGCTGACCATGCTATTACTTCCTGAATGCCAGCCATTCCAAACCATGAAAAGTCATTGTCCAAACAGGATTTCTGAGCCTCAGTACTATAGATGTTTGGACTTGGATAATGTTATGTAGTAAGACCTATTCCAATCAATGTAGCATGTGTATGGGCAACTCTGGCCATTTGTGTAACTTCCAGCTGTGACAACCAAGTGTGGAGCAAACACATTACCAAATGTTCCAGGAGACAAAAATCTTCTCCCATGTCTGCACCTCCCACTGCAAAGCATGGGGTCTTACTAGAGAATTCTCCCGAGGACTGTTAGTATGAACCTCAGGAGAAAGACTGAAAATGCCCCTCTAGTACTCATGCTTTTGCAGGAATAGAGCTCAATCAGTGGAGATTTGCAACTTGTACTCCACATACCCCCAAAGCACTCCTAAATCCAATATCACATGGAGTCTCAGGGAAGAGATTGTCTGTTGGTGCCCCTTTTGAGACACTGGTAAACACAGGGGGAAACACTGAGAGAAGTTCTTGTGTGGAAATGCCTGCTTCTGTGATGAAATTTCTCTAGAGCAAAACTCTAACTAGGTAGAATGCTTCTTGTATAAACATAATTAAATGTTGTTTTGATTAATTTTATGTTATCTGCCACATGATATTGACTGACACTGTGGCAACCACTTGATGTTGCTTCAGAGACCCTGGAAGATGGTGTTCGGTCTTTCTTTCTTTCTTTCTTTCTTTCTTTCTTTCTTTCTTTCTTTCTTTCTTTCTTTCTTTCTTTCTTTCTTTCTTTCTCATTTGCTTGCTTGCTTTTTATTCCTCCTTCCTTTCTTTCCTTCCTCCCTCACTATGACCTACCCTAGAAGCAAAAGGCAGAATCACTTGTTGCCATAGCAACAGGGCCAGCGTGCATTTCCTATACCTCTGTGATTTCACAATACTGGCCCCAGTGCTACCAGACTTGATTTTCTAATTGCTTGAGCAGAGGAATCAGTGCACTCAAGCATTGCAGGTCAAGAAATAAAACTTCTGTTGCAGTGATGAAAAAGATTCAAATATGTAGCTTCTTGAGCTAAAAGGAGACTTCATGTTTGAAGAACATTCCAGGGGGATAAACAAATGTGGAAGCTCTTCATAGACTGCTTAGTTCACTTTAGAATGAGGCAGGATGTGGCAAATATGTCAAAGTTATGAAATACAAACCTTCAGCGCCCTACAACAATATCACTTCTCTAATGCTCCAGGCTAAGACAATGTCCTTTCTCGGTGATCCCCTAGTACCTTGTCAAAAATCTTCCCACTGTAGCAACATTCCTTCTAAATTTACTCCTAGACTGGAAACTTTAGTCTATTGCTGAATTGAGAGTACTAGGGAGAGCAAGATAGCTCAGAAGACTAAGGACCTGCTTAGGGAAGCACAGGGATGGGGATTTGATCCCTGACCCACATGCCACACTACCCCACCCCTGAGTGAGCTGAGTCAGCCGCCTTGTCTGGGCATGGTGGCACACTCCTGTAATCTCAGCAGAAAAAAGGAGGATCACTACAAGTCCAAGCTGCATAATGAGACTCTGTACCAAAAACATAAAAAAGAAAATAAAAGAAAAATGAATTGAGAGTACTCTTTTGTGTGCAAAACTTAAGAAAATTTGAAAATCAAAGGAGAACTAAAGAAACTAATACAACAATTTAGAACATGAAAAAGTATGATTACAAATCAAACCTCAAGCCTAGATTTTCTAGCAAGAGATTTAGAGTTAATATAGATGAAATCTGAAAAATACCTCATTGATGTGTGTAGAGTACCTAAGCAATTTATTCATTTATCCAAAAATATTATCCAAAAGCTTTCATATATACAAATGTTCCTAGATACTTCCCTTCCAGAATGCTAAAGATCTTTCGGTTTTTCTTGCTTTAGTTTGTACCTGCCTGGGTCCCAGTATCCTACAAAATTAGTTCTTGAGATTTTTGAAAACCACTTAAAGGAGGGTTGGATTTTATAACTGAGTTTGAGGACGGAAAAGAATACATGTTAAGCACCATTTGGGGGTACTGAATACTTGGTTATCTCCAAGAAATTCACATAAAAGATGAGTTATTTCAAAATTACTTTTGCTTGTGCCAACAGTATTTTTTGACACTTCTGAAACTCAGCTACACACGAGTTAAGTGACGTGTATATTTCCAACCCTTGGAAGGTATATTATGTCAAGCAATCAATCCACATGTTTTATTTTAATATACCATTTACCAAAAATCAATAAGTGCAGGAGAGTTCAAATTAAAAATATGAACTGTTGTTTTGGGTAATGGTTATGTTTTAAGATACACTTAAAACATGTTTATTTTGGGGATTTGTCACATGTATATAACCTGTCTTGGTAATTACAGCTTCCTGAGAAATCTTCTATGGTTTTACACTTTAGGTGTTATTTCATGTTTCCTTGGCTTTGTCTTATGCATTCCCAGAAACTAAAAGAGCTATTTCTCAAAAGTTGATTTCAGAAATTACTGGACTCACATGGAGCCTTTGACAATGGAGCTCCTTTGTGATACCACCACACTTTAGAAATACAAGCTCTAAAATTGGAGATGGAGGGCCAGAGAGATGGCTCGGTAGAATAAACGCTTGCCTGGCAAGTGCCTGAGTTCAATCTTCAGTTCTGCCAATAAATAAATAAATAAATAAATAAATAAATAAATAAATAAATAAATAAATAAAATTGGAGATGGAGAAGAGAGTTTTGAAGGGGAAGAGTCAGGGGGGACAAAGAGATGGAAAATTACCAAGATACGTTATATACATGTGCCAAGTCCCCAAAATAAACATAACTGTTGTGTACTGCAAACATTTGCATGTAAATAATAAAATAAAATACTTTCTTTGAAGAATTCAGAGCAGCGATAAAAGAAAAAGGATGCTTAATTTTCAGTAACCGAAATAAAACTGAAGTATCTTTCTTAAAAGAAAGTAACTATGAATAAAATTGATTTTTTTCTTAAAGAGACTTTCCAACAATCTGGCATTGAGTTCATTGAAGTATTTTCTATAGTAAGTTTCCACATGGGGTTGCACTGGCAAAAATTGAGAAGTGTGGTTTTCACATCTTGGAGTTGATTAGGCTTATGTTGTTTCATTTACTGATCAGACAGCCAGTCTAGCCCTCCCTCATGAGAGTCACAGCTGGAAGCCCAACTTGAAAAGCCTCAATTTCCACTTCCATGTGAAACAGATGGTTCACCAAGGGAACTGAGGAATTCTTGGTTCACACTGGTCGCTTTAGATGGCATATCCCATGAGAGAGTCCTCATGACACAGGTCATGTACTATTGTTGATCTGTACATACACCTCCAATTAATCTGACTTCATGACTAGAAACACTACACTCTGTGGACCAATACTGAACTACCTTGGAATAAGAACCATTTGACTTTTTAACAAAACAGGTTTTTTTCAAGCTAAACTTGAGGAGATGCCAGATCTTTATTATAAACATGGAAATCAACACTTAGTCTCTCATGAGTTTTCCTGGACTCTATTTCTTTATCCAATTGGCAAATTCCAATATATATCTACTTGACATTGGAGAGAAAATATATTCTCCAAGGTGATAGAAGAAATTCCTATATTCACCAAGTGAAAATTCTTCCATCTTCTTTCCAGGTTTCTTTTGAAAATAACCACAGGAAGAAACAGGGTACATTCTTACTAAATCCAGACTCTAAAGTACTTTACCAGATTCTGCAGAATAAAGACAAAAGAAGAAATTGTGACTTTCTGCTTGAAATAAGGAATGGAATAGGATGATGTAAACATAGCTAGAGGTTTGGTGAAATCTTGGTCATTCTACAAGGCACTATGAAAGGGAAAGCAATTATGGATACCGGGTCCTACCACTTATGAAGTGAACATCAGAAAGTTTAGTGCCAGACCTTATCATAGCTGTGCAAAGACATCCAAGGACTTCAGTACCTTAGTGGCATTTGGACAAAATTAAATATTAAAGTTTATAAATATGGCAATGGTATTGAACCATGAAAACTGGAAAAAAATGAAAATCCTTATGGTCAATAAATCAAGACATGGCAAATAATAATATTCTGATGTTCACATGGTAACTAAAAGTATTTTCCTCTTCTCCATTTACCCCAACTCTTTTAGCTTCTCTCTGTACTTTTCATTTTCTTTTCCAGGTAAATGACTTTTAGAAGACACAATGTTGGGTTGAAGCAAGAAGACAGGAGATTAGATTCTTCTACTTCAAATAATGCCAGATCACTTAAAGTCTTCCACTTCAATCAATGGCAGATAACAATAGTAGTTCACTTAGAAATTTTGAATCTATTTTCTCACTATTAAAATGGAGATAATGATACTTGTTGTGATAGAATCAGTTGGCACAATGTATTCGAAATTTCTAGCATATTGTTATAATCTGCTGAAAATACAACTGTACATAGGTTACTCAAGAGACTCTGGAAGTATTAGTATTAAGGAGAAATTTCAGCCCATTTATTTCAATACACAAAACAGCTTGAATTTATATCAAATTTCATTCAATAGCTGCACAATTTAATATTAAAGACTACCATTTATAATGATATAATATGTGATATACTACAGATAAAAATAACCAAAATATACAAGACTTAGAAAGAAAAATTTTACACATCATATTATTTCAAGCTACCAAAAATTGTGAAATAAAATCAGACAAGTGGAATTTTCACGTATATGAGGACAAAATATCAATAAAGATATCGATTCTCCTTAATTCTCTATGGGTTTGATACAATGTTAATCAAATCCTCAACTGAGTAGTTTACATTGAATTTGATAAGAAAAGGTCAAGAACCACCAAATTTTTCATTAAGGAAAAAAACAGGCAGGGACACATTCCCTACCCAGTGGCAGTAACAAGATGTGGCAAGGATGATAAAAAGACCAAAACAAACAAAATTTAGGTACAACTCCACAAATTTCTTGAAATTCAATATATATCAGACCCAGAACTTTGGAATAAAGAGCTGCAGTTACCCAGCCAATCCAGCCAGTGGCAGGGGTGAAGGTAAAAGGGGCCCACAGATGCCTCCCGAAAATTGCCATTCATTGTAGTAAACAAAGCATTCAAGCACTCCTTGGAAATGAGAACCACATTAAACTCATTACAAAAAACAGTGCTGACAATTTTCTAATATATTCAACATCATTAATTTTAAAAAGAATGATTGTACTTGTCACTCATTGATGAATATGTTCTATCCAAATTCAGAAAGTTGTTTTGCACTGAAAAAGGTGAAATACAAATTGAGTTGTCAGTAGTACATTTTTGCATGCTCATTGGTTTCCCCTCAATATTTTTTGCTGCTGTCTTAAAAGAGGACTAATAGTATTTTGATAAACACAAGGATTATCTCTGAGGTTCAATCAAATATAAGGTACAAAATAGAGATTTTTATACTACCAGTTTAACATGTGATGGCCACAGAACTCTGTCCACATACTCTGGATCCACCTTTACAAGTCCTCCAAAACTGTGAATGTCCTCACAATTTACTCTTACTTTCAAAGCTAATATGTCATTCTGCCAGTTTCATGAATGATGCCTGAAGACAAAAGAAACCTGAATCAGAGACAAAGGACAGTTTATTACTCATAGCAAAAATGGTAGACAGTATCAGTATTTGGTAGAGTTCCTCCAAGATTGGATAATGTAAAGATGATCATGTCATAGATTGAATTGTAAGAGAGGAATTCTGATCTCAGAAAGCCCATGCTGTTTATAACATATGCTACACCGCACTAAAGTGTATCCCCACAAGAGACACTTTTATGTTTTACTGTACAAAAAACAAACATGCCTCTGTGCCTCCTGGGGATACTGTGCGGCCATACACAACCTTACTGAATCACTCCTTACTGGAACACTTCTGCTGCAGCTCTACAAAGTCTGTCAGCAGAATTGAGCCCCATTTTCCCACAAGAGTAACAAACTCATTAACACCTTTTACGGCCTTCCCGCTTTTTCCATGTTTCACCTCCTTACCCTATTGCCTCCCAAATAAAACATCCTCATTCAAATTTCTGGTCCCAGGGCCTAGTGTCAGAAAATCCCTCCTAGGACAGATACATAGAGCAGAGAAATAAACTCACGTTAAATTCCCAGTGTCCATGACCAACAATCTTTTGATAGACTTGGCTTCAAAATCAAATGGGTATGAAATATCTTGGCACAGGAATGCAAATCTTTCCTCTACTGGAATGTTCCAGATTCAAAGTTACCACGATGGTCCAAATCTTGATTCACCTCAACTCCTACTTGAACTAAAGCAAGATAATATGAAACCTAATGGAGTCCAACCTCATATAGTAGATGCAGTAGAGGTACTGAAGACTTTAATAATGCTGTAGGCCAGGAAATGAGCTCAGCCTTCAGAAATATGCCTCGGCCTCCTGCCACTTCAGTGCTTTGAAATGCAGCAGGGCAAGAATAAGGAATTGGCTTGGCATAAGCTAGTGAATCTAAAAACCCATGTGTATAAACATACAAATTGCTTGTGGATTACTAGAGCTGGGCAACTGTAACTGACTCAGCACATCTGCCCTAGGGCTCCTCCATATGGTATTCCATAGACAAACCAGTGCATTTTGGAGAGGCACCAACTAAGCTATGTATTTTTTGGCAAGCTACTACATCTCTCTAAGTCTTTCTTTGTTTATTAAATGGCAGTTGTACCATCTACATCATATGTCTTTGTTTTATTGGTAATAGTATACATAAAGCTCATACAACAAATGCCCATTTCTTTCATTTAGCAACTATTTATTGAGTGTCATCATGGAATAGGTATTCTTGTCCTCATGGGACTTACATTCTATCAAAAATAAATAAGCAATCAAAAGCAAATATAATACATACTGTAAGATGTTAGATGGTGATATATACTAAGGAAAAATCAAAAGTTTAGCAAGTCAGAGAGCCACCAGAAGGAAGGGAGGGAGATGGGGTGAGACCAGGAGTTTTGTGTTTTTAGGTAAGATGGTCAGGGTGGGTCTGGGTGAAGTGAAAGTAAGTGAAAATGCAAATATACCTGGGAGATACTGTAAGTTCAGCTCCTGACTATTGCAGTAAAGTGAAACCCCATGGTACTATACTATGTAGTTTACTGTCAATACCATTTGGTCTAAAATAGCAATATACCCTGTCTTAAAATACTGCATTGCTAAAACATTCTAACAACATCTGAGCTGTTAGAAAATGATACCAATAGACTTGCTCTATGCAGACTTACCACAAAACTTCTACTTAAAAAATACAGCATCTTTTAAGTGCAATACAGTGAAGCAAAACAAAATGAAGTATGCCTGTACTCCAAGCAAAGGAGGAAATTGGAGCATTAATATCTGGGGAAGCTCATGGCAGAAAAAGGCATCAATATACTCTTCCACTAGCTGTCGACATAGTGGCTTTTTATTTGAGTTAAACAGTATTGACAAGAAGATAAAACAGTAAACATTAATTTAGTAACTATTATATGCCAAACACTGTTTAGATTTCTCATATATCAACTAAATTGGTTCTCATAGCAACTCTTTCAGATAAGTATTATTCCACTTTTTAGATAATGAAACCAAAGCAGAGAAAAATTAACAAATTTCTCAAGGGCACATAGCAGACAAGTAAGTGGGAGAAAGAAGATTCAAACAAAGCATTCTGACTCAAGTTTTGAGTAGCCAGTGACTATGTCTTTAATCTGAGGGATGCTTAAGGAGGTTCTGGGGAAAGATTGGTCAAGGTTGGCGTTGGTGTGGAAAAATATCTGGACCATAAAGGTACATATGGGCTCTGTCAGTAATGATGACAATTTATTGCCATTATTTTGTAGAGATTATTTCTAAATGATCATCAAAACTCATCTACTTCAACATGTAAGATGGACATATTTTATTATACACAAGCTATTCCTCAACAAAGTAAACTTTTCAAAGGGGCATTATATTGAAATACACTGAAATCACCAATTCATTCACCCCAATAACCTACAGAATATTTGACTTTATTTAACCATGATCCTCACTCACATACTAGGTGTGATTTATATGTTTTGTGCTAATTCCTTCATCTTTCTTTGGGGTATTATATAGAGAGACTGTTTCCTTTGTCTAGCCTCGTGTTTTAAGGCTGGATTCTATATCTAAAGAATGCATAGCCAATACAGTTGAATGACCACAAAATTTACCATTTTCTCCTTATTTGCTGCTTGTGCTAATCACAGTTGTATAACAGCCTACAAGATTCCCACGTCCAGTGTATACAATGTTCCTTGTATACGTTGGATTGGAAATGAGATGAAAGTGTCCCTTCTTTGAATAGATTACCTTGTCTGGCCAAGAGGATGAAGTATTACCCCCATGGCTTCATAAGATATTTAAGACTCCACAGTTATTGCTGCAGAGAGAGTTTCCTGCTGCCTTTGGAGTACTGAGATGTCATGTTGTGAGAGCACCTAGGAAAAGATCACGGGGCAATGAACTTCTGCGTCCTCTAGGAGCAGAACGAAGACACTGGCTGACAACCAGAAGTAAAGAAGCACCTTAGTTGTACCAAACAAAGAACTAGATTCTGCCAATAGCATGATCCTTGCAAGAAGGTCTTTGCTGTCTTGTGAGACTCTTAACAGAGGGTCTAGCTAAGTGTATCTGAACTCCTGGACAACAGAAACTAACATAGCACATGTGGGCTATTTTAAGTCACTAACTGTGATATGCTGTTATGCAGTGATAGAAATGGAATACACTGCTCCTTAAAAAGGGTCACTCACTCATTTACTATTAATTGAGATCCTGCTGTGGGTACCACTCCAAAGCAGTTTCCTTGAGCTGGAAATTTCCACCCTGCCTCCTTTGCTTGGACTTAATTACTTTTAAATCTTTCCCTTCTGTGTTCCTAGTGTAACTTATCATGGAGATTAGAACACAATTCTATAAATCAGATTACCTGGTTCAACTCCAAGTTTTATGGATAGCTAAATGTGTGATTGGGGGCAAGTTATCATTTCTATATACTTTTATTTTCTTATTCATAAAATATGGAAATAGTTTCTACTCCATTCAAATGAGTCTTTTATTCAGTGTAGGTCATGCTATTCCAGGGTTACAATCTAATAAGGAGAATGCAGTGATTTAATGCAACCATTTTTTCTTTGTGATGCTTGAACTTCGATATGATTTTATGGGGCTCTGATTCTCATAGTTATTCTTAGACTCAAGTTGATGGAGGGTCCTCCCAGCTGAGTTGCTACCATTTTAATATACAGCTTAGAGAGAATGTAAGAATCATTTGCAACCTTGGCCAATAAGAAAATTCATGGTACTTCCACTCATGCCATGCTACAGAACCAATCACATGATTCCACCTAATTCCATTTGGTCAGGAAATGACTTATATCAAGAAACTTGTCATGTGGATATCTTCTGAAATACAGAGAAGAGTCAGAATATAGGCTCTGAAGAACAAACAGCTGATATATTCACAGAAGAATTGGAATTCTAGTGTGACAGTCATGTGGTAACTAAGGACAAAAATTGAAGAAACCACTGGAGAAACACAGAATGACAGTATCTTGCAGAGTAAGAGAGATAGACACAGCTTCTCAGCCTATTGCTTATGAAAGAGTGGGCCATATTTGTGTTTTTCATTTCTATACCCCTAGTGTCTAACTCATTCACTGGAAACACAGCAGAAGCTCAAAGGTTCTTTGCTTCCTGAATGACTATTTGAATGAGGTGGTGGGTACATAGATTTGCCTTGATGAATTTTTCTTCACCAGACCTCTCAGAGGTGCAGATTTCTTCTTAAGCTTCACAAACAGGCTTTGTAAACATATTTCAAGGACGATGAAACAAATTACTATTTTTTGTACAGTACAACTTAGCAGAGCATTATTAAGAACTGCATTCCTATCTTGAAGGCAAATGATGAAGGTGAAAAATGTGACTGGAGTTTAGATTCCTACAGGCAACAAAGTCTTCCTGCTACAAGCTCTGTTGGCCAAGAACCAGGGCCCCTGTACAGGAGAGATAGATCAAATCAGACCAGAACTGGCCTGAAAGGACACTCTTCAGATAGCCAGTAACTCAGGGCTAGGAAGGAAACTGAAGATGGGACAATAGCATCCATGGAAGTCAAAATATTTTCTTTTTCCCAGTTGCCAACTTAAAGGGAAGGAAATTAAAGCAAATCTGCTTTCTTAATTTAGGATGAGGGCATTTTCCATATTTTTGTAGAAATTTTTTATTTATGAGACACAAAATGAACTAAGGCTTATAGAAAGTAACAGTGTCTACTGGCCTTTTGACACATGGTAGGCTGCACATTTCCTTCTGCTTTAGAGAGCAGTTAAAAAAGAAAGTCCAACCCATAAAAATCGCATGCATTTAATTCTCTCAGAGGTTTGAATCCAAGAGATGTGACCTGAGCTGAGTCACACTTGGGTCAAAGAAAAATAGCCCATCTTTCCTCCATTCACAGCAGTGCCCTCTCCATAAAAATAGCCAAGTCTGTTCTCCAAGATTACTATCAAGCCTCGGGATGATGTGGGAAAATCACCTTTGTTTTATTTGTATGGTGCAGTAATGGTGTCCTCCTGTTTCCTCCTTATCCACTATCAAAATAAATTTCCAAATTTATTTCAGCTGTGATCAAGGGCCTACACAATAGGAGCATAGCATTGATTCTGTAGTTTAATGACTCCATCAAGAAAGAAAATATCACCATAATTCTGTATTTGAGGATTCATTCCAAACTGATCAATTGGATTTTTATGATCAGATTTAGGAAGATATTCCAATCTCCCAAATCTTACAAAGTAGCATTTCTTCCCTCAAATCAACTCGAAAGCCTATGCTGAGACAGGGTTCAATTATACACTGTCATGAAGCAAGGATTCTAGAAGGCATTTGCTCTCAACTTTTAACCAAATACCTCCGGGAACAAACACGGTATCAGTAGCTGCACCTCTGCCAACACTTCGCTAGTCTCTTCTAGTTATTTCCACGAACAGCAAAGTTCACTGAAGTGCCTTTTAAAATGTAATAGTGAGACCATTCACAGTATGTGAGGATATTCTTTCAGTGTCCCAGTCTGTCCCACGGTTAAGAAATACAGATATCCAGATTTCTTGCTATACCAGCAAGAAATCTGGATATCTACTTTCTACTGTCTGATGGTGGCCTTTTAGTTGTCTCCTATCAAGGCATTGATGCATTGTTATCTTTTAGCTTCCATTTCAGTACTGAAGAACCCATAGGATACCTGAGCAGAGACAAAAGTGATATTGGAAGAGTGGATAGGCTTAACCATTGATAAAATCACATCACATGCAAATGTATCTCCCTTGAATTCCAACATGGATCCTTAGAAAAGAAGTCATGGTTGGTAGAGATAAGAAGGAGATATGGTAGCAAGCCTATGAGAAAGCACAGTAATAATTTAAATGTTGATCTCAGGGCCATCCAGATAGCTCAGCAGATTAAAGCACTAGCTTAGGCAGATACAGGGGCTGGAGGTTCTATCCCTGGTGTGCTGTGCTGGCCCCACCCTCAGGGCACACTGAGATGGTGATTGAGACTGGATGTGGTGGCATGCAAATGTAATTCCAGCACTTGAGGCTGAAAATAGGAGGATCACTATGAGTCCAATCTGTGTAGTGAGACCCTTTAGGCCCTGTACTAAACAAACAAATAAATAAATAAATATTTTAAAAGTGATGATCCCATACTGCATTCCACACAATGAGCATACCCCTGCAGGAGTGCTCCATGTGATTCTTCTAAAGTCACCATAGCTATCTGTGCTTAGCTGGTATCTGTCTCTGCATGCTTCCCACAGACAGGACATCTTGCCAAGATGAATTGGATTTACTGTTCAAAATCATACATTTTTAAAATGCAGTATAACCAACTACTCAATGCTCAGTCCAATATCCAGCGATCAGCTCCATGGTCAGACAATAAACCAGTGGAATGTTAAGAAGTAAAGGAGGTAGATAACTCCATCTTGGTTGAGCAGAGCAGGAAGTATGTGGTAAGTGGACTTGACAGCTGACTTTAGGTTAGAGCTCCGATGCATGAATTGCTGCCCAATAGTTGCTCACAGAAGGTTATGACCAGTACCTTTATGTGGGCCAACTGTGTGTTCACAGTACTTAGATATTAGAGGCTATTCTTAATTGATTCAAGCAGACTGTTGCTTATTTTTTCTTTCTTTCTTCCTTGGTCAGATAACCCCATCATCGTTCTGGGAGGGCAATGTGTCCAGCCAAAGTATTTTCATTTTCTAACTTCTTTTCTCCCTGGGTACTGCAAGTTCACTTGATTTTCCCAGTGAAACATGAGGAGAAGTGTGAGTGGATCTTTGAGAAAGCTGCTAGCTGAACCTTTCAAAGAGCCTTCTCAGAAATTCACCAATGCTGCCCCTTCTTCCCTGGCCTACAACAAGGCCAGGATGGCTGCCACAGCAGCAGCCATTTTAGACTGCAAAAAGCCCTTGGTGAGAAATACATGTGCTAGGAGGTTGAACAAGACCAGAGATACCCGGATCTTAGGTAAATACTAAGCCACCAGTGTAGGCTATTGAAACAGAAGGGTTTGGGTTTTTAGATACACAAAGCCAGGTGTCATCTTCATTTATACAGTGTCAATGCTCACTGAATGCCATCTTAAGCTGTAAGGAACACATCCTCTTTGTGGCTCAAGACAGATAACAGTGGAACTTCCCCCAAAGGGGAATATTTATAAAGCTATTGTTTTACACCAAGATAAGAAGAAATTATTTACTTCTATTTTTTACTGAAATAATTATACAACCAACACAAATATGTCTTGCAGACTTTTTGTTCAGCATCTTAAACTCATATTATTTTCACTGACAGAGTAAAGCACACAGACAAAAATACTAAAACTAAATTACAGCAAAATAAGAGATAAATATAACAACATATCCAAAGGCAATGAAACAGGTGTCCTAAAACTCAAACAAATATTTATAGACTATAATTAGATGAGGAAAGGCACAAGATGTTCCTACCTGTTTATAAAATTAACAAACTTTCGGCAAAGTCTCTTTTGCTTTCCTTATCTCTAGTAATTGCCAGACTACTCCAAAGCCAAAGAATTTTTCGAACTCTTCTTGCCAAATTGTATTCCTCTTGTATTTACTGCTCATTTTCTTTAATACTCACCAGAAGTTTCTAAGACCTAAGTTTTGATGATTGGGTTTCCTTTAAACACAATAAACCTCATGTACAGGGCAATACTAACATTTATGAGTAATATCTCCTCTATTTCTTCGTACCAAACTAAACAATTGTTGCAAAAGGAATCCGATTGTCCATCTCTTTTGAGTGTGTGCTGAAAAGTAGCACAGCACTTGTGCTGGCTTCCCATCCTCACCACTCTATTCACGGCAGTTCCAACAGGCTTCCAAGCTTGTAACAGTCTTCCAACCGCACCTCTCTCTGACCATTGCTATCACCTTCTTTTAGTTTCTTCTGATCTTGTTTTCTAATTCACTACACATCACTCTTCACTAGTCACTGTTCAGCAGGTTTGTAGTCCTTGTAACTATCCATGTCGTTACATATTTTATAAATCACACAGACTTATTGTCCCCACTCCTTTTCTGCAGAACTTGTCCTCTTCTATAACCCTTTTAAGTATGAGTCTTATGATACCTAGTTACAGAGATGTGACTACGTGGACCTTTTGATGCAACTAGAATTTTGCCCTGTTACTGTTTGGATGAAGTAAAAACAAAATAAAAAAAAATAGGAAACATGGCTCAGAGAAGTAATGTTGCTGGCTAAAGTTCCCAGGAGCCCTCCCATTTTATGCCCCAACCTTCTCTGCTACATATACTGTTCAATAGAAGTATGATGCAAGCCATGTATATAATTTAAAATGTTTTAGTGCTCAGACTAATAACAAAAATTAGTCAGTGAAATTGATTTAAGTTACGTATATTATTTAACACAAATATCAGTTCAACATGAAATCAATGTACAAAATAATTACTAGGAAACTTTTCATTGTTATAGTATATCTCAATTTGGACAAAAATCATCATTGGAAGTACCTCAGAGGTATTTAGTTTTCTTAAGATGCATGGGTTAAAAAGTAGATTCACATAGCTAAACTGTTCCAAACATACTTAACATTTTTCTGAAAACTGAATACCATATCACTTTAAGTTTGCATTAAAATTAAAATTTCACTTTGCTACAGTTGCGTGTATTTAAAATCAGTTCATCAGTTGCATGAGACACATGCCCAGTGTGAAGTAGCCACACAGAGTTTGCAGCTGCCATATGAATATCACAACTCTAGATCTATGAATGAATCCTTACATGAAAACCCAACTGCATTTTCATGCCTGAATTCATGCAGTAAATGTGGCTCCTTCCCTTCATGAGAACAGCTGATCACTGCCCATCCTCTGAGTCTCAGCTCAGAGATCTCTTCCTAAAACAAAATTTGCCTGACCCATTTATAAAGAATAACTCTACCTCTGTGTGGAACTTGCAGAGCACTTTCTCTGGGCCTCTTCAATGGCGATGATCATATTTCTCTTTCTACAACAGACATGTCAGCTCATTCTTATTATCTCCTGTACTGCCATCATTAGAACAATGGACCATCACAAGATTTCATAGCTCCTCAAATCTTTTTTGCAAAGTATTACCTCATGAGCTATCCAAAATGACCTGTGAGGGCCACAGAGATAGCTCAGTGAAATAAAGTGCCTGCTTAGGCAAGCTTAGGCAAGCATAAGGACAGTGTTTTGATACCCATAACCACATACCACACCAGCACCACCCACAGTGTGGGCTGAACCAGCCACAAAAGAAAACAAGTGACCTGTGAGAGAAGCATTAAAAGTGAGATGATAAGTCCATGGCTTTGAAATGAACTATTTACTCTACATAGTCAAAACAAAAAAAGAGAGTACAACTTTAGTAAAAAATTAGAATCTGCTTGTATCATTATAAAAGTTGAAAAAGAATATAGAAGAAAGAAATAATGTCATATTCTTTTTTATAAGTTTTTCAAAAGAGAACAAAAATAATAAAAAATAGTAATAACTAGAAACTATACAGATGCTTTGGTGTCACAGCCTAGACACATTTTAGAAAGTATATCCTTGTGTATGTTTCTTGCAGTAAGGCAAAACAGGCACCCAAAGCAACCTTCCATGAAAACAACTAGGAATGCTGGATAACATATTTTAAAACTCTATTAAAGATATGCATGAATGGGCAAGAAAGTAAGAAACACCTAGGTCTCAAAATAATCAGAAAGAACATTGTATCCCCACAACCAGTGTTTGCCTTGCAGTCATTTTCTGAACTTGGTGAACCTAAATTCTAGTTTTCCTGGCCTAGTGGGATTTAGGGGACAAAATCCAAATTCCAGTTTTGTCCATGGTAGCAAATGGAATGAGATAGTCTTTCTTATCCTTTTAAGACTCCAAAAGGATATATATTTGTGGGAAAGGTAAAAATGACTTCTTCCAGCTAAAGGCAAGAAAATTTCACACCACAAAGCTTGCCAGTGGAAACAACATTCATCACCAGCAGAATGGGTACATGGTGGGATACAGAGCAAATAAAGTGCCACAGAGAACACAAAGTGTAGATTGCACATACAGACAACTGTGTGGTTGAAATCCATGCATATAATGATAAGCAAAATAGTCATGCACAATGAGTACACCCTGTAGGTTTCAATTTATGTGAAGAACGAAATTGGAGACAAAGCTAATCCATGATGACATATGTCAGGATATTAGTTATCCTTGAAGGGAAGGGGGTTGGATCTCATGATTAGGCTCAAGAGAAGCCCACAGGGCTTCTGTGACCTATTTCCTGATCAAAGTGGCAGTCGTTTATGACTGTCATTGTTTGGTGGAAATCTATTATGCTGCAACATAATTTTTATACACACCTCCATATTACAGCAAGCCAAGATAAAAATGAAACTGAAATGATTTAAAAAGCAAACTAAACACAGCTGATGTAACATCTGAAGGATACTTGGAAAGCAGTGTTGCTGAATCCATCTGAGTCTCTACCTTCATAGTAATCTCACGAAATTCTTCCACCTTCCTTCCATCTTTCTTTGACCTCTCTTCCATGTTTTTTTTTTTTTTTTTTTTTCAATCTTGGTGTTTTCTCTTGTTCTAGTCAAAACTTCTTCCTTCCTAACTAGAAATTTTATTTAGTACCTACTCAAAAACAGTATGTTTAAAAACATTAAAACTGAGATAGATGAGACTGATAAAAATATTAACCAAATGGTATGTGATTAATAGCAGAGATACTTTACCTAAAATGACTCCTAGAATGTGTTCTAATCATTTTTTTGTTCTACTCTCAATTATGGAACAATTTCCTCCCAATTAAATCTCACAAATTTGATGCTAAAACAGAATATCTAAGTAACAAAAACAGAAAGTAATCAAAGTTTGGTTGTATCATGGTACTACTAAATGAATGGTTGTATATTCTCAAAATTCATATTTTGAAGGAGTAATGCCCAACATTAAAGTGGTTGTAGGAGAATTCTTTTGATGATGATAAGGTCTTGAGGAGGGAGCCCCAACAAATGGGATTAGTTGCTTTATAAGAGACTTGAGAGACATGATCACGATGACAGGAAAGATGGCGGCTA
Source organism: Ctenomys sociabilis (assembly GCA_004027165.1). Taxonomy (NCBI): domain Eukaryota; kingdom Metazoa; phylum Chordata; class Mammalia; order Rodentia; family Ctenomyidae; genus Ctenomys; species Ctenomys sociabilis. The sequence goes on from PVKA01000235.1 coordinate 144,116, forward strand.
TTGGCAAATCAGGGAAAAAGCCCTCACTGAATTTGCTTACATCCTGATCTTGGACTTCCCAGCCTTCAGAACCATGGGCCATGAACATCATTGTGTAAGTTACCAAGCCTGTAACATTAGCAATAGCACATAGTCTAAAGTAGTTAATTCACAAACACAGTTACATTTTCCAGAATATGATAGAAGAGACTATCATTATTCTATGCCCACAAATTAGGTCTTTTTTCTTGAGAAATAAAAGTATGGTGATGTTAAGAATAAATGATTCAATTTGCTCGTTAAAGAAATTCTCTTTCTATAAATGTTGGGATTAATTTGTTCCTTTTAATTTTTCTCTCCTAATTGGTTTATTCTGTATAAGTCTAAACCAATCTGATAAAACAATCTATAAGGAATATACTATATTTAGATGTCTATATATATAAATATATATATGCCCATAATTCAAATTCTCACAGAATCCTAGCAAATTGAATTCACTAACATATAGCAAGAAACTACATGACAGTTAACACTTTACATCCCCAGAAACTAAGATTCAAGGAAGGCTAGAAATTGTGAGGTCTCCATACTACTTTCATGCAAACCCTACATACTACTAAAGGAAAGAGGGCAGAACACATGTGTGAGTCCAAAGAGACAGGTGGGTGCATCTCTTCTATCTGATAGGATTCTATTCCATAGTGTTTTACACATGGGAAAAAATATCCCCAGACCCAGGATACCTTCTGTTACCAGGATTAATAGTTCATGAGTATAAAAGGTAGGGAGAACTATCTCCACTTGTGTAACACATTCTATGTATATACTGAAGCTTTTGGATGTATAGCTATCTGACTAGTACAGCCAAGTAAATACAAGTGGACCCTGTGCTCTTAAATTTCAAAATACAGAGCTGCTGAAGGTTGAAAAATCAATAACAAAAGCTTCAGGAATTCCCAGATGTATATTCCTGAGATATTTTCTAAATCCCAGTTTACCAAGAACTTTTATAGCTCATTTCGTCACATTTTCTTTTGTGATTTCATCAGAAATAATAAACTGATGGGTTCCCTTGTGAAACTGTCCCATTTGGACAAGTTAAATGAGTAAACCTGGTTTAAGAAATGCATTCACCAAGAGCCTCTGGGCATAAGGTACAGTTTCCAAGAATCCAAGTAGTCGTGGCTACTTGGAAGTATTATTGGAAGGCATTCAAAATAAACACTCTGCCTTATCCTCAGCAAAGAAAACATCAGCCTGTGTGAGCTAATGTGGATGTTATTTTAAAATTGGCTTTGCTGCAATTTTGGGGTAGTTAATACCATTGTGCTCAACTCAAGGCCTTTTAGACTGAGATGCAGAAGGTAGGCAAGCTGCAAAGCTTAGGACTTCAAGTGTTCTAGAAAAGCTCACGTATGAGCAGATTTGGCCCAACCATACAGGAGATGTTCTCTTAAGTTACAGAGGTATTTGGATCATGGCAGAAGTGAAAAGATTGGGAGGACCAGCAAGGCATGCATGGCTCAAGGGGCAAGCAACTGGGAAATTGCCCAAAGCTTTGCACTCAAATAAACTCCTATTGAGTTCAATGCTATGCTTCTACCAGTTTGAAATTCTTAATAAAACTTGAACAAGGCTTCCATATATTCACTTTGCACTAGGCCTCATGTATTGTATAGGAATCCTGGAAACAGCAACATAGTTTTACTCCTATGACTTCCCTAGATATCTTTCCTCCTTGTTGTTTGCATATGCTCATACAAGATTCTCTATATTAAATTTAAAATGCATCTTTTAACAATTGAGTCCCATTGAAAGGTTTGGTCCTGAAGAAGGGAAAAAAAGAGGATGGAGGAACACTATTAAAGAATGATAACATTTGACAAAATGGAAACTAAGTGTGAAATACAAAGAAATTCTCTGTATGTATAATCTTTATAACTTTTCTATAAGTATAAAATTATTCAGAAATAAAAACATAAGCTTATCACTCATTTAAAAATACAATAGGTACTAGCTAAATAGCTCAGCTGATTAAAGCTCCTACAAGCAGGCACAGGGGCCAAGGGTTTGATCCCCTACCCTTCAGTGCCAGGGTGTGCTGAGATGGCAATTGAGACTGGGTGTGGTGGCACACGCCTATAATCCCAGCTTTTGGGAGGCTGTAAACAAGCAGATCACTATGAGTCTCACCTAATAGTGAGACCCTGAACACCCTGTAGGCCCTTCCTTAAGATAAAAAAAAAATAGGCATTACTAAAGAGACAATTTGAAAATAAAAACAAAAACCAAGCCCTGTACACATGCACATCAAAAATAAAAAAGTGCTTTTTAAAAAATTATTAAACAAAATTAAATACCAAAATGATAAATATGACAATATATTAATATTATTATTCAAACTACTAAAAGATTAACTGCAATGTTTAGACATACTGAAAATATATTTAAAATCCACATTTTACTTCCAGACGGTAGAGTCTCAAAAAATATTAATTCTGTTTGTAATTGCTAAAAAATTCTATAAAATTCCTTTGTGTAAATTTAGTAAGTAAAATGCATTAACTATGTGTATGGGAATAAGCTATGAAATTTTACTAAAAGATGTAAATACACACAAATAATTGATGGACTATGTTCTATTTCTGGATGGAAGGATTTAACTTTATTAAGGTATCAGTCTTGCTGAAAATAATACAGCAAGAAAATTCTTTTTGTACTGTGAAAAAAAAATGGTATAGAAAAATCTCTTTACCTCTGAGGACTGGGCAGCCAGAAAGCACCCTAAGGAGAGGACAAGGTCATGGTTTGACCCCCCCAAGGCCCAAGAACTCAGGCTCTGCCACACACTGAGGCTGAACCAGATCAAGGGTAGTTTATATGCTTATGTTTAGTGACTGCCTCTTGTGTGCAGTCACTTGAAGAGAGGTGTTTGGTTTGCAGCACAGGGAGTATTCCTTATCCTTGTCCCTAAGAAGTTTGTGCTTGGGCAGGAGAGACAATTTCTCTGGGGCCACACAAGACAAAGCCAAGATGGCAATTTCAAGGCAAGGTGACAAGTAGAGCATTTTATTTTCTAAATACAGAAAAAAACAAAACACATGGCAACACAAAACTGTGAATGAAGAGTCTTTGATGGCAACATAAACTGCCAAGAATTGACAGCTTGCTATTTAAGAGTACAGACGATGTGCTCTTTCAGTGAGTGAAAAACTAATAAATTAGGCACTTGGATGACCTCTGCTTTGCAGATGAGGCAACTGAAGCTGGAACAGTTAAGATTTGTTTCCAGGGTCAAAAAACTACTAATGGGTAACTTTAAGGCTTAGAACAATTATTCATTTATTAATTGGTCAATCAATTACTTTTGGAGTACAAACTCTGTCCTGGGCATTGTTCTGGGGACCAGATATAGAACAGCAAATGAAACACAAGCCAGATCACAGCCCTTCTTTCTTTGTACATTCAACAAGAAATGTCTATCAAAGAGAAAATACAAGAACAAAAGAAGAACTCTTCACTTTTGCAATTGTTGACATTTGGGGCAGCATAATTCCAAAGTCATGGGCACTGTTCTGTGTACTGTGTGATGTTCAGTAGCACCTCTTACTCCAGTTGTAGCATCAATAACAACCATCAACAACCCTCACTCAAGTTGTAGTGTCTCCAGCCATGTACAAATGGCTGCGGGGTAAACTTAACTCCATGTTGAGAACTCTAGAAAAAAGTGTGTGTGTTTTGGTTTGTGTTTAGTTGTCCCTCCAAAGCCTCATGCAGTCATGAGGGGACTTCTGGAGTCTGTGATTGATTATTGTGGGTATGGATTCTGCACCTGCCCTTGGGCAGGTAATTTGCATTATAATGTAATGTGGGAAGAGAAGCTAGCCCTGCGGCTACCCCTCACATGCACTATTGCTGTTTGCTACTGCCATGAAAGGTTGTTCTATGCCTTGTGCCACTCTGCCCTGGAGCCAGCTGAATATGGACTGAAATCTCCAGTAACAGAGCTAAATAAACCTTCCCTTCTTTCATTTTGGGTGTTGGGTATTTGCCCCAACAATAAGAGAAGAATAACTGAGACAGTGTGCAATAGTTAGAGTATGAGCAGTATAAATGAGAATAAAATGGATGATGGATAAGGGCATGGAAAGATACTATTTTAGACTGGAGGGTCACAGAAGGTTGTTCCAAGAAAGGAAGGCTGAGAAGAAGGCACTGATGCATACAGACAGAGAACTCCAGGCAAAGAAAAAGTCCTTAGGTTCTAGGGACTTTGGTGTACTAAAGGAAAATAAAGAAAACAAAGTGCTTTATGTTTAATGTCATGATATGAGTGGACATGGACACAGACCAGATCATATAGTAATATATAGTTCATGATTTGTTGATAGAGTAATGGGTAGAATTAGTAGCCTAGGACAGAAAACATGGACTGGAACAGGGTTTTAGTGGAGGAAATGGGAAGATGTTGAGCAGATTTGTCACTTGGTGATGTACAGATGAGAGGGCATGCTGATAGACTGTACATGAATAAGTTCAGCTTGTTTGAGTGTCTATCACAACATGCCCCACTTTCCATGCTATGTTGGAAATCCATCCTTGCATCCAACTGGGCCAGATTTGTGACATTTCTTTTTGGGCTGAACCACTTAATTTTACCAGCATTTTCTAGTAGCTCATCATTGACTTCTGATCTAATCAGCCTTATGGTCAGTAGCAGCCTCATCTTCTCTTAGCTGCCCCATCATTCCTTCACATCTGCTTTCCCTCCAAATACTGCCAGCATTCTGACTCTCTTGGGAGTGAAAGCTCAACATTCTATTTTTAGCAATCCAGAAACCTACTATCTTCATTATTAATTCCAGAAAAAGACCTAAAATGTTCCTTGGAATCATATTATGAACATCTTATGACATGATACATGTCAGGGCTCAAAGTGCAAGACAGAAGCATGACTTTCAGCCTAACAGTACCACATAGTAACTACGTTTCCAGTACATATACATGTAGTGGGTTGAGCTGTCTCCCCATAGAAAAACATCCAAGTCCTAATTCCTGGTGCTTGTGTATGTGGCCATATTTGGGAACAGGGTCTTTTCATAGGCACTGAAGTTAAAATAAGATAACTGAATATGTTTAGAGTGGACTATAAAGCCAAAGACTGTCGATGCCCCTACCAGAGATCAGAGAGAAACAGAGAAAGAGAGAGAGAGAGAGACAGACAGACAGACAGACAGACAGACAGACAGACAGACAGACAGACAGACAGACAGATGGACAGAGTGCCTACATAGAAGCAGACACACACAGGAAAGAAACTCAAGTGACAATGGAAGCAGAGTTTGGAGTAACAGCTACAAACCAAGGAACATCAAGGACTTCAAGTAGTCCTTGGAAGCTTAGATAAGATCTTTCACGGGATCCTTCTGAGGGGGCACAGCCCTTCTTACACCTTGATTTTGGACTTCTGACCTCTGGAAATGAAGGTAAAAACTTTCTGTTGTTTTAAAGCACTCCGTTTATGGTCATTTGTTTTGTTAATCTAAAACACTATTATAATGGTCATTTGAACAGATTGGCTAACAGGTACATCATATCCATGAGTGAATTTTCAGCTGAAAGCCATAGCCCAAAATTCTGTACTTGAATGGCAAAGATTAATAAAAGAAGAGTGCTATTATTTTGACCTTTGGAGTTGATACCATACACATGGGTTGGGTGAGACTAGTTTCACAACATTTGCTGTAGCTGCTGAATTGCTTGACTAGATCTAGGCTCCAGGGCCCTGAATCTTCTTCTGGGTTTACAGTACAGTGAAGATCAATATACATGCAGTGGGCCCTCAAGCCAGAGGACTATGGCCAAGGAGGCCTCAGTAAGGGATCACAGAGCCTTTAATGTTTCTGATTACTTTTTTCTAAAAGCTGTAAGTTCAACAGGTATATTCAACTCCAAAAAGACCTGGAACAGACTTCCCCTCTCACATTATTCCTGAGTCAACCCCTACAAAATGGCAGGGTATGCACTGTGGTGGCAACTCAAGTCAAGCTGTAGCCTCATTTATTGATATTCCTTTGGATTTTGGTTCTTTTTTTTGCTGGTACTAGGGACTGAACTCAGGCCCTTGCGCTTGCCAGGAAGGGTTTATTCTACTGAGCCACCTCCCCAGCCCTTTGAGATTTATTTTGAGACAGGATCTCACTATGCAGTCCATGCTTGCCGTGAATTCACTGTTTCCTGGCTGGCCTGGAACTCGCAGTGGTCTTCTTGCCTCAGCTTCCCAATTGCTGGATTATAGGCCTGAGCCACCTGCCTGGCTCATTAGTAATCCTTTGAATATATAAATCTCTGTCTCTAGAGCTGAAAACTGTTTGTTGTTACATACAATCCCAATTCATTTACCCTCTATTTTATACACGTTTCTTTTCCTGGAATATTTTTTAATGTAATTAACATAGGCAAGTACAAAAATCCAAGTGTAGAAGTTTAGGTATTTATGTATATCCAGAGACTAAAGAAGAATTAACCTATAAATCAGACTTACAATTTGCCTTTTACTTAAAAATGTATATGATGAGCCGGGCGTGGTGGCGCATGCCTGTAATCCCAGCACTCGGGAGGCTGAGGCAGGAGAATTGTTGAGAGTTCAAGGCCAGCCTGAGCTACAAAGTGAGCTTAAGGCAGCCTCAACTGCATAGTGAGACCCTGTTTCAAAAAGACAAAAAAAAAAGTATATGAACACAATCTAAGGGCTTTGAGTATTACACAGTATTATCTTCAATGGTTAAGCTATGTTTCATGATAGTAAAATATGATCATCTATATAACCCACTATGTTTTTATTCATTTTTGCCCTTATAAAAATAAGGTTGTGATGATAAATCCTTGAAGCTAAATTTAATACAAAACCAAGATGATTTTTACAGCATAAAATTCTTATTGTGGATCTGTGATATCTCAGAAACTAACACTTCTAAGGCTTATCAGTTCTGTGATTTTTGATACCAACTAGTGAATTTCTTCCTAATCATGCCAAAAGACTACATGCTTGTACTTCCATAAGCATATGTTTCTTTCCTTATCCAATCATAAGCAATATAAATTATAATTTTTCAACTTTGCAAAATTGATTTATGAAATGGTAATACCAGAATTATAAATAATGCATTATCATATTTGCCAAATTTACTTATAAAATCATAACATTTGAATGCAATGGTAATTAAAGAAATGCTACACATGAACAAATAAATATATAAAGCTTTAAAAATAATTACTTGTAAGAGCTCAAACTTAAAAGTTTCACAAAGAAAATAGAGTAGGATATCTTCATGGCTTTTGAGTAGGTAAACAGTCCCTAAAATGCAAAATTTGCTAAATTTGACTTCATTAAATTTTAGAAAGATTAATAATTCTTATTCATGAAAAGAAACCACTGTTGAGGTGAATAAAAAACATCACACACTAGAGGAATGTTTGCAAGATGTATCTAACAAAAGACATGTGTTCAGATATGTTGTCTAAAAGTAGTAAAACGATACAAAGAAATAGCTCAGTAGGAATAAAAATGGAGAAGCAATCTCAACACAAAATATTCAAGTGATCAATGTAATAAAATTACATATTAATGTCGCAGTGAACCTTTCAAAGGCAAATACTCTTTCAGGATCTTACACTATGGAAACAATACAATGTTTGCATATGTGGATTTGATTTATTTCACTTATGGGTATGCTCTCTAGTTGTATCCATTTACCTATAAAAGCCTCAAATTAATCTTTCTTTTATTTATTTATTTATTTTTATTTTATTGAAGTACAAATATCAATGAGACAGTTTTAAGACACCTTAACAGGACGGATTCGATAAATAAATACATTGTAAACTGTTTTCATAATGTTTTGGTATCATAGAAGGTGCATACATGATATACTTATAGATATTATTATAGCAGATGTCTCTTATCAGTAAATTAAGAGAGTATAGCTGTTTGTGTATCTTATTTTTATACCTGAATTATATCAAAGATTCAATAATTAATACTTTCTACCTTGTTATTTTCCTAGTGGTTGTCCATGGTACTAGAAGCCGACATAATATCCTGTCCAACCACCATTAGTGCAAATCTTGCCTCACATACAATTATGTAGAAGCACAGTGTTATCTATCCCCACTGTACTGTCCATACACTCACATCATGATTCTTCCTTTCTATACCCCTTCCTTTGTCTACACCTGTCAGAGATGGGCACTCCACTGTCATTCAACCAATTTAGGTGCCTGAACTCGACAACACAGTCCAGCATTCCACAACAATAGTGAGTTATCTGAAGAAGTTGTCAACCATAGCCATTTACAGCTCAACTTATTATTATGGCCCCGCGGTGTATACTTCATTTTTATACTTTTCTGCTGGATGGTTAAGACCCAGATAGAGCAAGACCTATATACCAACACATGTACTTTATGTTTTTTATGAGGTCAGTTAAGTCCCCTCAGGGTTTTTCTTGTAGTCCTGTACATTATTCTGTAGATCCTTTGTCTGTGTCATCCATGTGGATGGGTCATGGCCAATGCTCGACCTGTTTGCTCTCTGTGAGAGCCTGAGAGAATGTTTTCTCACCATGTGACTCTCCCCAGGCACACTATAGAACTTTGATCTCTTTCCTCTGTGGCTCCATAATCGCCTTGTTCAGAAAATTTGGGGCTCAACTGAGCATCATGAAATTAGTCTTTCTTTATAGCTAAGTAATACTTCGTTGTATAAAAATGCCATATCTTTTTTATCCATTGTTCGCTTGATGGGCATTTGGGTTGCTTCCAAGATTTAGGTGTGACAAATTTTGCTGCTATAAACGTGGGTGGACATATATCATTGTGGTGCAATGATTTCAGTTCTTCTAAAGAATTACCCATCTGAACGGTGCAATAGAACACAGAAAGAAATGGAATTTAAGGATTAAATAACAAAGATGATAGAAAGAAGAAAAGGTAGAAAAAAAGGCAGGGGATGAAAGGTACAGTAGATACTGTAAAAGAGAAAGAAACAGTTCAATGGGAAGCAACAATTATGAAGAGGGAAAGGACAAGAGAAAGAAGGAAGTGAAGAAAAATGTGAATGTATATGCAGAGGATACCTTTGATAATTGTACTGCTGATTTCTGCTAGTCTATTGAAAGGAATAAAAGGGGTGGCCAAATAGCTTAGTGGATTAAAGCACCTGCAAACAGGTGCAGAGGCCACGGTTAGATCCCTGGGCCTGCCATGACAGCACCCCTCTGGGACATGACCTGCCAGGCCACCCCCCAACCCCACAACTCTGGACACTCTGAGATGGCAATTGAAACTGGGCATGGTGGTGCATGTCTGTAATCCCAGCTCTTGGGAGGCTGAAACAGGCAGATTACTACAAGTCTGACCGTAGACCCTGAACACCCTTAGACTGTTCCTTTAAAAAATATGAAAAAAGGAGAAAGGAATAATAGATGCTTAATTTTATTCTTTTACTTTTTTAAATTTTTTTTACTGATTTTTCATGCTTATATCTGGTAGTCTGAACAACTAATTTGAAGACAAAAATATGCAACACAACAAATATTGTTGAATTCCCATCATCTTGTTTAATGAAATTTTGTATAATTTTTAATATTTTTGTTACCATTTTTTTATTCTCTTTAAAACAAATGATAGAGGTGAGTACTCAACTTGCAATCACAAACCACTTATTTATCACAAAGTGCTGACATTGCTATTAAACCTGAAACTGAAGTTTTAGTTTAGAAAAATATAATTCATACATTAACAACTTTTGTCCTAAATGAAAACAAATATCATATGTTCCATAGGATTGCCATCACTGTGAACTAAATGTTATAAACAAAGAAAAAAAGGAGATTTACACTAGAAACAAAGAGCATCAATTAATGTTAGTCTCAGAAAACACTGTCATGTGTTAATTAAATAGGAAGAAAACATAAAAATCTAAACTTAAAGAGTTAATAGAGTAATAACTGGTTTTACCAAGGTCTTAATATTTAAGGTCAATATAAGGACATAAGAAAGAAGGAAAATATATTATAAATATAAAATATGTGTATATATACATATATTTTCCTTCCTTATTTTCCTATACATATATGATAGCTGAGATGATTATGCTACTAATTTCCATTGGTTTATTAAAAGGAACAAGTTAATGTTTAGTTGTTTGATCAGTCTTGCATATCTATATCTGGTAATCTGAGTAACTATTTTTGAAGATAACAATATGTAATATAATAGCTTTTGCCATTGCCTATCATCTTGTTTTGAAATTCTGTATCATTTTTGTCTTTGTTTCTCCAATTTAAAATAAAATTTTAATTATATTTTATTTGTTGTCAACAAGGAATTAGAAGATGCAATTAGGAAAACAATACAATCTATAATCTAATCAGAGCACATAAAGCCCTCAAGGGTAAATGTAAGCAAATATGTGCATATCCTAAAAACTGAAATTTTAAAAATATTACTGATAAAGAAACAAAACAAATTAATCTTTAATTTCAATACAACTCCAATCAAATTCCAGCATTAGTTTCTGCAATAACTGACATTATTCTAAAACTTTGTAGAAATACCTATAATCCCAACACTCAGGAGCCAGAGGCAGAAGGATCATTTTGAGTTCAGACTAGGTTGGGCTACAAAATGAGCTCCAGATCAGCCTGAACTGTATAGTAAGACCCTGTCTCAAAAAGAGAAAAAAACTGTACAGGAAATCTAACTGTTTAAGTTTTAGTATAAAGCTCCATCAATAAAAATGGGGTGATATCTACCTGAAAACATATGGAGCAATGGAATAGAGTAGAGAATCCACAGAGAAATGTATATGACATAGCCAAAGCACTTCAACACAAGTCTCAAAAATAATGCAACAAGGCATGAAAACAGCTTCAATAGATGGTACTGGATTCATGCTTTTTAAAAAATAAAGCTGACCCCATATTTTATACTACAGTACATATGCCAATAATTTAAAGATTGAATCATAGGACTAAATATAATTGCTAAAGCCATAAAACATTTTAAGAAAATCTCTGAAATTTTGTAACAGATTTCATAGCATACATGAAGAACCAAAATATTACAATTGGATTCAATTAAAATTTAGGTCTTATTCTTTGAATAAGACTATTCAAAAACTGGAAAGAAAAGACACAAATTAGGAGGAAATATCTAAATACTCAGATCTGACAAATGAATTATTCCAAGAATATAGAATGTCTTAACAAGTCAAAAATAACATAACAAGCTATACAATTTTTTTAAATGGGCCATATACTTGGAAACTTTATCAAAAAAGATATATGAATGGTTGGTAGGCACTTGATGATATATTTATCAGCATTAGTTATCAGAAGAATAAAAATTGAGGTACAATGAGATAACACTAGAGTTACTTGAATTCAAAAGATTGCTATACAGTAAAAAATATTGTCAAGAATGTGAAACAACTGGAACTCCCATTCATTGCTAATGGGGTGATGAAATTTAACAATCTTTCAGAGAACTGTGCAACAGCTTCTTATAAAGTCAAAGAAAAACTTAGTGTCTAACTTGGCCACTACATTTTTAGGCACTTAGCAAAGAGGAAAGAAAAGATACAGTCCCAAAAGAAATATATACAAATACTCATAGCAGCTATATTCGCAGTAATCAAATACTGGAAATCATTGAAACATTTGTCAATAGGTAAATAGGTAAGCACCTTGTGACATAATGTATAGCAGAATATGACTTAATGATAAAGAGAAAAAACTTCTAACATATACAGGAACGTGCAAGAATCCCAAAAATATACATTGAGTAAAAAGAAACACACAAAAAATAAACATACCAGCTGATTTCAGTTGTAAGTAATTCTAGGAAAGGGAAAACTAATCTGCATGGTTAGAAAGCAGATCTGTGGTTGCCTCATCCAGATGCCCTGGTAGGAAAGTCTGTAAAGGAACTCTTAATGCTGATGGAAATATTCAATATTTTGATGGTTGTGGTGATTACATGGAGGCATACATCCATATATTAAATATATAGATAGGCCAAAAATGTACATACACTTCAAGAAAAGAAAACGAGTATGAGATTTTTTTCAACAGATGCTGTTATCCTTGCATAGAGGACCTAGAGGATGTCCTATATTGTAAAAAGCCCACTACACTGTTGGCCCTTAGAGAAGAAATTGAAAAAGCATGTGCAGCACTCTCAATGACCAAAGTGACCCAAGCAGCAGTTTGTTGCACTAATAAACATCTGGAAGCTCAGGGCCTCCACTTTAAGCACCTTTTATGATTACAGAGGCCAAAGGTAACTTGTATGAATCTCATGATGTCTCAATAAATTTTGTATTAAAATATTTATAGAAGGTTTTTTTTTTTTCCTGACGTGTGTACACATTTTTTGCTCTTTCTCTCACTTCATCAACCTATACAGTTAGAATGGCATATTTCATTGTGTGCTAATTATATTTCAATAAAGTTTATTTAACACAACATAACGAAACACAATTGTATACCCACCAAGATGACTAAAATTGTAATGACTAGAACGACTAAGAGCTGACAAAGATATGAAACAACTGAGACTCTTGCACATTAATGGAAAATTAATTGGCAGTTAAAGCTAAATAAATAGCTTCCCTATGTCCCACCACCCCTGGCTTTGTGCCCAAGAGAAATGAATACATATGTCCACATAAAACTTGCACAGTAATGTTCATAGACGCTTGCTTCACAACATCCAAAGATTGGAAACCACCCAAATATCCATCAACAGGAGAATAAATGAACAACTTGTGGGATGTTCATGCAACAGGAAATAACTGGACAATAAAGCAACAAAGTAATGATGCCCACAACAACATAAAGAAATTTCAGAAGCATCATGTTCAGTGAAAGACAGAAGTCTGCAGAGTATGGTTTCATTTGTATGTATTTCAAAACTAGATGGCAGAAAAGCCAGAGAATAGTGCTGGAAATATTAGAATGGTGCCGTCTCTGGGCAGAAGGACTAAATGGAAGAGGTAATGAGAGTTTTCTAAGGTAATGAAGACGTTTTACATTTTATCTGATCAATGGAGGCATTTATTTCTGAGAACTCATCAAGCTGTACACTTTAAGAGTTGCACCTTTTATTTGATATACATTATCTCAAGAGAGCATAGAAAACAACAATCTTAATTTGGAAAGATGTGGGGCTAGAGAGCTCTTCAGAGCTTATGTTCATTAGTACTTATTTTCTCATTTTCCTTGAAATTTCAAAGATGTTAATTATCAAAATACTCTTCACTAACAACAAAATTCCTCTGAGAGCAAAGTGACTCAAAGATCCAGTCCTCTGGGGGCACAAGGAAACAAAAACAGGAGCCTTCTGGGATATAGAGGCTCAAAATCTTTGAACTCACAGAAGACAGATTCTAAATTGGGAACCCAAACATTTTCTCATGCATGTTACAGCTTCAGGCGGGCAAAGGGCACTGAAATGGCAATCTAGCCATCACAGTTGTTTCAAACGCATTCAAATCAACTCAGTCCCCACTTTAAACAAATGTGGGTTTCTCTCAGAGTTATTCATAACAACTCCTATACTCTGCGGTCACAGTTAATCTGACTTACAGAGCTCTGTGCTTCAGGACTGTGTGTGTCAGAAAGTTTCTCATAGCCTCTTGGACAAACAGTCCTTGCCACACAAGAAGTAGTGCATCGCCCCTGGCGTTTTATTGTTGCAATAATAAAACGTGGAGCTGTATTGACTGAACTATCAGCGAGGGCACTCCCAAACAAGGGCAAAATCCCAGGCCAGCTCATGCGAACACAGCTGCGAAGTGATGGAATATTGGACAGGCCGAGGAGCCCACTCATCTCTAACAAGGTAGCAATCTTTTCTGATCGCGGTGGGCATTTAGTTGTTTAGGCAGAATCCAAACACTTGAACATCTGATAAAAGGCTTGTACAACATGGTAATGTAATCTAGAAATGCTCAAACTCAGAACTCCACTCAGGCCCAGAATCATGTGAATATGATCCATGCACAGGTTTTCCGCTCAGAACTTCACTTGGTTTTATGCTCCCCTCTTACCATCTTGAAAACTAATAATAGTTGCTTTCAAAAGGAGGCTCACACTTTTACTTTGTGCTAGGGTTCTGCCAATTATGTAGTAAGTCCTGTCTGCTGTGAAAGCTCATCCTTCCCATACGTTGAGAATAACAGGGAACTTGTGTTCTACTGTTCTTAATAAAGAGCCCATTTATAACTTTTAATTTTTTTCTACACTCACCTTGAGGTGCCCTGGTAGGAGAATCCATGTACTTGATTGCCATAGCATTGCTAAGGTACTGGCCCTGCAATGTGGCTGTACCAAAAGCCTACCACTGAAATATGCAAGTTAGGGTGGGAGAGAGATAATGTGCAGATGAAAGGAAACCCAGCAATGGATTAAGTCATAGCAATAAAGGCAGGGAAAGAGAAATTATGTATAAAAGTTGAGCCCTTTATTATTCCTGCTTGCATTTCTGTACCTTGTCCTTACCTGGTTTCACTCACTGCCTTTCTTTTGCCTCTTTCCAAGCCGCACCCCATCCACTGCCACACTGTTATTTCTACAATGCAGATGTGAACAGGGTTTTTTCATCTCTCTAACTGAGGTCCTCATTAACTCCCTACTGGCCCTAGACATCATGCCATCAGCTGTGTACCCCGGGCCTCCTGCATGCGCCCTTCAATTCTTCTGAGCCTCTCATCTCTCCCATTTGTGTCACAGTGAATACCTTGCAATTACAGGGACTTGCCCTGTGCTCCCAAGTCTCCTTTAGCCTTTGCCCATGTGAAATACACCTTCCTTCCAACAGACTCCTCAACAGAATCCACTCAGTTGTTTTTCAGGAAAGGTTCAGGTGCCTGCCTCTGAAAAATTCTTCCTGATTCTACAGACTGGCATCTTTGGTATAAGATTTTTATACCTTAGTAATAGCAATATGTCAGCCCTACCTACACCACTTGCGTGTGCATATTTTATTATGTATTATATCTATAAGCCTGTAGCACATGTCTAGAGATTCTTCCTAAATATCCAGGCTAGTTAGAGAGTTTGTCCATAGAAATCTTAGGGATAGCAATCTTGTGAGATATTGGTCATGAGAGACAAGATTTAAGGTTATAATTGTATCAACATTGAGAAATTAACATTTATGGAGGACTTACCATGTCTCAGGCAGTAAATTAAATGGTTTAAATGTATAAACTCACTGATTTTTTTCCTAACAATCTTGTAAGAAAAGTATTAATAGAGCTCTGTTTTGACAGAGGAAGACACTGAGGCCCAGAGAGGTAATGCAATCAGCCAGGAGATGGGAGAGTGGGTCTCAGCTCAGGATGTCTCTTTGCAGAGCCTCGCAATGATGTCTGGACAGTACTGCCTCTTCATGGACAGAAAAATCCTACTGTCTCTTTCAATTGTATGATTACTTGTAGTTGTTTAGGGAGCTAATTGAAATATAGCTCACCACCACTACCATCACTGAAATCATCTCTCTCTCTCTCTCTCTCTCTCTCTCTCTCTCTCTCTCTATATATATATATATATATATATATATATATATATATATATATATATATATAATATTTGGTATAGTGTCTAATAAAAGGTAAAAATGTATCCATGAGTGTAGGATACCTAGGTAATTGCTAGATTTGACAGAAGGCTCATGTAGAAACTTACATTGTTTATTGTGATCCTGAGAAACAGATTACTGATGCAGATGACAAAATAGGGAATAAGGGGCAAAATAAGGCAAATACTTGATGCCAATAAAAGGAAAAGTAAAGGTTTTCATATTTTTCAATTTTCTCTAACTTAAGCTTCCCTGAAGAGGGGCTCAAAAGCAATAAGAGTTTGTAAAAACAGATAAATTCCTGTTAGCACAAAGGCCTTGGTTTCCTTTACAATAGTCCTATTAGTTACTAGCTGGCTAATATTGTCTTCTTTGCTGCCCATGGGAAGCATTGTGACTGCAAGTCAAATAAATTACCCAAGACCACACTCGATGAAATAACAAGGCAAGAATAACCTGACACCCTTCCTACCTTGGCAATACCCATTCTAGCCTCATTCAGTTTCTAAACTCATTCCTGGTGCTACTGTAGAAAGTCACAGTGATCTGAACCATTATCCTCCATTAAAAGGGAGCATCTCTCCCTCAGTTATAAAAAAACACCCATCTCATTCATGACCCTTATACTCTGGTTTTTCTTCAGATCGTATAAACCTCATTCATGACCCTTTTTTGAAAAAATATAGCCAAAGCCTTAAGAAAATGCAGCATGAAACATCTTTGCATGTTTTTATGTGTACTTAAGCTTCAAAATCTCAATTGTTTTTGGATATAAGACTGTTCTTCTCTCTCCAAGTAACCCTTTCCCTAATACAAAGCTAATGGTAGTGTATCATTATTGCTTTCCCCCCTTTTCTTCAGACCACTAGAGAGCACGGATTTCACAGAAAGAGCATAATGGTAATCCTCTTAGAACAAAATGCTGTAGCACTCCAAAATGAATAAAATATAAATACTTTCCTAATAATCTTAGCCTTACAGTGCCATCAAGATGCTAAACCATAGTTGCTTTTTTTGTTATGCTGGTGTAAGAATGCACATATAAGGTATGAGCAAACTATATAGTAAATGTTCAAGCTTTTAAGATATGCTACAATAAAGGACACATTCAAAGGAATCCTCCTCAAAAATACTTACCCTCATTTCCAGGACTCTTAACCCATCATTCTTGTCACTTTTTGAAGCAGTTCTGGAAATACTCTTTTATGAGGTATGAAAAAAATATGGTAAATGCTGTTGCTAAGTGCATCCAATAGAACGTAAGGCCAATAGAAACGTGACAGAATTAAGGTGCATCTTCGTCCACCTCATTCACTAGGTCTGGCACTGTGCAACTTTTGCACTTGCCAGGGAAGCACTTATTCCACTGAGCACTTCCAAAAGGACCATAAAAGGAAAACATTTTGATTTGATTCTGATCATCAAGGTAGCCATAAGAGTGCAACTAAAGAAATTCATGGAAGTGGACCTCCAAAACTGTTTCAGAAACTGGCAAGACTAGGATAAGTGCCTGTATAGGATAAGTGCATAAAAGGTGAAGGAGAAGCTTTATTTAAAATTGTATTTTAAAGAGGAAAGATGCAAAAAATTTAACAAGAGCAAAGACAAAAAAGGCACCATGAGACAATAAAAGTGGCACAGAATTTCAAGACAAGAACCGGAAATTACTGATGGCTGTTATGTTATAATTTTCTACCATCAAATTAATTATGCAAGCTACCAGATATAAGTATGTAAGATGGATAAAATAGTTAAAATACTAACTCTTCCTTTCCATAAGCTGAAAGGGAAACTTTTAAGGATGAATAATAGCAATGGGTCTTTTACTGTGATACTTTTTTTTTTTAATTTAAACTTTTAGGGGCTGGGGAGATGGCTCAGTGGAATAAGCACTTCCCTGGCAAGTACAAGGGCCTGAGTTCAATCCTTGGTTCCACCAAAAAATAAAATAAATTTAAACTTTTACCATATTTTTCAATCACACACACCTTATTTATATAAATGTAGCAAAACTGACAGTCCACAAACAAGGTGTTACATTTATTGTGAGTTGATTTTCCAAACCAGTGGCAAGACAAGTAAATTGGGAGGAAGAACAATCATTTCAACCAATGGTAGTGGGAAAATTCAATATCCGTATGCAAAAGAATGAAATTTCTGCTTGTCCCTCACCTCACAAAATGTAACTCCAATGGGATCAGAAACCTAAATGTAAAAGCAAAACTGCAAAACTCTTAGAATATAACATAGAAGTAAATTTTTATAATCTTATTCTAAGAAAGCTTTCTAGATATGACACCAAAAGCACAAGTGACAAGTAAATGTTGATGAGATATGTGTATCAAAAGTTTGGTTAGACTATTTCTTTCTCTTTTTTGGAAGAACCAGAGACTGAACTCAGGCCCTTGCACTTGCCAGGCAAGTACTTATTCTATTGAGCTATCTCCCCGGCACCCAGGTTAGAATATTTCTATATCTTTTCCCTATTAAACAATTTCCATCCAAAAAGGCACTAAAGCACAGGCAATAAAAGCTAGACAAATGTGATATAGCATACTAAGAAGCTTCTAAACAACATGGTAACAATGAACAGAAGGAAGAGACAACCTGCAGAGTAAGAAAAAATAGATTCAAAATATGCGTTCAATGAGGGATTAATATCCACATCATACAATGAACTCAAACAACTTCTCTGCTGATAAACAGATAATATAAGTTAAAAATGAGTATACAATGTGAAAGATATTTCTGAAAAGGAAATATACAAATGGTCATCCCATATGTGCAAAATTGTTCAGCATCAATAATCACCATGAGAAGGAAAATCAAAACCATAATTAGATATCATCCCACCCCAGCTAAAAGGGTTATGTTTTAAAAATAATAAATGCAGCAAGGATGTGAAAGAAAGGGGAACTCTTACATGCTGTTGATGGGAATGTACATTAGTATAACTATCGTGGAAAACAACTTAGAGAGTTCTCAAAAAAACTAAAACTACCTTATAACCCAGCCATTCCACTACTGGGTATATATTCAAAAGGAATGAAATGAATATGTCCCAAAAAATGCTTGAACTAAATTGTTAGCACTATGCGTAGTATCCAAGATAATGAATCACTCAAGGTAACCACTGTTGAGTAAATGAATAAAGAAAGTTTAACACGTATCTGCACACATTTGGTATTTATGATCCAATTTATAAGTGTAAAAATATTTTAATACATATTTTTACAAGGAAGATGCACGGATGTTCAATAAGCACATGAAAAGATTCTCAACATCATTTACCATTAGGGAAATGCAAATCAACATCAAAATGAGCTAACCTACAATTCCACTAAAAGGGCATAATCAAAAAGGCAGACAGTAACAAGTGTTGGCAAGAGTATGAGAAAACTGGAATCCTCACATACCATTAGTGAGAATGTAAAGTGGTGCAGTCTGTTTGAAAACAATTTGATAGTTCTTCAAAATATCAAACATAGTTATCATATAACTAAGAAATTCCACTCCTAGGACTCCACTCACAGTAGAAACAAAAACATATGTCCACAGAATTGTCCAAAAGTGAAAATAACACAAATGACCTTCAACAGAACAGTGGGCAAGTAAAATGTGATGTGCACCATGAAATGTTATTTGGTAATAGAAATAATGGAAGCTGCCCTTTTAGGTTATAAAAACATTCATAACCAGATGCTTTTAGAAAAGCTAATCTAAAGAATGTGTAAAATATGCATGAACCTTGAAAAATATGCTAAATGACAAAAGTCAGGAGCAAAGCAACCACACATTTTATTATTCTATTCACATGCTAGATCCAGAATAAGCAAGAGACACCAAGCAAAGTTGTGGTTGCCTTGGACTAAGGAAGACATAGGCAGTGACAACTAATGGGTATGGAGTTCCTTTCTGATGCAAGACAATGCTCTAATTGATTACAGTAATGGTTGTGCAATTCTGTAAACATATTCAAAAGCATTTAGCAGCACATTTCAAATAGATGGATTGTATGATAGGTGAACTATAGCTCAATCGAGCCAGTATTTGGAAATATCATGTTTAATCATTAAAATTTAAGCATGTTTGATGCTTTTCCCCACAGTCTTTTGAGTGAACCAAGATAGCCACAAAGAACTCAGCAATGCACACAAATTACCAAATCCTGGTTTCCTCCAGACCACTAAACAAACAGACATGTGAATTATTTGAATCTTTTGAATAGATTAGGTTTTCACCATGCTGCCTTGTACATCTTTGCTGTGGTTCTCTTATCTACACACACTCTCATCACTGTCCTTTCTCAGATAGGATTAGTAAATCCAAGAATGATAATAAGTGTTGTTTTTATTTTGGGCTTTGTTTTGCTCAAGCAACTCAAAAACCAGCTGCTCTTTTAGGTTATGATAACATTCACAACCAGATACTTTTAGAAAAGCTATTCTAAAGAATGTGTTATATATCAAAGGTTAACTTTATCTAGTCTTTAAAAATACAAACTGCTGGAACGTCCCCTGGAGTGCTATTATTTACAAAGGATCTTTCCCCGGCCTCTAATATTTTAATGGCTATGCTGACTGGAGGCTCTCAGAACAGGAGCTACTGTGGAATGCTGAAGAATTCCTCCCCCATGATCCTCCGCAGCTGTATTACTCAATTATTCCATTCCCATGAGCTTCCCCTTTAGGGACAGTAGTTTTTTCTCACACACATGCACACCCACACACAACTTCTTCAGGCCTAAATCCAAAATCATGTGATGAATTTAGGGAAGGAAGGACACAACGCTGAAGAAAAGAAAGAACAGGGAACCATGGGAAATAGCAATGTTTATAGTGTTGTCATGGAAACAGCCCAAATTGCAGGGCTATGGTGAGTGGATTAGAAGCTAATCAGGCAGCAGAGCCATTATTCCGTGGCTGAAGGATGAACTGAATGCATCAGAGCACACAAGAATTCAGTAAGGGTGGGCATTTCCATAATGAAATCCCTGGAGAAAGAATGAATTTCAAGTACTGTTGCCAGATAAACCATATGACACCATTAAATTTGAATTTCAAATAAAATGCATAGACTTTGTATAGCTATCAAATATTGCAAAGGATATACTTACACTAAAATAGATTTTGTTCTCAAATTTAACTGGACACCCATATCTTTATTCACAAAGTGTGTTAGGCCTAATTCCAAAGGAAGAAAGGCTCAACTGGGTGATGCGTAGTTGATGTGAAAAAGAAGAGAAACTTCAGAATATAGTAAAAATACTGTTCTTCCCCTAGCACAGTAGAAGAAAGACATAAACACCAAATTAACTCATTAAGGAATCAAAAACACAAATCTCATTTTACTAAATCTTCCAAATTTGCATAGGGATCATAAAGTCCCATAGCATGAAGGGAGTTTCTTCCAGTTTAGCAAATGAAAACTTGGACTGCAGAGTGGCAGGAGTCCTCTCTTACAAGTTGGTGACTCTCTACTGAAGATGATTCTGATACATATTGGGTGATACTTTTCACAAATATCAGTGAATGGTGTATCAGTGGGGGGTGGTATCATCAAGTGAGCAGAAGCCAGAGGTGTTACTCAATATTCTATATATACAGGGAAGCCTCCTCTAAAGACTGATTCAATCTGAAATGTCGAAAGTCCTTGGGATGAATAATACCTACACTGAGGTGAGGAGATGAGAGGAGCTTGAATGGGAAAATGACGAGTGGCACTTGCAGACAGCTGGGGTATCACAGCAGCAGCTAGATGGATGGAAAGCTGAAAGTCTAGGTGATACCACAAAGGTCTTGAAGTTCCTACATTCCTTGTCAAGTGTAAGACCCATTCCAGACACATACTAATGAGGGGGGAGGATGTGTGGTGGGTTGATAAATTGATGTCCCAAATTGTAGATGTCTCAGCATGCAACTTTCTCTTGGGGCCATACCCTTCACCTTTCTTAGTAGTCACAAAGCAAGGTCCACCCACTCCCTAGTTGTGGGATATAGTCTTGATCAGAACCTCAAGGACTTTGTGGTAGATTCCCTTGGGGCCCAGTTATATTACCTCTAATCCCTTCCTAGTGTTATGCTCAGTGACTCTGGATAGCTTTTTCCATATCCAGCCTTGGATATTATGATTGTAGCAATGCATTGAGGCATTGCTTCCAGAACCATCTCTACTGAACACACGGTGAACTGGAAGCACTTAGAAGGTTATATTGCAAGTGTCTGGAAGGTTATATTCCTTTCCACACAGATGAAGTTACAGAACTGATGGGGCTTACAATCTGAGGAGAATCTACACTTCCTCCAGTACCTATCTATGAAGTTAATCTGAGCTTTCTCTCCAAGAGGTTGAAAGAATCTTAAGACCTAGAACCCTTATGGTGCTTCCCTCCCTTCTTCATTCCTTTTTCTCTACAATTTATTTCACTGTGAATATTTCATGACCAATTTTTCCATATTAATCCTAGTCTCAAAGGCTGTACCTGAGGGACATGGCAAAAAACAGAACTCATCACACTATGTGCAAAATGTGGAAGGGAAGGACACTTGGTGCAAATGACCTGTGGTAGATTGACTATGATGTAATTGACAACCACCTATCAGCACATACACTACACTCTCTTGGGCTCTTTCCAGAGAACCAGTGCTGTGTTCCTGTGGCAGTCAGAGAACCCTTGACTTCAGAAAAAGCAGTCCATTTTCTTAGCCTCACATGCTGATTCATGATGGTTCCCAGCCATTCAAGAACTCCCATCATCCCTTGCCAGTGATTGGCTTTGGAGTATGCATGGGACCCTCTTCTGGCCAATGGAATAGAAAGGCAAATTCACTGAGGTTTCATACAGTAATATTCTCTCTCTCTCTCTCTGTCTCTCTCTCTCTGTCTCTGTCTCTGTTTTCCCTCCCCCTCCCTCCCCCTTTTCTCCCTTCCTCCCTCCCTCCATCCTTCCTCTCTCCCTTGTTCTCTCTCCCTCTCTCTCACAGAGAGTTCTGTGGAATGAAGCATTATTTTTTCCATCCTCCCATCCCCTGATGCTGACGCAAAGAAGTGATGTTTGGAAAAGCAATGAACATCTGTAGCCATGAACATAAAGTCACATGGTTCATAATATGTTGCCTAGCTCCTGACATCACTGAGTCACCAAATCAACCCAAAAGCCAAACTTCTACCTCTTAAACATATCAGATAATTTCCTTGGATTTAAGTCATTGCTAATTATTATTCTTTTGCTTGCCACATAAAAGTGCTTTGAGATGCCAGCTAATCATAGACCACCTAGGAAATTGAGAAAGAAACTGAATTCTGTAGAACTGTGCTTCTTTTGGGACTGTGAGCATGTTTCTTTTAGTTATTGATTATTCTTTATAATGATAGGGAGAAAGACATCTGTAAGGGGCAAAAGAGAAACCTACCAAGGAAAGAAACTGAGGTAAGAGACTGCTCCTCATGTAACATTAATTCTCATAGTGACACTGGCTTCAATTTCCTTATTTGTTAAGTGGAAATAATCATTCTTACCATGCAGGATCACTGTGAGAATAATTTTTTAAAAAATTGTGAATTTCTACTTCCACTTTCCTTAAATTTAAAACCCTTGGGGATGTGGTATTCTAGCCTTATCTGCAAAGAAGTTCATTGTTTTGTTACTTGGTAGTGTATAGCAGACAGTGTGCTTGAACTTGCAAATGGGAGTCCCCTAGAAAGACTGGCATCTGATCCAACTTTCCCTGGTATGTGTCAGAGTTGTGTTCAGAGGTGACAAATAAGGAGAGGTGAGGAAAGGATAAGAGATGGGCAGTAAAAAAGAGGAAACAGACAGACAGACATACAGACAGGCAGGCAGGCAGACAGACAGACAGAGACAGACCACAAGAGTGACAGAGACAGAGAGGAGCAATTTTAGGAAAGAACAAGGAGGAAGAGAGTTGAAGGAAGAGTAAACAGAGAAGAATAAGGAGGAGGAGGAGAAAGAACAAAGAAAAGCAATAAAAGAAGGTTTGTACTTGATTGAAAAACCAAAAACCTTCATGAATCTTTCATTTATCAAATATGAGTTGAATTCTACTTTATTAAAAACCAACTAAAGTGCACTAGCCATTTCCTGTCATAGAAACTCTGTTTAGCTTTTAATTTGAAATATGACACTTAACACTCAAAACGAGGAGATATTTTTGCAGTACCAGTGACTGAAGGCAGGTTTTCCACACCAAATTATATTTCTTCCTTGTTTTAATCACATTTTATATTGAGTCAGGATAGCTGACTTGCCCAGTCTGAACTCAAACTTATGATCCTTCTGCCTGCCTTCTTAGGGTGCTTACAGAAAAAAAGTAGAATTGTTAAACAGTTATCTTATTATTCCTGTTTCACAGGTGAGAAAATAAAAGCTACCAAAAG
This sequence comes from Ctenomys sociabilis, assembly GCA_004027165.1. Taxonomy (NCBI): domain Eukaryota; kingdom Metazoa; phylum Chordata; class Mammalia; order Rodentia; family Ctenomyidae; genus Ctenomys; species Ctenomys sociabilis. The sequence goes on from PVKA01000235.1 coordinate 168,143, forward strand.
TTAGATGAATGGCCCAAAGTTAGGCAGCCAAATGGGCGAACTGGGATTAATGCCAAGTGTGTCCAAGTCCAAAACCCAACTCTTAGCCTATTTTCTGCTAAATGCCACCAAAGGTCAATTATATAGAATGAAAATATGAATATAAACCTCCTAGCGCATCACGAACTCAGGTAATCATGCAAACTGTATACACTGGAGGCCCTTAATTTAAGTAAAAGAAAACAAAATGAAATGCATCATCATCATAGGCTGGAAATCCAAGCCCATGGTAGAGACAGACTGTAAATACATGCATAATTGCAATTCATGATCGTCCTTCTAACAAACTCACTGGACAGACATTGCATGCTCCCTAAGGACAGAGTCACTGGGCTGGCCAAATAGCTCAGTGGATTAAAACACCTACAAGCAGGCACAGGGGCCAGGATTCATCCCTGGCATGCTGTGCCATCCCCACCCCTGAGATAGTGATTGAGACTGGGCATGTTGGCACGGGCCTGTAATCCCATCTCTTGGGAGGCTGTAAACAGGAGAATCACTATGAGTTCGATCTAGTAGTGAGACTCTGAACATCCTATAGACCCTTCTCTAAAAAAAAATACAAAAAAATAAAAATAAAAAGTAATCATGCCTGGTATTCCAGGATGGGTGATGATTTATCGGAGAAAGAGTCTTACCAAAGAAAAAGGAAAGAGGAAAGAAATTATTTCTAAAAAGCACATAAAGCTCAATTTATTTTGAGAAAGGTAAGAAGCTAAATATATTTGAAGTAAAAATGGTAGGAAACACCATCTACTCTCCAAAAATGTTCTGATCCTACAGTGCATCAGTGACTATTCTCAGCCCCCAAAGCAGTATTTAGCCACAAAATACACATTTTTAGTTCTGATCAATTATTCTCTTCCACACACATGACAAACTTTGAAGCTCTCTATCATTTGAATGCAATTTTGTATGACTTTTCAGAATCAGTTATAATTAATGCTGCCTGAAAATATAACTTAACATACTGTAATACCCATCCATACACACATTACTCATCTTTGTGATGACAAAGAAGACAGAGGGCCAGTGAGCAAGGCTGCTGCATCTGGCCACATTTTCCTGCAAGAGTAGCTATTTGGGAAAAGGATGAAAACCCAGCTCTCTACTTCCTGAGCCCAAGGATGTCAAGGTGCTCCTTCTCTCCTACTCATTTATATCTATTGAAGAACTGGTCCCCAACTCTTCCTTTTCTGTGCAAAACCAGCATTGCTGAACAGATATCTGATTAAGAAGATAAGAAGCAAGGACTGATTTTTATCATAGCATAATGAAGTCAATGGTAGGCCTGTGATTAAGGCTGAACAAAGGATACAAGCAAAAGAAGGCTGAGAAGCATAAAATGTGACCCCAATAGAAACTGCAGAGTTACCTCCTAATAAGGAAAATGATGTTTTGATCATCTTCTTGCAAGGAAACAAGCCTGGGTTATAGTGACCTGAAAATAAACTCACTCAGATATAATGCTAAGTCAGGTAGAAAACCCAAAACAACCACTGGGGTACTACAGACTGGCTTCTATATCTGAAGTCAAATGAGTTCAAGGGCCAGGAGAAAAGAAGTTTGAAAGGTATGATTTAATTTGGGACAGTGTAGAAACTTTATCTCTACATGTGTTCTCTCACTCATTCATTTGTTCAATGGATAATCTGCGAGTTTCTATTACATAGCAGGGAATGAGCCAAGTGAAGACGGGAAAACAGACAATGAAGAATCACATCAGTTCAATTTCGCATAATGAAAAGTACATAAATCCCCACCTTTCTTTCCTAACAATTCTATCCAAATGCCAGCAAATGAATAGCTCCAGATGGAAAGAAACATGACAACTAAATACAAATCAAATCCCTCAGTGAATCTTTTGGATATAAAGGAGATTACTGAGATAAGTCAGCCAACCTTTCTGGACACGAGAACTAAACAGTAGTCATCTTGTACTAGTGGGGATTTCCTGATTTTGATATTTAGATTGTGGTCACTGTTTGTAGGAATTGCACTCGAAGGTAGTAGCAGTAATGCAGCATTATGCTAGCAACCTAGCCTCAAATGGTTTAGGGAGGGATGGGCCAGACAGATCAGCTGACCAAAGTGCCTGCTTAAGCAGGCGCATTGACCAGGTTTCGATCCCCAACGTGCCACGCCAGCCCTACAGTGCTGGCCCCAGCAGGGCATGCTGAGATGGTGAATGAGACTGGGCATGGTGGCACACTCCTGTAGTCCCAGAGTTTGTGAGGCTTAAAGCAAGAGAATCACTAGGAGTCTGACTGTAGAGTGAGACCCTGTAGACCCAGCACTAAATACAAAAAAATAAAGGTGGGGGATAGGGCAAAATTTTCTTTGTACTAACAATAAAAGATAGGGTTTTTGTAAGTTTGAATTTAGCTAAAGTAAACCTTTAGAAATAGTCACCATTAAAAATAACTCCAAATGAAACGAAAGTTTGCTTTTTAACAGTCAAACTGATGCAGTAACAGAGTATACTTTCTGTATTACTTTGTCCAGCTTAACCTAATGCTAAGCTTTAGCCAGATGCAAAATCTATGACACAATTTTTGCATGAAATGATCTTATAATCTATGGAAGAGCTAGGGCAAAAGATACCTGCTAAATCCAAGCAATTAATTCACAGTGCTAAATGAGTCATACACTCAACATAGTGGATTTTAAGTAGTTTTCACCTAGTGTTTGATGTCAGCTTACAGAGGAAAGATGAGTTTATTTTGAAGAACATAGAGAAAGGGAAATGAGCATTGTTTGCCATTTAGATGCTCACAAAATAGCAAATGGCAAGAACTTCAATAGACTCAAGTTCTAAATAGCTGTGAAGATCTAATGAGGAAATGGCTATGTTAGATATAGGCTTACAAAAGGGAACAATGGCAAAAAAGGAAGGCAGAGAACAAAGGCTGTTGGATGTGTGTGTATGTGTGTGTGTGTGTGTGTGTGTGTGTGTGTGTGTGTACTCCTGAGGCAGGGTCTCCCTATGCAGCCCAGGCTGGCCTTGAGCTCATTTTGTACCCCAGACAGATCTCAAACTTGTAGTGGTCCTCCTCCTTCCACCTCCAGAGTGTGGGAATTACAAATGTGTGTCACCACACTTAGCTTTTTTCTTTATTATAAAGGTTGGGGTCTAAGTGCCTGCCTGGCAAGTGCAAGGTCCCGAGTTTGATCTATAATACTACATGCCACAGCTGGTCCCAGAATCCTGGGTGTGCTATACTGGCCCAGAAACCTGATGTGGTGGTGCATGCCTATAACCCCATCACTTGGGAGGCTGAGACAGGAGGATCACTATGAGTCTCAACTGCATAGTGAGGCCCTGTATCCAATAAATAAATACTTTCTTAAAAAAGAAAAAAGTAGTGATACAAAATTTCAGAAAAAATAGGAAAGTAACAATAATTAATATATTGTGTATTCTCTTCAAAGTAATCGCTCGATTACAAGATATAGGCATCAAAAAATCATCAAACAATATGAGCACAAACTTTTCCTTTCAGGGAACTAAGAGAAATTGGTAGCATAACTATATTACCTATCTTCTGTGTTGGATTTTGAAATAAAAATAAACTTTGTCCTCTTAAATCTAGAGCATAGGCTAACAAACATAAAAAACCACATAATCTTTTCAGCATTGTAAGCCAGACAATTTCTGGGGCAACTACTCAGCTCTGCTAGTGTAATGCAAGAGCAGCCATAAACTACACTTAAACCAATTAGAAAAAAAAAAAAAAAAAAAGAATTGGATGCCGGGGAGATGGCTCAGCAGAATAAGTGCTTGCCTGGCAAGCTCAAGGGCCTAAGTTCAATTCCCAGTTTGGCCAAAAAACAAATAGCATGGCTGTGCTCCCCTGAAACTTGGTTTACAAAAATAGGCATGTGGATCAGATGTGGCCCGTAAGCCATAGTCTGCAGATCCATGCTTGGAGGCATCCAAGTTAACACTGATTTTGATCTCAGGTAATTTAAGGAGTGATAGTGTGCTTGAGCTAATAAAAAGATTCAGAAGGTAGAGATATTCAACATAATGGCCCCATCTCCATTTGACCCATTCTAGACTAAGACAGAGAAGCACTTAGAGAGTCAAGGGATCAGGGATTTGACCATAAAGAAGACTATGAAAATAAAGAGTGAATTTGGTGGAAATGTTGGAAAATGGGGTAAAAAGTGGAGCTATTTATAGTGTTTGGAAGGCCTAGAAAGGCCTAAAGCATTGCCAGTTTTTTGTATTTTGTTTTTAGTTTTCAAATAGTGGGTAGAAAGTGAAAAGAACTCATCTCAGAATTACTGTACTTAAATGCAAAATGACTTTATTGTGGGCAGTAAAACCCATTGATGTCCTAATACCAACATCAGGACATCAGAGAAAAACCCTCAGGATTTGTTTTTTAGAAAGAAGTGTTCATGTTGGAAATCATTGGGCCAAAAGGGAACAGTGAAGGGTGGGAACAAAGGCGTCAGGAGGTCAGAAGTGAAATGGGGATACTATTATTCTTCCCCATTCTTGCCTCTGCTGAAGAATGTCAACAGTATAAAAGCAAGCCACTAATAGACTTCAGAGGAATTTAAACTTGTCTCCAGTTCTTGGAAAACAGAATGCAATTTGCAGTGCATCATGTTAACTACTCTTGTTATTAACAGAGTGATATTAAACAAAAACTCAACAGTTACTTAATAGTTTTGGAGAATTGCAAGCCAAGCATTGTATACCTTTATGATAAAGTTCTATACTGGGAAAAGTGATTAAAATAAGAAAACCCTCACAGAGCACTAATACATATATTATCAACCATATTCTGTGTGTATCAGGCATTTACACGAGAGCTAAACAGATCTAAGGACTTAAAAACACAATTTAGTAGGGGAAAAAACCTTTTAGACTTGTCTTGTAATAGTCAATAATATATAAACCATGCATCCATTCAAGTAAATGTAGTTGTTTTAAAAAGAGGTAGAGACCACTACATGAGGTGTAGCCATGCATGTTAAGAGTTTACCCAAGATTTCCCTTAAGTCGAGTTTAGACCTTCTTCATGTTGTGTCACTCTTTTCCACTATGTGGTAAAAAAATGGAAAGGGCCACCTATGTGGTTACCATTTCCTCTAGTATTTGAGATTGACCTGGACATGCTGAAAACAACAAAACCATAGCCATCCCTGGTTCCCAACTGACCACTTAAAACAAAGTTGCCTTCTGACCTAGACTACACATGTGGAGCCATGAGGCAGAGGAGAAATGAGTCTGATTTTCCTTTAAGCCACTGAGACAAGGAAGCCTCTGCTAGAAATTTAGTCCACTCTAACTTATATTTATTCTATAACATCAAAAGTATACTATATAGTATATATCTTTAGATGCACTGAAAAATGTTTGCAAAGCAACTCAATAAATTCAATGGTTATTTCATAGGAACCAATGTGGCAAACAGGATATAAATGTATTGGGTGGAATCAAAGAGTAACTAAGGAGAATTTCCTAATTCAGAGCTTATTCCAGACATGGGAACCAGGTTTTGTGAGCTGATGCCTGGGAACAGCACTCTGAATCTGTTGAGAGAGATGTGGTACAACAAGGGAATTTTTAAAACTATATTTGGTACAGGGTCTCACTACTCAGCTCAGACTCATAGTGATCCTCCTGTTTTCAGCCTCTCAGTGCTAGGACTACAGGCACATGCCACCACACCCAGTCTTGGTGGCCAACTTGGCATGCCCAGGGACATGACCAGAGCAGCATGAAGTGCCAGAGAGCAAACCCCAGTCCCTGTGCTCTGCTAAGCAGGTTCTTAATCCAGTGAGCCATCTTACTGGCCCAACAAGAGGATATTCATGGTGGCAACATAGCAGAGTTCAGCAGGAGTTGTAGGTAGCAAGTGTCCACAGGTAGAGTTTCCTTACCTGACTATCCCTTGGTGTGACTATGCTCTCAATTGCCAATAAGGTAAGATATAGAAAAAGCAACAGATTCTTGCAGGTATCTGGACCCTATATAAGTTGGCAGAGAGCTGTTTCAGCTATGAAGACCAGCTCTCATGGTAAAAAGTATTTCACCACTGCGAAATGGATTAAAGATGTATGCAATTATAGCACAACCTGGGTTCTACAGTTGAAAGGAGAAATATTTCATAAAAATCTCATCATACTAACTTAAAAGGATGTGTAACATTTCCCATAGGAAACTGAATGCTATTCCTTCAGTTAAGTCTTAGATCTTAGCCTGAGAATACAGGCCTCTGCCATTGAATCATGTTTGTTATAGACAGAGTAGCATCCTGTGTGCTGTGGAATATTTACCAGCATTCCTAGACTCTATCCAAGACTTTCCAGTACCACAGTCTCCTCCTTCATTGTGTCAATCAAAAATATCTCCAGAACTTTCCAGATGCCCACTAGGGGAAAGCCCTTCCTTGTCATCCAGGTTGAGGACCATTACACTAAATTAACTACTAAAAATTTCTGCTTTCTCTCTGACATGTTTTCTGTTAAAATCCCACAGAATGGTCAGGTCTTTGGGGACACAGCAGAGCCCTGGTTCTGCTGGTTAATATGCCTGAATAAGTTTTACAAACTTGTGGCTGACACAAAGCAGAGCATTACAGTAATTAATGGGGATTTTAGAAGCAAGATTCAGAAGGCCATGGCAAATGGGTTTAATAAATATGACTATTGGAAAAGGACAAGTGTTAGTTTATTCACTTGAGTCCACTGAAAGCAAATTCTAAACTGAGAGGGTAGCAATTTTACATCTGCAAGTATGTAAAGAAGTTCTGCAAGGACTGCAATGCTATTGTAGAAAGAAGCCAGTACTTTTGGAAGGCAGTTCATGCAAACTCCAGGCAATCAGCCAAGTTGGCTGGTAGTGTGCTTGCCTGTGGGAGATCGTCATCAGGCACTTGGAGGCCTCATAGCCCAAGGTGCTAAAGGGCAAGGATCCTGATTGGATTACAGAGAGATTGCTTTGAAATCAACCTACCATTCTGTGTGTACTCACCAGGGGACTTTGGCCAAAAGGGTAGGATCCGAGGTAGTTCAAAGGCTCACACTATAGCCTATTTTTAACTCCATGATTATCTTTGCTCATGTAAAGAATGACTTAGATGTTTGGAAGTTAAGGATTAGAGTTAATCATTCTTGTATGATGAACAAAAAAGACAAATTCTATAGATAACAGAGTTGAGAATAAGGATATTATAACTAGCTTAAAAATTTGAATTTATTTGGAAAATACTGCAGTAAAGGTAAGCATAACAATGTGAATAACTTCTGGCAGCTTCAGAACCTATACATGCATTGTGTTTGCTCAATATTATTTGAGCCAACAAAGATTCAATGACATCATAGCTCACAAAATAAATGAACATCTCAAGTGTGGAGAATAAGGATAAGAGGCAAGAAATGAAGGCATCATGGAACACAGGGCAGTATAGGTAGTTGACCCTGAAGAAAATCTGCCTTTCAGTTACTGGTGCAGTTGTACATGCCTATTGCCCCCTAACAGTGAGTTCTCAGCATCTGCCTGCCCTTGCCTTTCCTTGTTGACAAGGCCTTAGCTCCCACCAAGGCCAAAAATGCTAGATACAAACCTTTACTATCTGAGACTTGCTGCAGTATGCATATGGCCACATCACCAAATTCTGATAGGTGACACCTGAAGGGAAATGTGGAAGGGGACTTCGGAGAGATTTTCCTTTCAAAATAACAAAGGTATAAATACCTCCCCTTGTTCTCTTGAGCATATCCCTGTCTGCACACAACATCTGACAGTACCATAGCTCCCTATCAATATGAGACATCCTTGCTTCAGGCCGGAGAGATGAAATTTATCTGGATACTTAGTATAGTTGTGCCTCTGATCTAACCTTGGAATTGTGTTCCAGACTTATACCTGTGATGTTGGGACTCTAACTGGAAACTGAGACTCTAATTTGTTGCCTTGGGCTACTCTACTCAACCTGCTTCTGACAAATAGATACAGAAGAGTGATGGGGCATCACATCTGCAGTTGTAATTATTTGTTGGCTTGTTAGCTCGCTGTGCTATTGCCTTCCCAGCCTGCATGCTTTGATACAGTGCATACCCACATGGGAGAGGCCTGTATGGCAAGAACCTGGAGGCAGCCTATAGTCAACTGCCAGTGGAAAACTGCGGCTCCTTGTCAAACAGCTTCTCAGTAACTGAATTTTGCCAATAATCGGAGAGAGCTTGTAAATAGGTCCTCCTTTCTGCAGCAGAGCCTTCAGATAAGACCAGATCAGGCTACACCCTTAACTGCAGCCTCCTATAGACAGTGGAGCAGATGAATCAGCTAAGCTGTGCCTGAAATTCTAACCACAGAAACCATAAAATGAAAAGGTAGTGTAGTTTTGAGACAAAGAGTTAGTGATAATGTGTTACATAGTAATAGCTAACTATAGCAATGTTTGCGTGAGATAAAAATGTTCACGCTACTCATACAAAATTCAGTTACATATTCTGTTTCATGCATCCCACAGTAGCCTAGATGATGTACAGGGAGCTCTCTTATGCAAATAATATTTTTCTATGTTTGTAATATTTCATTTTTAGAATGATGAGCTACTGCTTATTACAAAATTTATTATCTTATATATGGTCTATTGTCAGAATCAAAGCAGGCTTTACTGTGCTAACCTTATATTCAAATGAATAAGTAAGACACAGAATTTTCATGAGCTCCTCATTAACATTGACATTTGGGGATGATTCATTTCAGTTAAACGCATTCTAATTACCTTGAACTAGCAAAAAAGAATGATTGTACTTATTAATAACATTTTCACAGCATTCTTAAGCAAACAGACATTTTCTACATTTCATTTTCTTATTAAAAATCAAACCATGGAGATGGAATCCAAGCCTGCATTTTTTGACCATAAATCCATCACAGGATCCTAGGGAAATGAGCTGTCAAATTAAATTAATATTGCTAATGCTAATATTTGTATGCATACACACATATGTATCTGTGTGTGTGCGTGTGTGCATGTGTGTGTGTATGTGTGAGTGTTTGCTTTAATAAATTTAGTAGAAGGTGGGTTCAGTATTGAAATAGTTATTCATTATCTGTATAATTCACAATACAGAAATCTGTCTACCATGGACCTGGGAGCATCTTTGAACTGCCCAGTTTGAACTTCTATCAAACTTTGGACCTACCAATTTGACATGATTTTCTCTGGAAAACCTGCTTCATTTCTCTGCCATGGGTACATATGGTACTAATCTGAGGATCATCAGACCATCTTTCTTTATCTTTGACTTCAGCTGCTCTTGGAAGAAAAATAAACTTCTCTTATGTAGTCCAGCCAGTCAGTGGTATTTTGTTATAGCAACCTAAGATGGCAAAGATAGAGTTTATGAGAAATTTTCCCCTTGGTTGGTCATAGTGTAAAGTATAAAATTTTAGAATTATGTTTCTCACCTTCTGATATTTTTTCACTTTAACATACAAGGTAATAATGTTCATGTGCATAATAATCTCCTGTGAGGATACAGTATCCAAAGGCATACATAATTACCTCCAATCTCTTTGTCTGGTAATCAAAGTAGCATGCAAAGATGAGTCAGTGTGTCATTTTTGTTTATGTAACCTTGGCTTTGCTTGACTTTCCTTATGTAAATTATATTATATCATAACTTGAACCTATCCACATTGACACATATCAACCCACTTCACTTATTTATTTTAAAATATAATTAAAATGAGCACTTAGTATATACGCATAATACTTGATACATTTGAACCTCTGTTGCTTGGTGTGTATATGTTTAGATTTCCATGTCTTGTCAGATTTTGAAGCTATTCATCATTACTCATCTTTGTTGTGCCATTTTCACTGTTCTGAAATTTATTTAACCTGATATTAACACAGCCATTCCTTTGTATTTAATATTTGCAAAATATTTCCCTTGTCCTTTGGCTTTTGATTTACCTTTTCCATTACATTTAATAGATTTCTTCTTTAGAGCACACACTAAGGACATGTGATTCATTCTCTCTTAACTTGCATATTTAGGTTATTGTTCTTTAACATGATTTATATGTTAGGACTGGACGAAACAATGGAAAGAGAAAATATACACACAAATACATGCTTCACCCTTTTAGTCTTCTAACACATTGACATAATGTATTTAAGTCAATTACAATATAAATGGTGGAGAGTAAAGAAATACAGAAAAATTTAAAAAGTTAAAAGGTTACTAACTTCATTTGCACTGATACAATTATGGTGTCAGTTACCTAGGTTCAATTATTTAGCACTTCAGAAGCTGACTGAGAAAGCACAGAGACAGCTTAAATTTTTTTTAATGTATTTAGTACAGAGTTTGCAGGGTCTCACTACACAGATCAGACTCACTGTGATCCTCCTGCTTTCAGTCTCCTAAGCACTGGGATTACAGGCATGCACCACCACATCATCTCAGTCACCATCAGTGGGCCCCAGGGAAGGGGCCGGCACAGCACACCAGGGATCAAACCCCAGTTCCTGCATCAGCCCAAGGAGGCGCGTTAGTCTGCTGAGCTATCTGGCCAGCCCTGAGACAGCTTAAATTTAAAGACAAACAAAATGAAATCTAAAAATAGGACAGCTCAAAGAAACTACAGGAAGGAAAAACAAGGTATGTAAAAAAGAACAAAACATAAACAAATCCACTTTACTTGTTTTTACTGAAACTATCTAATAATTAAATTTGCTTATTCTCATACAGCTATATCTTTTTAATTCCTTTCCATCATTATGAATGATGCAATAAATATTGTCATACAGGAATATGATGATTTCCCAGAACAGTGATGGTAAACCTTTTAGAACTTTCAATGATGATGAATTGCTGGCTGTGGCGTGTGTGCCATAGGTTCACCACCACTGCATTACAGTGTCTAGTCATCCTCTGGTGTTGCTGGGGGTCCGTGCCCATCATCAGAACAGTGACCAGAAGACACCAAGGTTGGTTGATGATAAGGCCTCTTACCTATAATTGCATAGCATTTACAAAGCCTACACACATCCTTCAATATGCTTGAAATCATCTCAAGATTATATGGAATACCAAATGCTGTGCACATAATCATTATACTATAATATTTGAAAATGACAAAAGTCTACTCACATTCAATGTGGATGCAACTGTTGTTTAGTCTTTTTCTATATATATATATATATATATATATATATATAGAGAGAGAGAGAGAGAGAGAGAGAGAGAAAGGACAGCAGTAGTAAGATACATACATATATATGTACTGTATGTTGATATATATAGTAAAATTAATGTATATTATATAGAGAGTGAGAGAGGAGAGCAGTAGTAAGATATATATATATATATATATATATTCATATACACACTGTATAGAAATGATATAGATAGATATATACATGTAGATACAGATACAGAGGGATGTAGAGATGATACAACTCAGTGCAAATGTACAGGTTGATTCCCCAGTACCACCAAGGACAGAATCACTTCGCAGTTCTGAAAGGCTGTTTTTTTGTCTCACTATTTCTTTGCTTTGACAGTGTCTCATTATGTACTTCAGGGTGGCTTTTAACTTATAGCCTAGGATAGCCTCAAACTCATGGCAATCCTTCTGCCTCAGCCTCCCAAGTACTAGACTTACAGGTGTACACCAATACTTCTGGCTCAAAAGCTATTTTTATTATTGAAATAAAGTACTTCTACATATATAGAAAAGGTGACCCTAGTTTGTCTTCTCAAAGTTTTGGAACCATTTCCTAAAAGAGGAATTTCAGAAGCATTTTAGCATAAACAAACTGCATTGGGCCAGTGTCTCTACAACTTGCTATAAAGATTTTAAGAGTACTGTCTAGTGAAACACTTCTCTCTTTACTGACTCAGCAGTAAAATAGCATCCCTGAGTGAGATGTTTCTGTTGTAATATTTTCTGACTTGGTCTACAGAATCCCAAAGGAAAACTAAAACACAAGCAAACCAGGTACTTGGCATTTTGAGTATTGGCTATTTTATTGATTAATCATTTTTCTCCTAATGCATTGAGTCAAATCATCTTTTGGGGGGAGCCATAACTTTAGTGTTTATACTTGTATTTCAGATCATTTGTCTTTGGCCAGACATGCATTTGACCTGAAGATTTTTGTAAATTTACATTATGAAAATATTTCACCAAATTCAGCAAGCAGAGTTTCCCTTTCTTCTAAACACATCGTAGACTATTTTCTACTAAACTCACTTAAATTTAAAATAGTATTTCTGGGATCCACTCTTTTCCTTTCACAAGCAAAGTGGTGTCTCCCCTCCTTCCTCCTGAAATCCCACAGGACTTGCAATACCTACAGATCCTCTAAATCCCCCCCACTCCCAGTAAGTCTTCTATAGACAGCAAACTTTCTCTAAATTTAAGGTGTTCAAAACTGACGTTTTTCCCACACCTCCTTGGTACCCTTGGCTTTAGGGTCTCTGTCCTCTGATTCTCAGGGTTAATGTTCTAGTTTGTCATCCACTATATTCATGATCCCTAAAGGGATTATGATTCTACCTTCTCCCTGGCACTGCTTAGTGCAGATAGGAAAAGAAAGGAACAGGATAAAGCTTTGCACTTGGACAAGGGTCATCTTTACATTTGGAGGCACCTGGGTTTGCCAAGTGTGACTTCAGCTGGAAACTATCATGAGATATGAAGACTTACAGAGCTTTGTTCTGTGCTTTTATGACTGTGTGTATCAGCTTTCTTCTGAAAGACAGATTCAGATGCCTTCGTTCATGTGCATTGTTCTATTTATTTGCTTAATTTTCTCATTGGAAAACTGTTGCTATTTTCCAGCAAAGACTCTACTATTGGTGGTTTATCTCAAGAAGGGTTTAAAACACCTAGTCATATGAAGAAAATTCTCTGTGTGTGACTTTACAAAACAAAAGTACAAGGCCAGCCAAATAGCTCAGTAGATGAAAGTGTCTGCTTAGGCAGACACAGGGGTCAGAGGTTGGATCCTCAGACTGCCATGCTGGCCACGCCCCCAGGGCACACTGAGACAGACTGAAACTGGGTATGGTGGTGTGCACCTGCAGCTCCAGCACTTGGGATACTGTAAGCAGAAGGACCACTCTGAGTCTGATCTACACAGTGAGACCCAATAGACCCTGTAGACCCTGTCCTAAATACAGAAAGAGATGAAAGTGCTTTAGTGGCCACTGAGAGTCACATGGCTCACCTTTTATCCTGCACAGTCAGTTAGTATATTCATGGTCCCTTGCTCTATTTGGAAGGTGCTTTCCAAGACACTCCATCATATACCTCTTTCATGCATGGGATCCCGCTGCCTACTGACTTGCTTGCTACACTGTACTCCACGAAGTACAAAATAATAAAATCCCATAACTTAAGTTGCAGAAGCAAAGAGACATACATTTTGCAAAACAAAGTTACTAGTGCAGACAGTCTCAAGTACGTTTGCTTTTTTTCACTTTTCTGTGGCCCAAAAGCAATATATCATTCAATAAAAACTGTACTTCAAATATTAACTTTTCACCTTATCCAAGGCTAGCAATATATGGTCAGATCCTCTCTCAAGATTCTGAGCAGGGACAGTGAGCTGCAGCTTCTAGTAAACACTATATGGTCAGCAAAAAAGCAATAAACTCTACACTGTGTTGTGTTGCTAAGAATATTAAATGCATATTGCATTTAACATGTGTTCAACTTCCTATAAGTTGATTAGAATATTAATCCACTGTAAATTAAGAAGCATCTGTATACTATCTAGAAAAATGATATCAAATAATTGAGTATTTTTGATGGAAGTTATAGCATCTATAGTTAAGTTCAACATGTAATCATAATGAGAACCCTATCTTTCAAGCTAAAATTCTAATGCATACACATAATTTAGTTGGAATATAAATATTAATAATGTAACATGATACACGAAATGTCCATGAGAACATCCTCCTGAACAGCTGAAAAGGAACAGCAGATAATGTTGGCATGGATGTTACAGATCCTTGAATCAATACAGCGGTAGGTAGCTTGGTTCTCCAAAGGGCTGGATTAGTTAAATTTTTGGTTAAGTGAGCCATACAATCAATTTCACAGCTCAGCTCTGCCTTTGCTACAGGAAAATAAACATAGACAATATATGTTTGTGTTTCCATAACATTTAAATTTTAAAAAATAAGCCTTTGGGCCATGGGTCTAAAATTTGCCAATTCCTACTCAACACGTTGTCATTAAGAACATAAATTGGTACAAGCAAGTAGGAAAACTAATGCTGAGTTGTATGTGTGCTTATGTGTACAATAAGCCTCAGTGATTCCATTTCTATGTATATGCACATGGAAAAACATGCATACACAAACATACATGCACAAAATTGTACACCAGTGTGATATACAATATTGGAAAACTAGAAATAGTTTAAATAGTCATTAATAGTAGAATAAGTAAGTTGTACAATTTTCATAAAGTGGAATATTATTCATCCATTAAAATGAATAACTGACAGCTACATGTAACAAGCTGGAAATATGTGAAGGCCCAAATCAAAAGAGTATATAATGTGTTATTACATTTATATAAAGTACAAAACTACTCTATGTGGGTAGAAGTTGGGACAGTTGTTACCTTTGGCAGCTAGTGGTAGATAACTGTTGCAAAAGGAGACCTAAGAGGTTTCAGGGGCTCTGTTTTGGTGATTCGCTATTTCTTCCCATGGGACTAGCTACACAGATAAACTGACAGTAAACATTACAATTTCTATGGTTTTCTACTGCATTTATGGGTCAGTAATGGTTTTACAAATAAAACCCAAGAAGACTTATTCAATTATCCACACAGTTCAAATTCCATTTCCTCACTGGATTTTCCCCTGGTGGCTTGAAACAGAATTAATCACTTTCACCCCAGAACTGCCATTAGTACTCAGTGCACTAATTCATGCTTACTTACATGCCTTATTTCCAAGGTTAGATGGGTGGAGTTTGAAGACAGGGACTGTGTGTCAATCACCTAACACACAGCCTGATTCAAAGGAAAATAGAAAAATGCTACTGAATGACTTCAAAGACTGAATGTTCATCAATCAGAAATGTTACTGTGAATTGACTACTCTTTAGCATTGATCATAGGCTCACTGGAGTCCCTTGAAAATCCAGGCAAAGATTCCCAGACCTTGCCTCATCTTCAGAAATACTACCATTCTTGTTTGATAACAAGCAAGAACAATGTCCAGATTTGTGTCTTTTACAAGATCACAGCTAAAAATTTTCCTGTTTTCTTAAACAGTGCTCCATATATAAAGCACTTTGAGATATCTTGCACCTTGAATTCAGTTGCAGGCCAAAAAGGCTAGAAAATCAGAATTCAGTTAAATGTTCAATGCTAACAATTAGTAAACTTAGTCATGGTAGGACTCACAATGCGCATTTCTGATATGTATATTTAGTTTCAACTCTAATTTTATTTTTAATTGTCCTTATTATGCTTACTTTGTTAAGATTTCATGGAAAGCAAGTAGAGAATGTATATTCAAATCATGATTTATGATCACAATGCTATTGAAATTTTGGGTTAGACAGTTCGTTCCTATGGGGCTGTCCTGCATGCTGTGAAATATTTAACAAAATTCCCAACTCCTACCCATTAGATGCTAATAACACCACTCTCCACAAACACAGTTATGATAACCTAGTTCTCTGGTGGGCAACATAACCCCCAGTGAAGGACCAATACCTTAAATACATAAATATTCTAGAACTCTTTCATGTCTTCCTAGCTAAACTTAGTCACTAAACATGTATACTTCTCAAATAATGCAATGCAAAGAATTGATTAAAACTGGAACTTTATCTTCAACTATATATTGCATGCAAATAAGGAGGTCATTTGCCAAACAAGGAACACAGAGAGAGAGACAGAGACATAGAGAGACACAGAGAGATGGAGAGATGGAGAGAGAGAGAGAGAGAGAGAGAGAGAGAGAGAGAGAGAGAGAGAGAGTACATAAAAGCATAAAAGCAGGGTAGAAACCCAGGCAGGGAGGAAGGTGATTTCTTGACTTCATGCTTTTCTGGATATTCTCCATCATATGGAAAACCTGAACTAGCAGCCATCAGCAATGTTAGAAGGGTATTTTGATGTCACACTGAATGCATCCTAATGGAAAGAGTAAATTCAACATTTAGAGGGTACCCTTTTGCATATTTCTCCTCTTCAGCCCTGAAAAATGAAGGCACCTAGAAGGATGCTTTGGGTAGAGGGTAGAAAACTGACTGAGATCTGGATGGATTTTATTAAAGAACATGGAAACTTCACTGAATTTTTCCTCATCAAGGAATAGCATATGAAGGAAAAAGTGATGGAGCCCAAACCAGCCAACCGCGACATCGGTAGTAAGCAGGGCTGCCAGTGTCAGGGCGGCAGCCAGAAGCACATTACATGGCCCTCGTTTCTTGCTTGGGTAAGTCAAATGTTTAAATGCACAGGCATGAATTTGAAGCACTGTGCTATTAATGAGTGTTAGAACACAGAAGAGCTTATGTAGCAGTTACAATAATCCTAGGAGACATAAGAAATCCAAATCCAATGCCTCCTCCTCCTTGAAATCTCTGATTCCTCTGCCTTGCTCTAGGTCAGAAGAATCTAAATCTTCTCTTTAGCTCACTACCTTCACTTTTTGTCCTCAGTGTCATCTCCGTGTACACTGTGACTCCCCACTCTAGAACACAATGTCTTGCTCATCTTTGTTTTCTCCACTGTTTTTAATCAAGCATAGAGTCTTGTCAGACTCAAAAATGTTTGCTTAATTGAGCCTGATCTATTAATGTACTCTGAATTCCTACTGGTTATGCTAGAGAGTTGGTCGACTACTAAAAGCCTGCTCCCAAGGGAGTAGGAGTTCCTGAGAAGTATCTGGAGGTTTGTGACTCAATGTCCTTCTCAAGAGGATCGTGAGTATTTATGGCAGGCAGAATGAGCAGAGGACTGCTCTTTGCAAGGTGAATGCTTTCCCTGCTCTTTCCACAGTGTGAACATAAAGTGGCAGGGCAGCTTGGACAGTCGTTCCTATAGGGCACATATGAGTGTGGATTACACACTCCATTCTCAGGGATTTGAAAATAAAGAGCGTGTGCGCACATGTGTGTGTGTGTGTGTGTGTGTGTGTGTGTGTGTATGTAGGTGAAAGGGACATTTTTTTCCTCTCTTGTTTTTGTACCAGCAATTGAACTCACAAACTCATGCTTGCCAGGCAGACACTGTTCCCCTGAGCTATATCTCTAAGAAAGGGATAATTGTGTCTAAGATTGCTACACTTTTACGGCAATGAAGTTTACATTTGTGTCGTTGCAAAAAAGAAGCAGTTATTTCCAACACAACAATCAACAGTGCTGAGGTTGAACAACCTGGGTCCAGAATACACACACACACACACACACGCACACACATTTATATTCACATTTATATACAGAGCCTCATGATATGAGTTTGGGGTGGACATCTGCACAAATGAAACTTCTGTAGGGACAGTAATTTATACCCCTGTGGTCAAGGAGGACAGAATGAAAGGCCACAAATCACCCACTTTTCCCGAGGTTGCGTGGTCCCTCAGCCAGCACTAGCTGCCACACCAGGCAGGGAATGTGGAATGACAGGGGCCTCAACCAATAATTCTCTGGAATGCCCTCAGGCCAAATTCTTTCACTCTTTGGGAGCAGCCACCACTGATGTTTTCCCACTCTTCTGATCTTTGAATATGTAGAGTCATGAATGTGTCATTAGACAAATCTCAGTGATTTCAAAATTATTTCCTCCCTTGCTCAATGCTCAGGACTGAAACCACCTCAAGGCAGTCCTGTAAGCTTCTGGATATAATACCTCTTTCTGTTTCTCTCATTTTTACTTTCCTTCTTCTTGAAATATTTGTGGTCATTCCTTCTTCACTTCCCACTAAAATAAGACCTTTTATTTTAAACCACAAACAATGAAATCCAACAGCATTGTCCAATGTGCTTTGAGAAAGATAAGGGATCTTTCTTTTCTATGAAGAAGTCAAAATATCCTTATTTGCAGATGACATAATCCTTTACATATGTGATTTAAAAAAATCCTCCAGAAGATTCTTAGAACTCATAAACAAATGCAGCAAAGTGCCAAGATACAAAATAAAGACAGAAAAATCAGTAGTGCTCCTATATGGACAAAATGAACCCTCTGAAAAAGAAATCAGGAAAACAATTCCATTCACAGTAACTTAAAAAATTAAGTATTTCAGAATTGACTGGACCAAGAAAACAAATGACCTTTATGTTAAAAACTGTACTGCTCTGAAGAAAACAGATTGAAGAAGACATAAGAAAATGGAAAAGCAAAAAAAAAAAAAAAAAAAAAAGGAAAGGTATTCCCTGTTCTAGGATAGCAAGAAATGGTATCATTAAAATGTCCACATTATGAAAAATGATATACAGATTTACTGCCATCCCATCAAAATACCATCAGTTTTATTTTCACAGAACTAGAAAAAAATAATTCTAAAATGGATGGGATAGCAGAAGAGGCCCAGAATAGCTAAAGTAATAGTGGGCAAGCAGAGCAAGGTGAGAGTATCACAATCCCAGACTTCAAGCTATAGTACAAAGTCACAGTAGTGAAAACAACATAATCCTGGCACAAAATACTGGCACATCGACTAATGGAGTAGAATAGAGGACCCAGAAACAACCCTAAGCACCTTCATATATTTGATTTTTTACAATAGGGCCAATATTATACATTAGAGAAAAGATATCCTCAATAACAAATGGGGCTGCCAAAACTGGTTATGTACATTAAGAAGAATGTATGCTGGTCCAAATACTAAAATCAAATAAAATAAGATTAAACCTATATATACAAATGAAAACACCTCCTCTACTGGAAAAAAAGGTGAAACTCTTGATGTTATGTGCATAGGCAAAGGCTTAGGGAAGAGAGCACTGTCACACAGGAAGTAACACCAAGAATTAACAAATGGTATTATATCAAATTAAAAGTCTTGTATACATCAAAGCAAACCAACAGATTGAAAAAGCAACTTACAAAATAAGAAAAGGCATTACCACCTATTACTCAATGGAGGACTACTATCTACAATATATAAAGTCTCAAAAATAGTTAGCCCCCCAATGGAAAAATCAGTGAAAAAAAGGACAGCTGAAACACACACTTAACAAGAGAAGAAATACAAATGGCCAATAAATACATGAAAGTATGTTCAACATATTTGCCACTAGTAAGTTAAGTCAAAACTGCACTGAAATCTCATTTTACATGAATGGGAACATCTATTATCAAGTATTCAAATAACAATGAATTCTAGTGAGGTTGTGGGGGAAAGGAAACCCTAAAACTTTGTTGGTGGGAATGTAACTTACTTTGGAAATCAGTAGGAAGGTTTCTCATAAAACTAAAAATTGAAGTTCCATTTCATGCAGCTGTACCTTTCATGGGTGCCTTCCTGAAAGAACAGTCATCACACTCTGGTGAGGTATGCATGATCATGAGAACAGCAGCCAAATTCACAATAGTTAAATCACGAAAGAGGCCTGTCCATCCATCAGCAGGTGCCCAAATAAAGAAAACGGGCTATTTATGCACAATATAGTACTACTTGGCCATTAAGAAGGATAAGCTTGAGTCATTTATAACAAAGTTGATAATTGGCTTGTTTGTTTGCTTGCTTGCTTGGTTTGGAGCAGGGTTTCACTGTGTAGTTCATACTGGCCTTGAGCACACTATGTAGCCCAGGTTGACCCTGAACTTGTGGTGTTCTTGCTGCCTAAGCCTCCCCATTGCTGGGATTACAGGAGTGTGCCAACATGCCCAGCTTATGTAGATGGATGAGATCATAATAGTGCAATAGGTTAGTCACAAATGATTAAATATTGCCTGGTTTCTGTAACACGACAGACATGTAATATAAATAATTTAGATAGAAAATAAAGAACCATGCTAAGAAACAGGATGGTAGGCTCTGTACAGATGGGAAAGGGATCTGGAAAAGGAGGTATAGGGGACAGCGTGGCGCAGAGAAAAAATGATGATGGTGTAATTTATGTAGGTAACAAATTCCCAAGTTCAATATAATCACCATGTATCACAAACATCTGCTAATAAAAATATTTTAAAAGAAACACTGTACAATGAGATGCAAACATTTTTAAATGAGAGAACTAAAAGGATAGGCAAAATGCTACTGATAGTTATTATGAATTGTTACTATTTTGGCCCTCCTTGTGTTGTCTTGATTTTAAAGCATTAATATTAACATTTAAAAAACCCCAGGATTTACAGTGCATCATAATTGGGTAACTGTCTGATACTCTTCTAGACTGTGAGCCTTTGAAAGGGAGACTTTCTTTGCTCATTGCTTTGTTCCCACTTTTTCCTATATGATACATGATCAAAAAGGGTTTTTTTTTGTTTGTTTGTTTTTTTTTTTTTTTTTTGGTGTGTGTGTGTCTTTAAAGAGAATAAAAAGCATTGGAAACAATGCAGAATTTCAAAAAGCAAGATGATAGGAATTCAACAACAGTTGTTATACTGCATAGTGTTGTCTTTAGAGTAGTTGTTCAGATTACCAGATATAAACATGCTAAATTAGTCAAAAAATGAAGTAATAACTGTTCCTTTCAATAAACCAATAGAAATTAGTGGTAAAATTACCTTAGCTATTTTGAGTATGAAATATATGTATATATTCAATTAACTCTTTCTTTTCTCCTTTTCTTCACCCCAGTTGTTTTTTCCTACTGAGCAGTTTCTTTCCCTTTCATAGTATCTATTATATCTTTGGAAGAGATGTTTCTTTTTCAGCCTGGAATAAATCACAATGCAAATCTAGTCTAAGTGCATGGAGCTAGAAGTGGAAGCAGGTCCCTTAGAGGGCCATTACAGAGGAACACTGAAGAGAAGGAACAGTTTGTGGCAGGCAAAGAAAGGAGAGCAGCAAAGCGCTAAAGTAGCAAATGACCACAACAAACCTCTTTCTGTCCCCTACTTTTGATCCAGGGCACCAGGGTGGGTCACCCTTAATCCTAGCATGGCACCATGGATCAGTCCCAGGGTCACATCTTTAATCCCTGCTTCACACACTCTTGATCCAGACACCTCCAAAAAACCTACTATGACTGCATAAGGCTTTGGGGGAACATCTAGGTACAAGTGTAATACCTCCTGTACAAGTTACAAAAGAAACTCTGAATGTATCCATAAGCAGAGTATGACTCTAAAGTTGTATAAGATATACGTAAGCTAGAAAAATGATTTGTTCTCATGTGAAATTCTAATTTAGCTGGGTGTCCTGCATCGCAACACTAAATCAAACACACTTACACATGGTAAATACTCAATAATGCTTTCCTCTTGAACTTTGGATGATTTCTTTAACAACTTGGCTGTTTTGATGTTTGAGAAACATTTTCTCAAATGTTTTTCTAATTTTGTTTACATGGATGAAAGCATTTTGCAGCTCTCAATGTTAACTTTTTTGCTATTTAGAAAACACTTAAATTGTGGACACTGTGCATCAGACACAGTTCTGGGCACTTCACGAATTAGATGTGATTATTTCCCCTTTGTACCGGCCAGTCCCAGAGATGAGGCAGTGTGCCAAAGTACCATAGCCATGGGAAAGAAGGGTAGGAATCTAATAGCCATGGGCTGTCTGGCTCCAGGGTCTCTTCCTCAACCACAATTAAAGGTTTTTCTACTAAACGTATCAGAAGAAGTTTTAGCATATCTGTGGCTACAAATACCATCGATATCAAAGATAAAAGTGCACTTCCTGATAGGTGGCACTCAGTATTGCACTCATGGATGTACTTACTGATATATACTTTCATGTACTCAATCAGGAAAACAACAATAACATTAGAGGACCGCCACTCTGTCCTGACCCTTTGGCCCCCAAGTTCTTTGGAGTTGCCTCTACTGAAGAAAACCTTAGCTCCTTATTGTAGAGGTCATATTTCACCAGAAGCCCCAGGGAGACCATCTAGTGGAACTTGCAAAGTAGCTCATAGCTAATAAAGCAGTACTCATTCCACACATAGCTCTTGAACAACACCTACTTTTTACCTTTTTACACAGAATATGTCAAAGCTCCAAAGTTGTCAAATAAAGAAATTATCCAGATTTCTAGTGTAAAAAAAACACTGAATATTTACCTGCCATAAGTATGGGTAAAGTTATCAGGTTTAGTAACAAGAATCAGGACACCCAGCTAAGTTAGAATTTCACATGAAAACATTTTTTAACCAAAATATTTCTTATAAACATTTGGAACATATTTTGCTTATAATTATTCATTGTTTATCTGAAATTCAAATCTAACTGAGCACCCTGTGCTACCTCTCGCCATCTTGTTGATGAGGGAATGGCTGTGGTCTCACACATGCAGGCTTGTCTCAAGCCCCAACCCTAACAACAGCTCCTCACTCTGTGCTACTAAGATGGTGGGATCATCACTCTGAGTCCATCTTTCATTTCCTTCTGAGCCACATACCACTCAGCCTGGCTGTGGTCCTCCTAACTCACTGGGCTCACTTCCCTGGAAACCTAGCCATAGGTACACTTGATCCACTAAGGGATCAGAGCCCTCCTACCACATGTTGAACTCTTTCCTCTGTTAGTTTCCCCTGTATGTGTGTGTGTGGGGGCATGGTTGTTAGATATTCTATCAATCCTTTCCTCAATTATTTCAGATCTTAGTTCTCACCTTCACTACTTCTGACACAAATTCCAAACTATGCCACATGGCTGAGCTGGTTTGTAAAACTTTACACACACACACACACACACACACACACACACACACACACACACACCAGGCCACCAGGCAACTAGGCCTGTAATCTATGGCAAGCTTGCCACACTTTGGTATTTTATCCTTCAGGTATTTCTATCATTCCCCGTGGATTGCCAACACCATCATAACTTGGACATTGGAATCATTAAAGAAAACTTGAATTACATGCAGTTCAGATTGGGTGGTCAATTATGTTGTTGATTCCAAACCATGACAAATCAGCAGCATCTTTATGTTGCTTGTCATAACTTTTGAGATCTTTTGATCAAAATAACTCACCATTACAAAGTTATCAAAGCTTATCATATTGTGAGAATTGTTCCAAATTCTTTATCATCCATTGTATATTAATCAGCCCCTCAAACATGCCCCATTTTAACCAACTGAAAAAAAAACCCAAAATTTGAGGGTTTTTTTTACTTAGTAACAGGAAAGCATGGTGGTATCCAGAGGTTAAAAAATCACATTTATTGAAAAAAATAACATTTATTGTTCCAATAGTAAGCTTATGTGCAAGTTATAAAAAATAACTTTGAGTTGCACCTCAGATTCTGCATGAATACCAAGTAAAAAATATGCACAGCCAGCAGCTGATGGTTGAAAATTCTCTTAAGAAAAATATTCTGTTGACCTTTACATATCAGATGAAGTCATGGAATGTCCATCAACAACATGAAATGTGTACTTTCCCGTACAAGAGATAGCAAATGAGGCCAAAATTATAAGTGATATCTTTTCGCAAATGACCAAGAGTAATGGTCATAGGAAACTGTTCTCTGCAGCAAGAATCTAAGACAGATGAGTTTCTCTTTGATGTCTGGATGAAAGGGGAGAGGAAGAATAAGATGGAGAGCACTACATCTTCCAGTAAAAAAAAGAGAAGGAGCATGGCATAAAAGGCATTAATGGCCTCAATTCTTCACACTTCACTAAAGTGACACCTACATAGTTCCTCTCAAGAAAGAGTATATTGGGCTAGAAAGATAGCTCAGCCATCTAAGCACCTGCATGGCAAGTGCAAGGACCCAGGTTCGATCCCCGGTACCAACTATCCCACGAACCCCAAGCCAGCCACAGAAACTGGGCATGATGGCCCAAACCTATAATCCCAACATTGAGGAGGCTGAGCTATATAGTAAGACCCTGTACCAAATAAATACAATATATATTTTTTTAAAAAGAAGAAAGAAGATAGTGTTCTGCCTTTTGGTTTGAATTCAGCCATGTGACTTGCTCTGGCCAACATAGTGTTGGCCAACATAATGCAACTGATGCACTTGGGATGCTGAATTTGCTCTTTTGTCTGTGTGCTACACAGACATTTAGCTTGTACCCAAAATGCACCCATAGAAGAGAAGTGATCTTCTATTCGGCTGAGGAATCAATATTGCCTTGGTCCAGAACCTGAATCAAAGTTCATAGACCAAACTTACACTACCCAGGCCCAGGCAATCTGCAGACTACTGAGTGATCATGACAACCATGTTAACCCAGGAGGCTGAAAAGAGCTCAGAAAGCCAGATCCAACTTCCACAAAGAAGTTATTAATGGATTTTACACTTTAAAAAAAATAGAAAACACATTAGGTGATTATTTTGTGACACATTGAAACTGTATGAAATTCATAGTTCAGAGTCCATGAATTTTTACTAGTACACAGCCACTCTCAGATCAGCATTGTTTATGGCTACTTTAGCCCCCTACTGCAGACTTGTGTAGTTGAAACAGCCACAATACATCCTGCAAAGTAGAAAATATTTACTACATAGCTCTTTCCAGGAAAAGGCACTGATTAAAACCACTGAATTTTGAAGTTTCTCAGCACGCAAGGATGTGCAAGTGATTGTCACTCTATAATAAAGTAATAAATAATTAGCAGGAAATGAACACCATGAAAATAACATTAAAATAGAATATTTGAAGGACCTGCTGGTTTCTGAATGGGTAATACAAGCCTCTTATTGTTACATATCGATTAAATTGAGGGGGTTTTTCTTTGTGCTTCACTGAACGATTTTACCTCCAAATGCAATGACTAAAACACAGGACAGGAGTGAGGTATCTATGCATAGCTTACAACTCCAGAAGAGACTGACACTTATTTCCTGTCTTTGTACTAGACTTCATATCAAGTGATACTACACTCAGAGAAAAGATCCAAATGGGAGGATAGAGTTCCTTCATTAACCACTGAGAGAATAGAGACCACACATTGTATCTCTGCTACATTCCCCTCAAGTCTCTGATAGTTTCAGGAAAATAGTGTGTGGTGATAAACACAGGCTAACTGAAGACATATCTATGGAGGCAAACTAGTTTGATGGAAAGCACGTGGGCTTGAGAATCTAGAGGCCTGGCTTTTATCTCTGATCCTGTAATGAAGTTAGGGATGCACAGGCCACAGTACACATTTTGGTCCATTACAGAATATCCTATCTGGCCCACCACATTGAGGGGTTACAGGCCTGTGGAGATGGAAATTGACCCACTCTTCCATCCACCTTCTGAGATGCAAGTAGGCTAGTGCCCCAGAACTAGTCCCTTCAACTCCAATGAGCCTTGTTCTCTTACCCTATGTGCCACAAATTATTATTATGTTCTCTGTGTGCCATGTCATTAAAATGGTTAGGATACACTTGGAGCAATTAAACCTGGATTTACTTTATAAGGAGATTAGTTTCCTCTGACAGCTATTTATTTTTAAAGAGCACAGAATACACCAGGCTTCTTAAATTATTTCTTCATTAATCAAATACAATAAAAATTGCCTGGAAATTATTCTAGGAATATTATTAATTACCTTGAAGATTAGGATGATTAAAATTAAGCAATTAAAATTTAGTATTCTCTCTTTCCATGCTACTTAGTAATTTCTTTTCAGACTGTGGCAGATTGATTTTATTGGTGGCACCAATTAATAAATTTTCCACATCCACATCGTTTGACTTTACAATTACTCTTATCAAGAGTTGGGTCCATTTCTGTACCCCTGAATACAAACTGGCCCTCTGTATTGCTTTGGCTAATAGGTGGTGGCAAAAGTTATGATACTTCACTTTTTTAGTCTGGACTACAAGAAGTCAAGAATGTTTCCACATTCTATCCCATGGATCCTTAGCTGTGCCAGGAGAAAACTCAGAATAGAAGATCAAAAACCATATGGAAAGGAACTCAGTTTTCTCAGTCATTATCAAGCTAAGCCAATCCATCTTCAGACTATGAAATAGAAGTAGCCAAGATCCCAATGTCAATGCCAACACTCATATCTGACTCTATACACATGAGACCCCAGAAGAAACCAGAAGGTGCTCTAAAATGACTCAGAGACAATATGGCCAATAATAAAAGCTACTGAGGTTTGAGGTGGTTTGTTACGCATTAAAATGGTATACAGATATATTTTTCTCACTCTAATAAAGGAAAATTATCTTTTACTTCATTAGTAGTATCACATATACATGGATCCATGAATTTGACAAAATATTATTAATCATACACCTTGTGTCAAGCTCTTACATGAGATTCCAGAGTATAGCAGTGAAATCTACTCAACAGTTGACTGCCTCCCAAACTCCATCACCAAAACTGTACTCTTATATAGTGGTTTAGGATCCATCTCCATCAGAATATTTTATCATGACTAAAAATTCATCACATTTTAAGTCACAAATCATCATTCCCTTGTCTAGGAATCTTTAGCCAAATACAAACAAATTAACATGTTCACCAATATCAATGAGTCATAAGATTCTGTTCTCATCTTTAAAGGACATACCATAAATCCTTGCACAAAATGGAGGACATAAATTCTACTCAAGAGAGCTGAACTTTATTTTTTTTTTATTTTATTTTTTGTATTTTAGGGAAAAGTCAAAAGGGTGTTCAGAGTATCACTACTGCATCAGACTCCTAGTGATCTACCTGTTCACAGCCTCCCAAGAGCTGGTATTCACAGTACCATGCCCAGTCTTAATTGCCATCTCTGCATGCCCTGGCAACAGGGCCAGCACAGCAGGCCCAGGGATCAAACCCCTGGCCCCTGCACCTGTTTTCAGGTGCTTTATTCCACTGAGCTATTTGGCCAACCCTAGGGAGTTGAACTTTAAAGAGTAGGACTCTCAATAATCTTCAAGGAGATTATAGTTAAGTAGGAAGATGCAGCTCATCAGACTTGCCATAGGTCACTTATTTGGGACTCTCATTATTTTACCTTTTAAGGGAGGTACTTTCCAAGATATTTGTCCTTCTGCTAGATGTCACTTGCCCAGTTCAGGTCCTAGCAACTTTTCACTCAATCTTTGTGATAGGTTTGTATCTCAGTTCATGATCCAGTGCCTCCCTATGTGACAGAGACTAGCAAGTGAATTAAATTTAGTTCATCTTCCTTATGCACACAGAGCAGACTACCTTTCCCAGGCACTTTGCATCTAGATAGTACTATGTGACTAATGCTTTCCAAAGGAATGAACATGAAAAGGACAGGTCACTCCTGGTTGAAGTAATGTGATTGTGGTTTTGCTACACACACACTCTCCTTCCCCTTTCATGCTTATCTTAGTCTCTGTGTACTCAGTATAGTGCTTTACATGACAGAAGTTGCCTTAGTTCCTGAGTAACTACTAGAACTCTGAGGATTTTTCCTTGACCTACCATGCTTGCTTTGAGCATTTCATGAACAAGATACATATTACTTAAGTCATTGAGATTTTGTGTTACTTATTGTTTTTGTGTTATTTATTAAGCAGGAACTTAAGATTTAAACAATGAAGAGAGAGAAAAGAGAAAAGTTAATAAATATGGTAAGGGTAAACCATATGTTTATTAAAACAAGAATGTGAAGGTAATGCTAATAAGAATATCCATCAGGCTTTTTTAAAATAGCAGTTAATGGCTACAGCAATTACCCTATACTTGAATTTTGTAACTTCAGCACTTACTATTTCTTTGAATTAGATAACTGATCATGATGGGAGATTATCCTGTCTATCACATAGCAGCATTGCTGACCTCTACCAACAGACACTACCAGAACTCCACCTTGTCTCCAACTGTAACAAAACAGTGTATTCTAACCTTGTCAAATGTACCCTTAAGGAGCCAATTGCCTGCATTTGAGACCCACTAGCCCAGTGCTGGTAAGCCCATGGCACGCATGCTACAATGGGTTGTTCACATCATTTAAAGCTTTAAAAGGTTCTGCATCAGTATGCTAGCCTATTGTGCTTAATGTACCTACTCCATGTGTGACCTAAACAATGGGTACTGATTCTTCCTGTCTGCTATACAGAACAATTCTCCATCCCTATCACTGCAAGTGTTAGACTCACCCCCACTCTATGCTAAAGGCCTTGACAATTACCACCTAACACGTGCTTTAACTTTCCTTAAGATTGTCCTTTTTTCTTTATGTTTTGTGCACACACACACACACACACGTGCTGGTGCACACACACATTTCCATCTCTCTGTGCCTGCTCTACTATCCAGCTCCATGATGTGTTCAATTGCACCCTCACTGATTTCTCCTCTCTGAAAATTCCCATAGCTTCAGAGATATTTAATATGGGGTAAACAATGATTTTCATCTCACAAAAAACCTATAACCAACTGACAGCAGCTGCTTGGAGCCCAGTGTTCAGAAGACAAAGGCTACACAAGGGCTCAGCAGCACCGTGCTGTGATCAATTAGTAACAGTGGCTACCACCTTCAAATAGCACAGTAATATCCATGCCATCATAGAGAGATCATTGTATTTTGTTCTCTATTGACTTTTCCCAGGCCTATTATAATTTCTTTAAAAAGAGAACTACATTTTACTCAAAAAACAAAGTATCAGCTTATTGGTGACCAAGGATACAGAGCTTTAGAAATTAGCCCTAAACATCATATTAATTCATTAATATGAATCAAGGTGAAAAGTTGCCTCCAGCTTTACTTATTCTCTAGACTATGTCATTTTGAGTAGCAGCTGTATATTGTATACATACTGGGGCATAAAAATATACTCCCTCCCTTTTTTTAAACATCAACTCAGTCTCATCATAAACATCAACACTTCTTAACAATCTTGACCAAATTTATGAACATAGCTGTAAAGTATAGGCCATGGAAATTTATAACTCTTAACATTCCTTGGACATCTGCCTCCTAACTGTTTTATTTCTATTTATTTTTTTCTTTAAAAACATATTTTGCATTAAAAGAACCAAATGTGTCATTATCGTGGGCACAAAATCATCTTGTTTATTACGAAGTGATTCATACAAATTAGTAATGGAAGAAATCTGTCCTCTTTAGGAGCAGTAAACAATTTGCACAAAACATTCTTGAAAATTATGTTGAGCTTTATCTTCACATGACACCATTTGTGAAAATTTTACCTGTATTTCTACAAACAAAAATGAAGACTAAATGATCGAACGGACTCAAAAGCTCTCTTGAAGCTGTGCATTGATAGACCACACCCAAACAAGAAACCTTCGTGGAAACCCAACAATTTTCCTGTTAAAGCTGATTGTCAGTGAATAGACACAGATCATCGAAGCTTCCTGTCAGTCTAACATGGCTATTTCTGATCCTGCTTCTGGGAAATTCTGAACTCTTTCTGTCCTCATATTTTCATGTTCAAAAACAGCTACTGAGAGCTGTCTTCGATCTAATTCTCATTGGTTGAGAAGCAAGCCTAATAAGTATTTTTTATTCCAACTGGTTATATTTTACATATTTCTTTTAATTGGAAAAAATGCACCTTTTCTTTTTCCTATTTTACTGGAGTGAGGTATATGTTATGTAAAATTGAGCATTTTAACCAATTTTAAGCATGCAGTTCAATGCATGAAGTACATTGCCACTGTTGGACAACTATTGTCTATCTGCAGATTGTTTCATCTTCCTCAAATCAAAGTGTCCTAACTAAACAACTATTATTCATTTTTCCCTCTCACCAGCCACTGGCTTCATGTTTTATTTTCCTTAAACTGCACATTTTATTACTTAAAAAGAAATTTCAGGTGTTTGGCCTGGGTTGTGCATGCAGTATTTGAACTATCCAGCATATTTAATGCCTGGGGGGAAAACTAACATTTACTGAGCACTCCATTATGTTATATGTAGTATATACTATGATAAGTTCATTTATTCCTCACAATGATAATTCAACAAAGGTCCTCTTTCCTCCATTTTACAGATGAGAAAATTGAAGCATTGAGAGTTTAAATATCTTGCTCAAAGTCACATCATTAGTAAATGCTAAAGATATGATTTCAAGATGTTTTCAGACTCCAAACCCTGTACTACCTTTGACTTCTGCTTTTGCTCCAGAGCCTCTTTCTTTGTGACCTCCACTCCTCAGAATTGCAGACATAGACATTTCCAGGTTTTATTGTCCATCAGCCCAGCCCATCTGTTTTCATAGGTTTGGCTGTTCCTTAGAAGATAATCTTCAATATCTATGTTCAGACTGCTCCCCCAAACTCCAAATCCATACTGTATGGCATATTAACAACAAAACCCATGAATTCTCAGGGTCCAACAACAATAGACAATAGGCATTGATTTAGCTCATGGACTTTTATGTAGGCTAGTGCTAGCTGATGCACACTGGGCTCCATTGTCCATGTCATTCATCCTCCACCTATGACATGTGGCCTAGTTTACGTGTGTGTTTCTTGGAAGAAGCTCAAGAGAATAGGCAGACATATGAAAGATCTCTCAGGGCCTAGGAATGGAACCAGCACAGGTTTGCTTCAACCTCATGTACTACCCAAAGCAAAGAGAAAGAGTTAAAAATCAAGAGGTGAGTAATTATATATTCTACTCTTTTATTACATCAAACTCTATAGGTGTGGATACAGTGATGGTTGAAGAGTGGGGGTCAATAACACAATTGAACTTAGAAAATTCTACTTTTAATCTTATTTTCTCTTGCTCTTCTTTATCATGGAATATCATGGCTCCTATCGACTTCCACAAGTTTAACTGACATTTGGATGAAGATTACAGCCAAGTGCATACCTCTAACCCCTATCTCTCTTCTAAAACTGTAAGTCTGGCCACACATCATCATGCATCTCTGCCTCCTCCAAACATCTTACCTTAATATGTTCAAATCTGAAACTCATTATGTCACTCAAGTACCCACACATTCATAATCCAAAAGAGATTTTTCTGCTGCATTTTCAATTTCTATTAATCATTATAGAATCTTACTAGTTGCCTCAGGTTGCTGAATTATCCTGTGAATATTACATCTCTTAAATTTGCTTGCTTCTATCTCATTTCCACTATTGTCTCTTTGACTTTTATCCATGTCACTACTTCTCTGTTTTGGAAATTCTCAGTAACATTGGCTTGTTTCTCCCCAAAGGCAAAAGTAGAACTAGCAAATGAAAAGGCATACTTGAGTTCTGTTGAATAACAACCAGGTCAATCAAGGAGAACTGGAATAGCAGCGCAAAGAAGACTCGGGTTTTAACATTAGCCTGCGTTTCTAATGGACTTTTACATTTATTAGTTGTGTACTTTAGAAAACTTATTTAACTTCTCATGACTCTCCATTTAATGGAGAATAGAGATAATAACATGATGTTAGGATAGCAGGAGAATTTAATGAGTTAATACATGCAAAGTGCACACAAATTCACAAAATATATAAGTACTCGACAACTGAGGGCATTATCACTCTTATTATTTTAATGAATGAAATTATACAGTTATTCATTAGGGCAGAGGTTGCTAAGTAGACAGCAAAATATTACTTCTTGCTTTCTATATAATGAATTAGTCTATATTTTCGAGCCTGCCTTGCACTTAGGTCATTGACTAATTTCTAGCCAAAGGCAGGAGAGACAAGTTGTGTTATTGCTTTTTGCATTTGGCTTATATAAACCTCTTTTTATCCACTCCTCCATACCTTTTATTTCTTCCATCTGGAGGAAGAGGAGAAATCCTGTTGGTCTTGGAATAATCTGTTGCAAAAGGGGAGAATGCCTTCAGCTAGCATCCTTGCATGGATCAGAGGTAACTATTCTTCAATACAAATGCCCTTCTCTCAACACTGCCTAATCTACTTGAACTTCCCTAAACTGTCATTCAAGTAAAAATTTAAGTTTCTATTATTTTGAACCACCGAATGCTTTTGTCTATTTGTTCCTTTATTCAAACTTGGAGCTAGATAATTCTCAGTTGTGGAGGAAATGTCCTATGCACTAAAGGAGTTTTGGACCAATCCCTACCTAATAAATTCCACTGACATCTCCTGTTCCAAGCAGTAATGGCAAAAAAAAAAAAAAATGGCCCCATATATATTCGATATTCTTATGGGGGAGAATCACCCTGAATGAGAGTAGTCATTGGTCTAGCCTATCTTAACCACATGTTTGCTCTCACAGGTATTCAATACTGCATGCACGGCCCCTTTCTCTTTTCAGTGGTTAGGGTGGGCAAGAAATCCTGAGATGTTGAAATCTGTCCATTATCTCAGATTCCTTTCATCTCTGCAACTCTGGTGGAAATGAACACAGATACTTACTGCTCAGTGGATTCTGAGAGATCACTTGATCTACATAGAAAATGGAACAAAGAGATTCTGCAGGTCATACAGAAATCATAGCTCCTGGCTCCCAATTTAATTCTACTGTTACTGCTTCATACTGCCTGGCAAGAGGCTGAGTGGATGCACTTCTATATTTAATTATTATGCAAATTTTGCCCCAAAAGTTTGAGAAAATATTAAAAAATATGCTAGTGATGAAGTAGCGAATGACACGCTATTCACCATGTAGTTTACATATTTAAAAACTGTCAATTCTTTATTTATAATTACAAAAGTTTGAAGAGAAAAAATGTGCACTAGAATAATTAGTTGATGTCAGGCTATATTTATCCATGATGTTAGTAACTACATCGGCCACTCTGCTGAGAACTGAAATTATCCAGGCTCACCAACCTGCTAGCTCTCAAATGGCTGGGCTAATTCTCAAGGCCCTTAGTATCAGAAATGAAACCGAGAGCTTCTCCTTTCTAGAATAGGTCGCTATAGCAAACTTCAAAAATAGAAAAGATCTTCTTAGTTTTTATCTTTATACCAGTTTCTCCCAGAAGCCAACGATGAGAAGAGAAAGCAGTTTAGTTGAGGAGAGATGCCAAAATGAAAACCATCAGGAAGGAACAGAAGCAACACAGGGATGGGAAAGTGACCAATTATGAGTACATCAGTGTGCAGAGGACCACAGTGGCCAACTAAGAGGGCTCAGTCTTGGTGGAAACCTCTGGGAGGCTGAGAGAGCAGAACTAAAAGTCATTCTCCAAAGGGGCAAGGATGCTAGTTTTGTTGTGTGCTGCCCCCTGGTGTAACTTTCTGCCACTCACACTGCCCACTCCTGCAGTAGGCCTAACACAAAGAAAGGAGGGCTGGCAGAAAAAGTCTTTGAGTGAAGTTTTACATGTTAGTAGCCTGAAACCTTCCTGTGGGTGAGGGCAAGTCGCAAGAATACCTACTACACTCCAGAATTCAATCATTGAGCCTTCACTCTTCCCCATGATTGCATCTCTCCCCAGCTTCGACAGGCTCTTCCTTCAAGCTCATTTCTGCAGTTCGGAAAACAAAGTTCATCCTTTTGGGTCTATGCAGGAAACTGAATCACATTAAAGTAAAGATTCACAGCCACTAGGAGATGGCTATGCGGAATCAATGCTTCTTAGCATCTCCCCCCACAACATGAATGAAATTCTTTGCATGAAAATTTATCTCACATCTGCTTCTGGGAGAGACCAGTGTTACAATATGGACCATAAAGGCCTTGTATATGTTCAAAATTACCATGGATACCAATCAGAAATGAAAAGCTCTTGGCTGCTCTGGTTCTCCATTCCCTGAGAATTAGCCCAACCTTTTGAGAACTAGCAAATTGGTGAGCCTGGTCAGATTAAGAGAACATCAAATACTATAAGAGAATAGGCAAGTCAATTTCTATTTTTATTTTTATTTTTTTGGTGGAACCGGGGATTGAACTCAGGCCCTTGCACTTGCCAGGGAAGCGCTTATTCCACTGAGCCATCTCCCCAGTCCGGGCAAGTCAATTTTTACACCAGGACCCATTTGGAGAATCAACAGTTCATCTCAACATATGTATGTTTTGCTGATTTGCATGTGTTATTTGATGCTATGTGAGAAATTTTATGCTCATTCATTTTAAAACATAATTTAATTTGCTAATTTTGTCATGATTTTAGAAAACAAAACTAAAAGAAAAAAAAATAATAAATTGAGCCATGAGAAGCTAAAACAAGGGGAGGGTTCTCAATCGTCAAGTTTAGAAACCACAGATGCACTTATTAGAAAACACAAAAGGAGAATTAATTCTAATGATGTTTCCTCGTATGAGAGATGTGTGTGTGTGTTTGTGTGTGTGTTTATGTGTGTATGTGTGTTCAGTCTGTTAGCCTTCAGAGCAATATTAAAAGCCACACAGAATAAATGGAGCTATTTATTAAGCTATTTATTGAGTGAGTTGTTCTACTAACAGACAACATCAATAATGCCTTTCTGTGGCCACATTTGTACAAAATATTTGCTATCCTTTTGAGCACAGAGGGAGAAGTATCCCTTATAATGAAGCACAGCTTATCTAAGGCACATCTTCCCATGCTATTCAGACACATGCTGATCCTCTCCTTTCCCTGCCTGTGTTCTGCATGGAGGTTTGCCTAGCAGGCCCCACAGCATTTCCTAATGTGGAAAACTACAAAAAGATTGGCTAGCTTTTAATCTATAGAATGTTATCAATGCATCTTTGAATGCTTTGAAAAGGCCACAACCTCCCCCCCCCCGCAAAAAAAAAAAAAAAAAAAAAAAAAAAAACGAGGCTGTAAATTCCTGGGCTTCTAGGAAACACTACCCTTGCCTACCCAGAAGAGTTCCACAAGCCAGATCCTTATGCAAGAGGGCCAGAGCCCAGATGCTAATAGTTTTGTGTCTATCTTTGACCAATGGTGAGACATGCCAGGTTTCCTTAAGCAAAAACCTCTATTACGCTTTTGGATGATCTATCATGTCTCCAAGGCAAGTAAAGCATAAAGCCTACACAAGCAAACAGGCCAGCAAAACCCCTGAAATTCTAAGTCTTTTCCCCAGCCATGTCTGAGCTCAAGAGTTTAAACTGTCAAAGTGTCAGTAAAGTCAAGCCAGTGATGAAAAGGAATGAATAATTAAATCGGCATATTATCTCTGGAGTGGCTAACACTGCAGACTTTCTATACAAAAAACTAGTATCTATGAAAGAAGTGTGACGTACGCCAGGAAAGACCTGTTCAGTGGCTGCCACACATGCATTCTGCCTCTGATTTAACACCTACAATTTCCCCATCACATTGACTTGCACTTCTCTCAGCCTTGCACTCAGAGAAAGGCCACCAAGTGTTTGGGGCAGTGTTCTGAGTACAGTATGTGTTTGGGCAAGGTCAGTTCTCAGGCCCTGTTCATAGGCACTGCCACTTGAGGTTTAAGGTTAGTGGACTCCTAGCTGACCTCTCCTCTCCTCCCTAGCACAGATAGGACTAGAGTAGTCCACAAACCATGCTCTAGCAATGTTTCTCAAATAACCTGTATTGAAAAATCATATTTGGGTTATTTTTTTAACCCATTGCAGCCTCATACTTCTGTAAAATGCAATAAACATAAAGAAATTACTGAAAAGGGGGCAAAAGACACAAAAAGACAAAAGCCCAGTTATAAAAATTTGATTCACTAGACAAAAATTATGTTGTCAAACTTCAGTGAAAGTTTCTAAGTGCTTCTTATCATTGATTTGCTTATTTTCTGGAGACCTTTGAACACTGCCCAAGGGCCAGCACTAGTCTGGCGAACACATGTTGAAGACCACACTTTGAATATCATTGATAATTCAATCTGCTTTTTGGTATTGAAAAATACAGACTCTCAAAGAGGAAAAAAGTTGGTTTAGGGCCCAGGGAATTGGCTCAGTGGAATAAACGCTTCCCTGGTAAGCGTAAGGGACTGAATTCGATCCCTAGTTCCACAAAAAATAAAAGTTGGTTTAACCAATGTATTGATATGTGGTGATTTTAGTAATAAAATAAAGAATAAGTCTAAAGTAATATAATTAATTAAACTAAAGTAATATATTAAGTTCAAAAATTTAGCTTATGATATCATCCTCAGCAGATTAAGTTGTTATGCATGTAGGCTAATGTTATGTATTTTCTTTGGCTCACAGAGTGTCAACATGTAGAAGTAACTACATAGGAAATACAATTTACTCTTGCTAAATAAGTCTTTGTGAATAATACTATGCATATATAGTGTATAATACTCCTTAGGGGGAAAAAAACATAGAAAGCTAAAAATGTATAAATATATAACTGTAACACTTTTTAGGACACCTTCGAGTTTATAAGACATCATTAGTTCACATTGTTAATGGTCAAAATACCTTTCCCACCCCCAGCTAGCAAGGAAAATGCTACTGATATTCTATTAAACAAATTAAAAGTTACCTATGGAGTGCTTTCCCAACATCCATTCATTTATTCGTCATTGGTAGTCCCTGACCCTAAAGGGGCCTACTGCCTTACCTACCATATGCCAGACACTGTTCTATGCACTGGAGAGAGAACAGTGAAGAAGCATGGATTCTACCTTCTTGGAGCTTGTGTTATGGAGGACAGGGGAAAAAAATACATTAACAACCATATGCATAATTCAATGGTTGGTAGGTGAAAATATTTTAAGAAAATGTAAATTCAACTGGCCTACCTCATCTGAACCACAGAAAAAGGAATGTCATTTGAACAACTATATTCTCAGTTTATCAAGGACAATGTGCACCTTTTACCGTTTTGAGATATAAGAAAGAAGCAAGTTCATTACATACAATGAATGTCTGAGGGAGTGAGGTCTTAATTCTTACACTGAGAGATGGTGAAAGAGAGTAATTAAGATGCTCTGTTAGATATACTCTAGGTGTCCTCTCTAAGAGTGGCACAAGTGATCCAAGATCTGAAACAACCTCTACCTATCTATGTAGCTATCTATGGAAAGACTATTCCAGGCACAAAATAGGAAATACAAATTCCAAAAGATTCAGTGAACCTGTTAGGCCCAAGGAACAGCTGAGAGATTTCCTAGTGATGAGCAGAGAGTAGCTGAAGAGAGTGAGGGGACATGAGGATAGCAGGACACGCTTGTCAGCACGGAGCTGCCCAAACCAAACCTCGTTGCCTGCCATGATGCTTGCAGTTCAGTTAGAGCACAGTCACCCTACTTTTATTTAATTTGCATTGGATTGTTCAACACAGAGTCTATGTGCTGCTCCTCTTTGTATTTCAATGCCCAGCACTGTAACATTCTGAGGTCTAAATGTGTTCACTGAAAAAGTGAGGGGATGAGCAGGCGAGCTAATGAATGAATGATTCCAAGGATTATGCAAATGTCACTTCATTACTTATTTTCCCATCCTTTTCTAAGGCAGATCTTGTAATAGTCCATCAGTTTTACAAGATTCAAAAAATAATCTAGGACATCTGACACCAAATTATTGATATATATATGATCAGGACTTTCTACGTTCATGTTTGCCTCTGTGACTCCTGGATAAATGCTTTTTGCATACAGCAAGCTTTTAATTATGGCTATAGAACGGAGTTTTAAAAAATCATTATGAAAAATAGTAGTAGATTAAAAGATGAAAATTTGCTTTTTTTTCTTTTCGTATGGGGACGTGCTGCCCCCTACTGGCTATTTGAAAGATAATATGCTCTGAAACCAGGTTCTGTAATTAGCATAAGGAGTAATGGTAATCTAATTATTTTCCATGCCTCAGTTTCCTTCCTTCTCTGGACATAGTTTTTCACTCACATTTTTAAGTTTAGCTTACTCACAGGGCATCCTTTTGTTATTTCAAAAGCTGAGCTGCAACAAACACTGAATTCCTGTGCACTTGGAAATTGTTGCTATAAATTTGCTTATCAAAAAGCTATCCCAAACTTTGAGCATTGGGTCACACTTGTTTTGTATTACCTTTTCACAGAAAATCTGAACAACTAACTGAGATGGGTCCCAGCTATTACAGCCAAGTACTCTTGATCTTCTTAACTCAGTATTTTAACTCTGTCCCAAGTGTGTCTGCTAGATCAGCCATATCAGCATCTCTAATTTTAAAAACACAGAAGTTCAATACCACTCCCTGAACACACACAGTGCTGGTAACACTGCCCAAACAATTCTCTGCATGCTCCCACTTGAGAAAACTTGTTCTAACCAAGGATAGAACCAAAGTACTGTCGCTACACTGAGGTGGGGTTCAAATTCTCCTTTTCTTAACCATGTAGGTAGGGGCTAGAGAAAAATTTGCTAAACACACTTTGGAGCCACAATCTCTAATATAGTTTACAGTATTTATTGAAAACTGAAGTTCTTTTCCTTCGTTGCTTTTTTTTTTTTTTTTGCTGAACCAGGAATTGAACTCTAGGCCCTGTGCTTGCCAGGGCAGTGCTTACTCCACTGAGCCATCTCCCTGGTTCTGTTGCTTTATTCTTTATAACTTGATGGAATGCCTCAGCCATGGTCCTTTGGCATTTATAACATAAACACTTTGCTGATCACACTGACTTTATGGTTTTGTCCTTAAATTCCATCTCCATAGATGGTTTATGAAGACTATAACTAAGGAATGGCATCCACTAGGAATCAATGAAATTGTAGTTTTACTGTAACAAGATGCACTGTATTAGAAATTGTGGCTACCCTGCTATGTGGAGCTAGGTTACTTGCTGTGGTCATGTGAGTAAATTCTGACCATTTGATTGTGTACCTCTTTCCAGGTGGCCCAGAACACAGTTCTCTTTTCATTGAAGTAAGGGATGTCACAACTATAGAATGGGGGACAGCAAACTATGGTTCGCCTCTTGTTTCTGTACTATGAGCTAAGAATGTTTCTTACATTTGTATGGGAAAATCAAATAAGAAATTTGTAAGAAATTCAGATCTCAGTGTTCAAAAATAAAGTTGTTTTGGTACGAGATGCACTTTTTCATTTACGTATTGTCTCCAGCTGTTTTCACACCATGGTGGCAAAGCTGAGTCTCTCTGCAAAAGAGACCAGAGTCTAAAAGACTGAAGTATTTCCAATCTGGCCCTTCACAGAAGTTTCCTGATCTCTGCCTTAAAGTCTGGCTGATCTCTGAGATCAGAGGTGCCTTAGTTCATAAATCACTACAAGGAAGGCTACCCACCAAATATCCTCGTGATATTTGACATAAGGAAGAATCAACTTTTACTTTGCCATTCTCAGGTTTCAGTATTGCTTCAGAACACAGGATCACCCACCACAGAAACATTTCCTTTTATATATATTGTCGAGATGCAGAAGCAGACAGGTAAACTGAAGAAAATAGATGCAGGAATGCAGTTTTTGAAGAGGCATTATTTGTGCTTTGCATTTACAGGCTTTATTTTTATTTTTTGTGCATGTTAATGATAAAATAAAATAGCAATGAAACAGTGTCAAAACCGATTAGTACAACAGTTATAATGCTTAATACATTGCATATTGTTGTCTTCATACTAGTTATTCAGTGGACAAGATGCACACATGATATCCTGTCCAAACACTATTAGTACAAACTTTATCTTCAATGAACTAGGAGAAAATAGCTGTATGTCTATCTTATTTTGTATACGCATATATATTTTTTCACTACAAGATGTTCCTTTATTTATATTCCCCTTTTTGTTTTGTTTTGTCAGAGATGGGTGTTCCATTGCAGTTAGAGAAGCTGTACTTGGAGAAGTCTTTAAAGGGCCTTTTCATACTTGATGCCAGTTCAAACAGTGTAGGTACTTGGATTCATGCAATAACCCAGTATAGTCCAATAATCCATAATAGTAGAGGGTTATCAGCAGAACTGGTCTTTTACAGGATTTACATTTTAGAAGTATATTGTGTAACATATACTCTCATCCCCACCAGGAGGCGCTTCAAATACAATTTCATAAAGCTGGATCTAAACCTGTCATAAATTGACTACAGTATTATTTTTGGTGATACAAAAAATGATTTAGAGAGCCTCTCCCTCAAAGTAATTAATCACCTGTATATTTAAAGTAAAAAATCTTTCTACCTAGCCCATGAATGAAGGTAATTTTATTTCAATAAGCTTAATACTGGAGTGAAATTTATTTAAACTGCATAAATGTTCTTTTATCCAAATGATCTTCAGCCCATTCTCCACAATCAAAACACTTCTCTAAAGAACTTTGTTTATATAAACATCAGTAGTCCTGTCCTCAAGCTACCTTTGCTGGAATAACACTCGCTAACATGCAACATCTTGCAGTCATTTTGTGATTCTTACCGTACTTAACCCAAAATAAATTATGCACCCTTAATAAAAGTTCATTGAACTTGAACCAGTCCCCAGGGAATTCTATAGAGTGTGCACTGTCTCCTGAGGGTGATAAAGGAAATATTGAGAGGTTTATGCATTTTAGAAAGATCACCATGGTATGAAAAAAGAACTGAAGGACTGAAGTGGTGCAGAGCAGGGAACTGTTAGGTGGCCTAATCACTGAGCCTGTCAAGGGGATGAAGTGAGTGGTCTCAGGAGACTTAAACTTTTGGTAGTTAATAACTTTTCTCTGTGGTGGATA
Source organism: Ctenomys sociabilis (assembly GCA_004027165.1). Lineage (NCBI taxonomy): Eukaryota > Metazoa > Chordata > Mammalia > Rodentia > Ctenomyidae > Ctenomys > Ctenomys sociabilis. The sequence continues at coordinate 208,698 of PVKA01000235.1, forward strand.
TCACACTAACTCGGTGGATTTGACTGACTTGGGTTCAGATCCCCCCTTCCCTAAATGAAATGGTTTTACCAAATGAACAAATTAATTTGACCAATCAAGTAGAAGGCCCAGAAAGATATTTGGGCCCGGGGAGATAGCTCTGTAGAATAAGCACTTGCCTGGCAAGTGCAGGGTCCTGAGTTCAATCTCAGGTACTGCAAAAAAATAGAGATACTGTCTGTCTCACTGTGCTCTCAGACACATTGAATAAATAACAACAAGGAAAGAGTTTCATGCATTACTGCTGGCAGCAAAGGAAGTCACTTTGGGTTCCACTATCTCCTCTCTCAAGAGAATTCTCACGTCTTCACGCCTAGGCTGATACTGGAGCTCCTATGGTCTCTGGCAGAGTTCACGGCTCTAGTACTATAGACATTTGAGAATGAAAATCCCCTTGTCACATAGGCTATGCTACGCAGTATAGAAGTTCAGCAGCATCTCTGGTCTCTAACCACTAGAGGGCTTCTAAGGACACCACTTTCTAATAATGACAACCAGAAATGTCTCCTGTATTGCAAAAGTCATCAGCAGGATAAATTACCCTTAGTTGAGAAGTGCTGATACAGTATAAAGCAGCCCCATCCAGTAGAAATACTGTGACTCACAATAAGAGCATCTGTGTATTTTAAAGCTTTCCAATAGTCACATTAAAAAGTGGAATTAATTTTAAACTACATTACATATAACCCAATAACCAAGACATTACCATTTTAACATGTAATCCATGTCAAATTAGCAATGACACAGTTTATTCTTTTCCTATTATTCTTTGAAATATACTCTGCACATTTAACCTTTAAGACACAGCTCAGTTTAGACTCACTATTTTCAAAGTACCAATGGCTTCGTATATGAGGTTATGGGTGATTGTACTGTACAGTGAATGTACAGTAACTAGACTGTGTGTATTTTAAAATTTTGTATGTATCTGGTACAGGGTTTTTCTCTGCAGCTCAGACTCATAGTGATCCTCCTGTTTCAGCCACCCCAGTGCTGGAATTACAGGCATGTACCACCATGCTTGGTTTTGGTGGTCAGCTCATCTGCAGAGTTTCAGGGGCAGCAAGGCACAACAGCACCAGGGATCCAACGCAGGTTCTCGTGCTTGCCAGGCAGGCGCTTAGACTGCTGAGCTATCTCTCTGGCCCTAAAGTGTATAATTTTGTATACTGATGTCTTAATTTCTTTATCCCATTTGTCCTTTATATCCTAAAATCTTATTAGATTTATATTTTTTAAACTACATGCTAAAGATATTTCTAGAAGTATTCCATAGCTTCCTATAGAAATGAGGTTGGTAGAAATAAATTATGGACAAGTGTCTCTGTTCTCCAGTTCTTCCAACATGAGGCCACAATTGCCTTCACATGTCCTTCTCTACTATCTCCAAATTGTTGCCCCACTACCCGTAGAATCCTTTATCCCTTAAGCATTTCCCTGTTCTTGTTATCTGTGTATGAGCACTTACAAGAGCTCACAGGGTTGGGAAAGACTCCTGCAAAGACTGTACATGCTTTGAATTGGATTTAATGCAAGACATACAAATTTACAAGATTGGCCTACAATGGCTACCCACAGAGTCAAATGTAGAAGAGTATAAATGATCTGTCCCTGTGTTAGAGATCTAAGGAATCCAGTCAAAGGCCTCAAGCCCACAGCAATGTTTCAAGGGAATCTGCATCAGGATACCAAAGGATCCACCATGGAAAACCCAGGGGGTTGTGCCAGAGGTTGAAGAATTGACACTAGAAGTTAAAGAGTCTGTGCTGGCAGACAAAAAGGTGGGTGCTAGAAGCTAAAGAAATCTGAACTGAAGGCCAGGACACAACACCCAAGGGGAAGGCAAGGACCAGAACTCCTCTGAAGAGAAGAGAAGAAGGTCCTCCAAAGAAATTTAGCAAGTAAAGCTCTCTAAGAAAGAACAACTGAATTCTTTCTTCCCTTTCCCCTTTGTTGTGCCGTTCTGACAACAATCCTCCCTAAGATGAATCTTCCACACCCAGAACCATGCTGACTCAATTCAGCTGGGCATCCCAGACTCAAGTTGAAAGTTAATCGATTAACCAACACACCACACCACATCATCCAATTCCATCTTTCTAGAATTGTTTGTTTCCATGGAGATACAGCCACACTATCTCATGGGGAAAAATTCCTTAATCTTCTATAAAATGGGAATCAGAAAACTTAAATATGATGTTGTGCAAACAAGGCAGAATCAACTGATACCTACAGGCAGTAATTGGTCTTATGTAAGGCTATTTGCTTTACTTATTACACTCAAAATAATAAGCATTCTTGCTGAAACCAGCAGGCTACAGTCGCCCATTGTGAAATTTTTCTCTGCAATAAACCAACAGTTTGATGTACTCATGCTTTCAAAACATCTCTGCTTCTTCAAGTCACTGCATTGCTCCTGACTGTGCCACTGCTGCCCTCCTTCTCTCATCTTCTTGCCTATCTGAGTTGAAATAGACACTGATTCTGAAGCCTCATTGCACAATTTCATCAAGAATAGTCTAATTTGGGATGGAGAGTAAGTTTCATTCAAAAATGGCCATGATAGTATAGCCATTGTGGAGATCAGTATGGAATGTCCTCAAAATATTAAAATTAGAGTTGCCATGTAATCCAGCTTTACCACTCTTCAGTATATACAAAACAGTAGCTAAAGGCCAGGGAGATATCTCAATGGCTTAAGTGCCTGCCTGGCTAGTGCAAGATCCTGAGTTTGATCCCCTGTACCCAAAATTAAAGTAGTTAAGGTCAGTATACCAAAGGGATGCCTGCAAACCTATATTTCTTGTGGCACAAGTCACAATTGTCAATCTCCTGAAACAGCCTAGGTGTCCTTCAACTGATTGATGTAGTTTGTATGCACAGTAGAATATTATTAAACCATAAAGAAAAATGAAATCATGTATCTTTTGCAAGAAGATGGATGGACATGGAGATCATCCTGTTAAGTGAAATAAGACAGATTCAGAATAACAAACATTACCTTCCCACTAATATGTGGGATCTAGAAACAAACAAAAAAAGAGAGATGACATGAAACGCAGAAGGGAGACTTAAAGAGGAAGTAATCTAAAGGAGGGGAAAAGGAAAAGTAAGGAGTGTATAATGGGGGTGATCAATGGAGCAATATGAATGTAAGATTACTGCACCAGGAAACTCATCATTCTGCATAATTAATATATACTAATAAAAATGGCCCTGAATAACATCCAACAGAGAATCAATGTATGATATGTTCAAGCCAAACAATAGGAAAAATTTCAACCTCCCGCCGTTGCTCTTCAATCTCCTTTGAGCTAGAATTGCAAAGTACAACGTTATAGCATTTCCAAATGATGGTAGCTTCATATTTTGCTTAATATTTATGTCTTCCTGATTATCAACTTAATGAAATTTGTTCATTTCATACTCATACATGGATTTTATCAGTGTCTATTTGAGGTCCTGTTTCAACTGATTTTCCTTTGCCTGTGTAATCCTAATAATCCCACAAGGTGAAGCAAGTTTGCTGGGCCAGAGAATGGTGAGCGAGCTGAGCCTACCAACTGCTACACAGGGGAACACACACATTGGTGCCCCTCATAACCTGTGCACACTCACTGTCTGTGATATGCCTGTGACACACGAATGCATGCAAATGCGGTTCTCTGACTGTGGGCTTCTGCTTCGCCAGGGAGCACAGGGAAGCCCAAAGTGCTAGGGAGCTGACCTTCCTGGATGTAAGCCTGAGCACAGGGCATGAGGGAGCTGGAGCATAACTATCTCAACGTCTTTGCCCTGTGTGGAATAGACCTGAGGCCTGCTGTGTGCTGACATCTGGGGTAACCTATTAGGATTGTAACTCATCACTCAGAGTGGAAATTTGCTCGAGTACACTTGTCATTGAATTTCTTCCTCCCTTGTCACGTGGAACTACCCTTTTTACTTGTTTGTTTTAAATTTTTTTATTCATTTTAATGAGAAAAAAGATAAAATAACAATGAAACAGTTTCACAACAGTTTAGAAGGACAATTACAATGATTATTACATTGCATACTGTTGTCTTCATAGTAGTTATTCAGAGGAAAATATGCAGACATCTTCTGTAAACCATATTAGTAAAAATCTTTCTTCTCAATAATGTAAGAGAAAGTAGCTGTATATATATATATCCTAACTGTCTTGCATGTATGCATTTATTTTTCTCTACAAAATGGTCCTTTATGCATCTCCCTCTGTTTTGCTTCACTTTGGTCTTAACCATCTAGCAGAAAAGTGTAACCATGAAGCATAAAAAGTAAACCTATATTAATATGCTGAGCTATAAAAGACTTGTCAACAACTTCTGGCAATTGCCAGTTGTACTGATAACTCAATATTATTATGGACTATTGGACTATATTGGGTTATTTTGCTAAATTCAAGTACTTTCAATATTCAGACTGGCATCAAATATGAAAAAGTCCTTTAAAGACTTCTCCACATCCAGCTCCTCTAACAGCAATGGAGCACCCCTCTGTGATGATACTCCCTTACTTGTATTCCCCAAATAAATTCCTTGAACTAATCCTGCACTCATGCCCTGCAGAGGAAACCACCCAAAGCATGATAATTTTAAGAGATAAACATTTTGTTTGTTTTGAGAACAATGACCACCAAAAGAGATGATAAAATTTTAATGAAATTTGAAAAACAAACTAATTTGTGGTGGCAGAATGTATACCACAGATTCCATATCTTAAGACAGAAATGTGACTGGAAGAAATAGAAGAGCCTTGTGGTTATTTCCATATTTGTTTCTGGTGTTTGATTTTTGCCATTCAGTCTCTACCAAGGATGAATGGTGTGCCTGGACTCACTCGATTCATAGTAGATAAAGGTCATGCATAAAGTGAAATTATCAGTTTGAACTTTTTCGATGGAAGATTCACAAAACTTCCATACTTAGACATTTCAGTACAATCCATTGGGTTGTTTTAGTTTTGGAGTTGATAGGATGTGATATCACCATTATGAGTATTTCAAATGTAGGATTCTTTTCATGCATGATGGTGACTTGGTGCTAACTACAAATACTTGTTCTTTCCTTCTGCCATAGTAACAGAGCATCCTGTTTCAGCTGGCAGTAAACCCATCTAGCATAAATATTTTGTTACTCGGTCTGTTTACAATGAGGAAAGTGTATGTGACCAAATTTTGGCCAATGAGACATAAGAAAAAATGTCCTGTTGTAGCAACACAGAATCTTCTGTAAGACATTATGATTCCAAAGTGGGCATTTTGCCAGATGAGGAACATTCAACAATGTCTTGAGACATTATCTGTGGTCCTAGCTGGAGATTGCTACTGACATCAAGCAAGCATATCCCAAGGATGTTGTTAACATCCCTGCAATGCAGAGGACAGCCCCACAATGAAATTTCAGTAGCATTAAAACTGCAAACCTTCACAGTAGGCCCTGGAATTGAGAAGCCAACTCAGAAAATTGTCCTTTGAAAAAGAAAAGAAGAAGAAAAAAATTGCTCTTTGGCAGCGTCTGGCTGCCTTTTACTTCCTTGATATCTAGAAAGTGACAAAAGCTGGTGCCATATCATATTATTAGTCATGGTGTTTGAAGAATCCTGAGTCTTAAAATTTAGTTTAACCTCATTTGCTTTCTCTATAACCAAAAATGCATCAGTCTCACATATTTATTGTCTTAGGACCCCTTTATATTCTTACAAATTACTGAGGGTTCTGAAAGCTTGGCTGTATGCAGTTTTACCTGTTGTCATTAATTGAATTTTGAAAATCAAAACTGAGGAAGTCGTAAAACACAAAAACATTTTCAAGTAGTCCTTTATCAGTATGCTATAACATACCATCATCTACAGCATATCCCACTTAGTTTCTGAAAAACTTTTCTATACACTCCTGAGAGAATATCTTCATATTATTATCAAAATAATTTCAACTTCAAGGAACTGCTAAGAATAAGACTATATCTTAAGCACTATAGGATGAACGTTTCCACTTTAAAGATCTAACCATTAGTAAATATTCTGGAATTCTCTGTGACAGGAAGGGGTCTTTCTCTTTGTAAAACTACGCTCATTATTTGTAAGATAGGGAGTTTTCCCTCACGTCCTCTCTGTTGCCCATGGTGTACAAGTGAGAGAGACAAACACTGATTATTATCTAACAGGGACTTTTGATCTTTTAATATTGAATATGTTCACTAAACTGGCTTTTTTATCTTGGAGATCATTTGACAAAAACAGGCATTCCAATCTTCTTCTAATCTGAGATATTTGGAACCATCAGAAGATCATGGTCTTATATTTCATCAGTTCAAGCCCAGTAAAATCTGATAATAAAAGGGGACTTTGAGATCTTGTGTTATTTTTCTCCATGTTTTCATGCCCTTCCAAGTTGACACTTGCCAGTAGAATTTATCTCTAGTAAAAGAGTAACAGAAGTTGTACTTCAAAAAAAAAAAAAAAAACAATTTCCCAGAAAAGAGGCCTCTGAATTTGTTTTTTTTTTTAATGCAGATTTCAGGAGGAACTCAATATTTTTTAATTTGCTAAAGAATGAAGTTCTAGAACATGTACAATCATAACCCAAGACTGGATGGTTTTTTTTCTAAGGGTTAAGACATCAGTAAATAGAAATCAGTTCCTTTCCAAGAGGTGATTTTAATTTTAAAAAATAGTATGGTGCTTCAACTTTAAATAATCATGTCCCCTATTTTACACTGTTCTGCCAACTTCATTTTTAGTGTAGGTTCCTTGAAAACAGCACAGTTGTTAGATAAAGATGAAACTATCAACCTCAGGACTATTGATAGCTGGAGCCAAAGAAGTCTTGATAATGGGAGCTGTCTTGAGCATTGTAGAATGTTGAACAGAATTGCCAATAACATTCCTCAAGTTGTGCCAACCAAAAATACCTCCAGATATAGCAGTCATTCTTGTTTCAAAAGCAATGAAATTGACACATTATCAGTCAACTATTTGAGATTCTGGTCATTGAAGAAATTAACGTACTCATCATGTACAAATAGAAGACTTTCAAATACTTTCATGGCTTGCTTCATTATAATTCATGTTAAAATTGTTTAAGGACTTCAAGAAAGGTAATTTCCCCACAGACTATACAGAGCTGTCTACTCTGCCCAACCAATAGCCAATCTCTTAGCCACCCACAAAGGTTTGGACACTCAGACATTCAGGGATAAGCCATTTTCTTCATCCTCTCAGGAACTATTTCACAGCGATCCAAACCCCACCTCCCGCTTCTAGACCAGCTCCAGTGAGATAACCCTGGGAAATATCCACATCTACCATACTGTAGCAGGGTACTTAACCAATATCTCACAATGTTTTCAGAGAAGCTGGATCTGCTACAAGAAATACGGCTTTTTCTTCATTCTGGAGAACATAGGTCTCTTAATCGTCGTGGTTGTGGCCATCTTTGGCCTTCTCACACACTCTATTCTCTACAGCTGGTTCTCAGTAGAGGATACAAAGGAGTCTTGGGAAAATCCATGGCAATAACTAACCAACATCGACCAATTAGCCCTAAACGTATTGGCCATCCAGGGAACAAACAATTAACTGTTACTATGAGATTCAATACTATAGCTGTAGAGAGCAGTTCATCAGAAGAGACAACTGTGTTACAAGAGATCTCAAATTTCCTCCTGTTCTTCAACCCAGATCTAGAATCCTCTGTTCAATAATCATGGAAAGTTGTCAGCATTAGTAGGGGAGGTTACCACAAGTTAAATTTCCCATCTGAGAAATAATACTCTTTCCTCTGCAAATAGCTAATCATTTTGATATCCATCAGATTAAAGGAGGTTAGGGGCCTACAAATGAAAGCCAGTGATGTTTATTGTTGAAGATGGTTCACTGGAATCACAATGGTTTGTGACAATTCACAGGAAATACTACAGAAGATAGTGTCTTTAAGGAAGGATACATAAAAGACAAAACCAGGTATGATGACACATGCCTGTAATCTCAACACTCAGGAAGGTGAGGCAGAATGTGGCAAATGTGAGCCTAACTCAGGCTACATAGGAAGACCCTGTCTTGAAAGAAAGGAAGAAAGAAAGAAAGAAAGAAAGAAAGAAAGAAAGAAAGAAAGAAAGAAAGAAAGAAGGAAGGAAGGAAGGAAGGAAGGAAGGAAGGAAGGAAGGAAGGAAGAAAGAAAGAAAGAAAGAAAGAAAGAAAGAAAGAAAGAAAGAAAGAAAGAAAGAAAGAAAGAAAGAAAGAAAGAAAGAAAGAGAAAGAGAAGCAGAAAGAAAGGAGGGCACAGGAGGGGAGAGGAAGGAAGGGGAGGGGAGGAAAAATACAAAGCAACCATACGGTGCTGGAAGGAGCTCATAAGTGACACTATTTCAGCAAACTGATTTCTCTGGGCTGCAATTTAGAAACAGCATGCAAATCACCTGCTGCACTAAGCAAGCCAGGCCATCAGGGAGCCAAACAGCTATTGTGAACCAACCATGGCTAAAGAATGGCAGTTTGTGGTACAGGGCAGCACAGCTGTGAGCAGCTTGCAAACAGTGTCCAGTTGCACTCCTCTCATGAGCACCAGGGTAGAGCTCCATGAGCCTGCCACTGTTTCTAAATGTAGGTTTCCTTACTTTCCAGGTGTGATGATGCCAACTGCTCAGGAGACACTGGCCTTTGAAAAAACTACTTGTTAAAATTCCCAGTAAAAGAGATCCATGCCGTACTCTGCACAGCACTGGAGGGAGCCAGGAACAAATATCAGCAAAAGCCTTTATTGTAGTTTAGTGAGAAGGAATGGGCAGGCATTGTAAACAAGCCTGTGAATGGCTCCCTCGAATGAGCAGCCTCTGGAATGTAGTGGCTGAGGTGGTTAGGGCAGTGGAATACTGTCCCAGACCTGGAAAGCTCTGTTAGAGTCCAATAAAGAAGGTGATTAGGATCCAGGTGTGCGTTTACATTCACCTGCCATCCTTGCACTCTGGGAAGCTTAGTGACCTACCCAAACCTTGTCTTGAAACAAAAATTTAAAGAAGGCTGGAAATATAGATCAGTGTGAAGACTCTGGGTTCACTCCCCAACAGTGCAAAAAGTGGGAAGAGGGTGAAGCACAGCCCTGGACTGTTTAGTGTGCCTCAGAACTGTGTGCCTCTAAAAGTCACCTCAAGCTTCCAGGGCAGTCCTTCCAGCATCAGCTAGGCACCATACATCAATTACCAGAAATACAAAAACTAAAAAGGCATACAAAATCTGGTAGCTAACAGCAATCATAGCTTAAATCATTCAGAGGTCTTCTCTGCAAAGTATTGGTTTATCTGTCTTTGTCATCCTGGACCTCACATGTCTGTTCTACTAGTTTTTCAATAAATTTAACTCCTGAAGAGACCACTTGCTAGTGGCTATGTGCCTTGGGCAATGTATTTGTCCTCTCCATGCCACAATTTCCTTATCAATGGGACAAGGAACATAGTACCAACTACAAGGGATTGATAGGAAGATTCAATGGGTTACTATTTATAAAGTTCATTATAAATATCATACAAGGGCTGGGGAGATGGCTCAGTGGAATAAGCACTTCCCTGGCAAGTGCAAGGGCATGAGTTCAATCCCCGGTTCCACAAAAAAAAAAAAAAAGTAAATATCATACAAGTGGTCTCAAAAATGTCAGCTGAACTGAAATGAAAGCTAATGAATATCACATACTGGAATGGAAATAAGGAGCTTTTTGTGAAGTATTTCTATCTTCTAAGGTTGTGGCTGTTTATATCCTGCTGAGATTTACATGATCCATTTGTTGTTTACAGCTGTAAATATGAGTTGGGCAAATCACTATTTTTGTTTGTCCCCCAAAAGGAGAAGACAATTGTTCTCAAATAAACCTTATTTCTCTGAGTTCATTTACTGAGACCCAGTGACATAAGAGACACCTCTCTATGCCAATGGAATCAGAGAAGGGAGGCTGAGGAACAGGGGCAAGTGGTGGCAGAAATCCTCTGTGGTTTGGGACAATCATGGCTACACCCTTGATCCCAGGGCTCTAGTCAGCAATCAGTCCAACTCCCTGCCTGAGTCTGGGGCGCTACATTCAGAAACCTATGGCAGGAGGCCCTAAGAGGTAACTCCATTTCCTGCCTAATCAATTTGCTTGCTCTCTTCTCTTCTGGATCTACCCCACATCCACACAGCCTGTTGTATCTTGGCCGTGAACTTGCAGCTCCTGGGAAAGACTCTCAGAAGCTAAGAGTCTGTGAGCTGAGACATAAAGTGAGAGAACATTCCAGGCTTAGTAATTTTCCCAGGAAAGCGAAGTGAAGATTGTCTACTGCACACTAATCTTAGTGCAAATCAACACACAGACACATTAGCGTTTTGGGTGGGAAGAGAATCCCCAGGTAAAAGACAAAGAATATTTGGGACTAATTGAAAGAATAGCTTTCAGTATCTGAGATTTCAAATGAGAGATAGAACAATGATATGAAAAATAAGACCAGGGTATTTGCAAAGAGTTTCTAGTAGAACTTCTGGAGAGTAGGAAATAGAGACAGGACATCCTCAAGAGCTGCTAAAAGCTTCCGCTCTATGCAGCTTCTCAGTTCAAATGTGTTTAGTGACTTGATTCATTTCAGGGTTCTTTCTCCTCAGAATTTTAAAGTGTCTAACAATTACTGCACTTTGCTTTATCCAAAAGGGAGCACAGGCATTCTCTGAAGAATGATATTTATGTCAATACTGGATGACATAAACCATAAGGGACCCATAGGTTTATATTGTCTACTGATTGGAATATGATCTTAGTTTGGTTAAGTATACTCTGATGTTTGCACAATGAGGAAATATAGGGCCTGGGAGATGGCTCAGTGGAATAAGCGCTTCCCTGGCAAGCGCAAGGGCCTGAGTCCAATCCCCAGTTCCACCAAAAAAAAAAAAAAAAAAAAAAAAAAAAAAAAAAAGAGGAAATATAAAAGTGTAGCCTCTTCATTAAATGATATGGGGCTGTTTTTATGATTTTTAATGGTGAAGTTTTCAACTCGTGGCAGAAGCAATTTTGAACCATAGGGGACATTTGGCAATATCTTGAGACACTTTCATTCATCACAAGTTGGTGCGGGGGTTAACAATGAGTGGAAGCCAGAGATGCTGCTAAACATTCTACAGTATACAAGATAACCTCCTCCCACAAAACGTGGTCTATCTCTGAACATCAATAATGTGAAAGGTGAGAGTCTAGACAAATGGTATTTTTGCTCAAATGATTTCCCTAAAACCCTAACAATTCCAAGAGGTATGTATTTTCCTTTCCTCTTTGCTGTTCTCATGAGGATAGTAACCTACGAATGTCAACAAGTGACACTTCCCTAGACAAAGGTAGTCTAGATGAATCCTATGGTTCCAAATTTGAGACATAAAGTGGGCGAGGATACATCATCATGTTTTCAAAGGCCCGTCTTTGTCTTGGAAAACGCTTGGCAGCAGCATTCACCATGTTTTGATCATATGTCATAAGAACACAAAATACAACCTCCACAACTGTTTCAGAAAGTGGCAAGAACAATGGTATACTCATCTTTCACATGAGGGAAATATTTTGAGGAAATGTCTTATAGTTTAATATTTTTTAACAGCAGTGATGTTTCACATTTATTAAAGGTAAGAAGAAAATAAAAGTATGAAGGAAAAACAGGCTCTGCATAGCAAGTTTTCTCCCAGTGAAAAGGGAGAAAAAAATAAAAATAAAACTATACAGTATAGGATGGGATACAGGGGAGAAAGGCTGGACAACTGTAATTTTTTTTAATTTATACATTCACTACATATTTTTTTACTACATATTTTGATTATATCTTATATGTATGGGCCAGAAGTGTGTGTGTGTGTGTGTGTGTGTGTGTGTGTGTATGTGTAAGAGACAGAGACAAAGAGAGACACAGAGAGAGACAGAGTTGAGAAGGGACGTAGAGAGAGAAATAAGAAAAAGCATGAAATTCTAGTCATAATTTTGAAAGAATGCTTAATTATTAAACTGCCCTGTTTAAAAATCAAGATTCTCTTAGTAATCAAGGAATACAGTTAAGGATACACTTATTCTAGGTAAATTTCTTCATTTTCAAAGAATCAGAATACACAAAAGTTGCCTTAATGCTAAGCCTACATCAAATGCAATTCAATTCAGAAGACACCTTCTGCCTCAAAGCTCCCTCCCAGCCCTTTTCTTTTTATCTCAGCTGGTTCAAATATTTTTAGGCATCTGCAATGATTGTGAAGCACACAAAGTGAAATCTGCAATGTGTGAAAGGTTCATTGCCTACATCCTTGCTGAGTAAGAGATAAGGAGAAACAGTGACTGATTAAAAAAATAACCTATGGGCAAAACAAGAGGCTGAGGATTGCATTAGTGGTAAACCAGTTCTCGCAGGAACTCTAGGAAGGAAGTGTCTCAGTCAGGCTGCTCTGCAGGACCATGAGGAAAAACTACACCAGGCCTCGCCGCCAAGGGCAAAGGAGACCCCAACAAGCCGTAGGGCAAATTGTCCTCATACACCTTCTTTGTGCAGACATGCCCGAGGAGCACAAGAAGCTCCCTGACTCCATAGTCAACTTTGTCAAGTTCTCCAAGAAGTGCTCGGAGAGATGGAAGACCATGTCTGCCAAGATAAAGTTGAACTTTGAAGATACAGTGAAGAGTGATAAAGCTCGCTCTGACAGAGAGACCACAAATTCTGTTCCTCCCAAAGCTGGTGATAGGAGAGGAAGGAAGAAAGATCCGAATGCTCCTACAAGCCCACCGTCTGCCTTTTTCTTGTTTTGCTCTGGACATTGCCCAAAGATCAAAAGTGAACACCCAGGCCTGTCCATTGGAGATACTGCAAAAAAAAATTGGGTGAAATGTGGTCTCATCAGTGAGCCAAAGATAAACAACCATCTGAACAAGAAGTGGCTAAGCTAAAGGAGAAATACAGGAAGGATATTGCTGCATACAGTGCTGAGGGCAAAAGTGAAGCAGGAAAGAGGCATCCTGGTAGGCCAACAGGCTCCAAGAAGAAGAGTGAACCAGGAAAGAAGGAGGAGGAGGAGGAAGAGGAAGAGGAAGAGGAAGAAGAAGAAGAAGAAGAAGAAGAAGAAGAAGAAGAAGAAGAAGAAGAAGAAGAAGAAGAAGAAGAAGAAGAAGAAGAAGAAGAAGAAGAAGAAGAAGAAGAAGAAGAAGAATATGAGAATAAGTGGCTGTCCTGTAATGGCATGTGGAGAGTAGGTGTGCTCTGGCCATTGTTTTGCCAAGAACGTGACTTCAAGTGCAGCTCAACATTAGCTTCAGTATAAAAACTGCTGTGCAGAATTTTGTATAGCTGATGAAATTCCTTGTAGCATACATACTTTCTTAAAAAATTCAGGTTGTAGCTTTTTGAGGGGCTACTATATACAGTTAGATTTTAAAGCTTTTGATGTTCAATGTTCCTAAATATTTAATGGTTTCTTTCATATGCATGGTAGCACAACAAATTTGCAGGAACTAGTAGCAATAATAAGTTTTGGGTTGTTTAGTATGTTGCATTTTGTGCTTTTAAAAAATTGTAATAAAATTATGTGTATTAAAAAAAAAACCTATGTAGGTAACTCTTGGATTAAACTTCATATGGACCAAGGTGGTAAATATATCAATAATGGTCTGTGGTTCAAACGTGTCCCACATCACAATGGTCTTAACACAAGCAAATTTTGAACCTACCTCACGAATAGTTTGTGGCTGGCATTTTGCAATTGGCTATAAAATGACTTGAAATCTTGGATGTCCAAAACAAGTCCCTTTTTAGGTCCTCACTATGTTTGCTGATGCTATGTTTGGGAAGGGGTTCATTCTGTCTGTCATCTGTCTTGTTTATTTGTTTCATGCAGGGTCAATGCCAGTATCATCAGTTCTCTGGTAGAATTTAATTTTTTTTTACTAATGTCTTGGCCTCTTGAATCATGTGATTGCTGTCTTGTGAATAAGCTGACTCTCATTTAGCATTTGCAAGCATGTGTGTTCTTACTCAGAGGTAAGACAATCACATGTTTCAGCAAATCCTGGATGCAAAATATATTTTATGGTAGATTTACATAATGCAACTTTTCCAAAAGGGTCAAAGCTATGTGGTAGACATTAAAGAACTTAAATTGTTTTAACAAACCAAAATCTCAAAGGATTTATCTCATCACTTGGAAACTCCCTACAAAATTATATAGCTAACTCATAATTATGTTTACTTTTCAGCTGGAGACCTAGGCCAGCATGGAATAGACAATCTCTCAGGTATAATTCACCCCAGATGGTAGAGCATTCTGTGATCAGGGCAACACTTTTCTTTCTCTGATTTCACCACCTGCAAAATGATGGGATTGGGAGTGCTGTACACAATAGAAGCAGTGATTGTTGACAACTACAAAAGTGGAATTCTATAGAGTTCTCCAGAATCAGTAAAAATATATCTGGCAAACAAGTGTTCCATTACTTTCAATAACACTGACGTCAAGGAGACATTGTGCTTCTTTAAAGTATAACTTGATTAATTTCTATAACTTTAAATCTAAAATTCAAAAATCCAGGCAGTTACAGAGCTTATTGCTTGAAAAATATTTCACAGTCATTTTGAGCTAATTCTTTCAGGTACAGGTGTCAGTCTTTTCTGTTTTTTTAAAGAAAAGAGAAACAGATTTAGATTTCAAAGTAACCAAGTGATTCTGGGCTTTCACATTACAAATCTCTGTGCAAGGCCACAATTAGAAGCTTAACCACAGGGAGCAGGCTGACTCCGACTGTCCTCTACTTCTAGCTGGAGGAGATAACACCGTCTACCTTGGTCTCAGCATAATATAAATTGCAAGCCAAAGTGCCTTGAGTTCAGGGACTTGTTCAAAACCTGCAGGAGCATATGCTCTGAACAGTGGCATGGTGCCAGCGCAAGGCAGCACCACACCGTGCAGTCATGAGATGAAAATCATTTCATTTTATTATTCAGATTAAGTATCTTAACCCCAAGAAGCATATTTCCTATCAGTTCAAAAAGTGAAGTGCAACAAATTATTTATGAATCACACTTTACTTTTGTAAGATGATGTAAAAATTCTCAACTGAAAATAGTAAACACGGGTGATGTTCATCTGGAGATGCAAGAACGGAACTGCTGTGATTTGCCCTGCAGTCAACCTTCTGATTTTAGTTCTTTTTGAAGTCCTGCCTTCAAACTAATAAAGAAAAGTATGAAAAATACACCTTGTACTGGTAGAATTTTTTTAAATGAATGGCAATTTAATGGTTGTTTTATTGTTTTAAGTGTATCTTCTGATTTATATATTGTTCTTCCTTATTATACTGGAATATTATCTTATTTATGTTTATATCCTTAATGCCTGGCACTTATTGAATTTGCAGTACAAGTTTGTTACTGAGGCACATAAATTTCTTCCTCCGTTCAATAAAGCCCTTTTGGATCATTATCCTGGGAAGAATGTAATTAAAGTAGCAAGAAACTTTAAAAAATACTATAAAATATAATTATAGAAGAAAGATTAGGAAAATATGAAGCTTACACTAACACCTTTTCTTCCTCAGATTCTATCAGAGTGTTGTCTGGCATTCAGAAGATTATAAAGCAGGAGATAAAGACACATTTGGAAACACTTTCACCTAATTCTTCTAGGCTGAGCTAATTTCCTTCTTTGTGGTTTTTTTTTTTAATCTTTGAGGGACCATGTCTTGCTATTTATTTTTTACATTTGCTCTTTCCATCTCAACACGCACTTAGATGGCTTCTTACTTATCTAGTAAACACTTTCTGACAGCTTCCACATTCTTCTAATAGAACTGAGGATACTTGAATTTCCATCATGCCTGCTTTTTCTGTCTGTATCCAGTGCTCCCACTCCAGAGTCAGAAGAAAATTTTGATGAACAGACCATCCAGTAAAATGGTATGCATGGTGAATCAATTTCTGATTCTCTATATAAAACAGTATCAGGAAGTATAACATATCTTTGGAAACAAAACAGAGGAAAGGACAAGCTACTAAGTGGGGCATAGATACATAGGCTTCATTAGTTAGTGCAACAAGGCTGAACTCGATGGTAAACAACCAAGGTATTGGGAAAAGCAAGGGTTACAAAAAATATGAGACACATCAGACTCACGTTCTTCAGAGTCATTTGGGCATTGGAATCTTTGGCTTGTCCATAAAAACTAAAAATAGCTTATGGCTCCACATGATGGCATGTAGGTAGTGGCTTTCCAGCAGAACATGTCACAACACTTCCACTGCAGTGTGGAAACGGATGTTTGAATACCCAAGCGAAGCATGTGCCCAGATTCTTGATGACTTCCCTCTGTGGCAAAATCATCATCCATAGCCTCAGAAAGAAAACAGAGATATTGAAAAAGACTTCAAGAAAGACAACTCTTTTTAGAGCACCACTTGTTAATCTTCAGTATGCAGAGCAAATATTTAGACACACTGCTAATGGCACTGGCCTGGCTAGTACCTGAGGTTCTGAACTTCTAATGGCTTCCCAGAGGGTGCTGATGCTGCTGGTCCATACTCATGCTTAGGGTAAGAAAATATTTATCAGTGGGCTACATTCTGCAACCCCTTCTTGAAAGGCCAATGACCCAATGAACAATCTGACCTTACACTATTACAAATTAAAATGTTAAAAAGTCCAGATAAGTAGATAGGAAAATAGACTCCTTTCTATTTGTGGTAATCTTCTTATTTTTGTGCTTTTGCTTTTATCTGGGAAAAAGCTTCCCAGCATAATTTCTTTATATCTTACTGGCTAGAATGAGTCATAGGCCATTTCAGACTGTAATGGTGGGATACAAACATAATATTGGTTCTTGAAGCCACTTTCCTGCCTTTAAGAGAAGGAGAATGTGAAGAGCAGCCGGTGTATGCACTATTCATTCATTGGCTCCACCCGAGTGTATACTGAGGCATCACCTCAGTCAAAAGTATACAGCCTTGGGGGGGGCAAGGAGATAGCTCAATGGAATAAGCGCTTTCCTGGCAAGTGCAAGGGCCTGAGTTCAATTCCCAGTTCCACCAGAAAAATAAAATACAGCCTTGGGGTCAGTGAGATAGCTCAGTGGTCTAAAGTGCTTGCTTAGGCAAGCTTAGGCAAGTCCAGGGCTGTGGTTTGATCCCCAGTGCCACATGATATGTTTGCCCCACCCCCAGGGTGCCCTGAAATATCCTTGAAACTGTACTTTAAAGTGTATTCTATCCAATTCCAAAAACTATTATGCAACTAAAGGTGGCTGACCATCAGTCAATGTAATTCACCTAAAAATGCATACCACAAAATATTTAGAGTTGCTCCAAAGGGAGTGATACTAAGTGGGTATCTGGTGACCTGAGCTGATCTGAGGCTCAAGGCAGTGACTTGAAGACTGCATTGGTCAGCTCTTCCATTTTTTCGAGAAGATACTGCAACTTAAAGGAGGAGGAGGAGGTTCATATAGGCCGTGATTTCAGAGCTTGTGATTTATGACTAGCTAAATCCTAGGCAGAAGAACCATCAAGGAAGGAAGTAGCAGAGGAATGCTGTCCAACTCATAGCACCAGAGAGGATGGGGACAGGGACCCAATACAGACCCCAAGGTCATGTTTCATAACCTACCCAGATGCAAAAGTGTGCTTTATCAGTCCCCTAGGTAGCTCCCAAGCCAATCAATTTGACAAGTATAACTGTCACAGTCATTTCCAGGGCCTTACGAATTCTACAGTGATCAGACACTGCTGCTTCCTCTAGGCCAGTGATGAAGAATCTTTTAGGGATCAAGCACCCAAACTTTATCCCAAAACCAACTTATGTGTTACAAAATGCCAACACAACACTTAAACCTAAATACTGAGATTTTAGTTTTGAATAAAATAACTCATACATTAACATTTTTGTTATACAATAAGATACCATGACAGAACTCTCAATGATCCAAACAGCTTTTGTTGGCAAGCTAGGAGTTTATATCTGGTGTGCTTTTGTGTACTGTTGTCCCATAAAGCCCAGCTGCTCAGCTACAGTGCAAGATCAGATGACTTGACTCACATAGTAGATAGAAAAGACACTGCCTGTCCACCATGTTACACATGCCACAGGTTGTCCAGCACTGCCTGAGCTGTCTGCCAAAGTCATCCCAGGAGCAACAAAAAAAATCCTGATCTCTGGTTGTTGCCCTCCCACACACAAACCAAGATTTGTAGTTCAGTTTGTTGGGACATAATCACGCAGAATTTTTTTTTTTCAGTTTTGAAGATTGAAGCTAGAGTCATTCTGCCAATGAGCTACTGCCCCAGCCTTTTTTACATTATTATTTTTGAGACAGAGTCTCACTAAGTTACCCAGGAGAGACTCAGACTAGTGATTCTTTTGTCACAGCTTCCCTGAAGTCTGGAATTACAGGTGTGCAGCACTGTGCCAGGCTAGGTAGCAGAATTTTAAAAGCTCTGATATGAATCTAATATGTACCCTGGAGCTGTCTATAATATACACCCAAATGATCTGGAAATCTTACTAAAATGCAGATTGGGATTCAGTAGCCCTGGAACTGTCGTGCATTTCTCAGAACCTTCTGCAGACACTGACATTCTTTGTTGACATGGCACAGAAGCAGAAATACTTGAAATAGTCAGTGTTTGGGTCAATGTAGTCTACAAACTTATTGTCACTCAATAACGGCCAGTACAGAACCTGAGAGCATTCATTTAGAACTTTTTGTGGTTATCACATTGTTGGGATGCCCAAATGCTGACTTCTGTATTTTAAAAAACTAAAAAAAAAAAAAAAATTATAGAGGGCCAGCCAAATATCTCAGTGGATTAAAGAGCCTGCAAGCAGGCTCAGGGGCCAGTGGTTTGATCCCTGGGCCTGCTGTACGAGCCCCACCCCTGGGGTTCAATGAGAAGGTGATTGAGACAGGGCATGTTGGCATGCACCTGTAATCTCAGCTCTTGGGAGGCTATAAGCAGACAGATCACTATGAGTCCGATCTAGTAGTAACATCCTGAACAACTTGTAGACCCCCTCCCTAAGAAATACAAAAGAAAAAAAAAAAGAAAAGAAATTGTAGCAGCCCCTGAGACCAGCCAGAGACGGTGCGGCCAACTCTGCCATCTTCCTCCATCCGGCCCGCGCCTGCCCAGCCCCTAGACCCACCGGAGACAGCGCAGCCGACTCCCCCATCCTCCTCCATCCCGCCCGCGCCCGCCCAGCCCCTGAGACCGGCCAGAGACAGCGCGGCCGACTCCACTGTTTTCCTCCATCCCGCCCACGCCTGCACAGCCAGGGACCGGCCTGAGACAGTGGCTGACTCCAGCGGCTTCCTGGATTCCGCGCCAAGCTCTCCCAGTGAGAGTGAATTTACAGGACTCTCCAGGTTTCCCAGATCAGTGAGTGTGTGGTGAGTCTGAGAGAGAGCCTTTGGCTTCTTCCCACGCGAGCTACGCAGATCCCTGTCCTCAACCCCTCCAAGCCAGTGACTAGCCTGAAACCTCAGGACCCACTCACCAACACCTCCTCGGATCCCCTGACCTAAAGCCCACTGATTGAGTGGGAATTTCCCCGATTCTCTGGGCATCAAAGGTCAGTGAGTGTAGAACCTCAGGCCAGTTGTGCCTGAGATACATTTCCTAGGGATTACCTGCCCGCCACCCCCCATGGCCCAGTGACAGCTCCAGGCACACTGTGCCAGAGAAACATTTCCAAGTGATTACCGGTCCCAACCCACAGCCCCAGACCCAGTGCAGGTCGGCCTGGAGTGAGAACTCCAAGCCTGCCACACCGGAGGGACATTTCTCAGCAATCCACGGTCCCACGCTATGGACAAAAACCCAGCACAGTCTGGCCTGTGAGTGAGGGCTCCAGGCCCACTACACCAGAGGGACCTTTCCCAGCCTTCTCGGGCTACGGCCTGTAGACCCGGACCCAGCACAAGCTGGCCAGCTCAGTACAGCCTACTCAGTGAATAAGATCATCCACTATCCTTTTGTGAGCCCAGAAGACCCACCAAAGCCCAGGCCCACCCACCTGGGGAATGCCCTGCCTGACACAGGAGGGCTGACCCTGGGAACCAACAGAGGGGAACCAAAGGAGCTGCAGCAAAAAAGGAACTGAACACAACAGCTAGACCCAGGATAGGCATACCTGGAAAATCTCAAACTTAATAGACTGGCACCCGAATCTCATAACAAGCTAAGGTTATAGCTGCACCAAAGCTCTACACCAAGGGTCAAAGATTAGTGCTATACAAAATGACAAAGAGAAGGGGAAAAATGCAATCCCAGACCTTGAGTCCATCAGGAAGGGCAGAGGACACTAGCTCAGCTGCAACGAATGAACTAACAGATACAGCAGCAAAGGAACAACAGCAGAAAGCTACAGAGGAAATAAAATGAGAAGTAATTCCCCAAATTAAAAAAGAAATATTTGAATACATAGCATCTGAAATAAAGAATGAATTCCAGAAACATTGGGTTGAAAAACGATGCTCACCCAGAACAAGTGCAGAGAGCACTATTCCAACTGATATATATGAATTAACAGCATCTGAAGCAAAGAAACAACAGCAGAAAGATCATGAGGAACTCAAAGCAGAAATAAGTTGTGAAATCAAAAAAGAACTTTTTGAAGTCATAGGATCTGAAATACCGAAACAAGTCCAGAAATATATAGAGGAAATCCAACTTGGAAGAAACACAACAGAAAAAGAAATTAATAATTATCTTTAAAGAAGACATGGATAAAAAAATTGAGGAGATCAGAAATATGATGGATTCCTTGAATGAGCAATACAGAAAAGAAATAGAACACATGAAACACAGTCAAAGAGATATAGAAGAACTAAAAATAGCAATCACGAGTCTACAAAACCATCTGAGTGAAAGCGAAGACAGAGTTTTAGATCTTGAAGATGCCGGAGCAGCTAGTGAAAAGATGAGAAAGGATCTCTTAAAAACAACGAGAATGCAGGAAAAAATAATCCGTCACCTGCAGGATGATGCCAGAATGAACAATGTGAGAATAATTGGTATCAACGAGAATGAAGGAGTCAATACAAATGACATAAAAAGAATTTGGGGAGAAATGATTGCAGAAAACCTCCCAAATATGAGGAAACAATCCAACACTCAGGTCACCGAAGCATAGAGAACACCAAATAACCTCAACCCAAGTAGAAACACACCGAGACATATAATAGTTAAGATCGCAGAAATCCAACACAAAAATAGTATACTGAAAGCTGCTAGAGAGAAGAAGGAGCTCACATTCAAAGGAAAACCCATCAGAATTACAGCCAACTTCTCTACACAAACAATGAAGGCAAGGAGAGCATGGAGCAGGGTTCTTCAAGTCCTACACGAAAAAAAATTCCAGCACAGACTACTATACCCTGCAAAACTCTCTTTCAAGTTTGATGGAGAAGTGAAATACTTCCATGACAAAGAACAACTAAAGAATTTCATGAGGACAAAGCCATCCCTTCACAGGCTGAAAGAGGTTCTAGAGAGAGACCACAACGACCAGAACTCCATGCAAGAGAATGGAAGAAACCCACTAAACAGGACAGTAAATTAAACAAAGGTTACAAAGGAGTAAACAATACCAGGTAAATATTAGGACAAACATAAGTCAGCACATTTCAATTATAACCATAAATGTAAATGGACTCAATTCTCCAATTAAGAGAAATAGACTGGCACAGTGGATTAGGAAACAAAATCCAACAATATGCTGTATACAAGAAACACACTTAACACAAAAGGACATTCATAGACTCAAAGTCAAAGGATGGAAAACAATACTGCATGCCCCAGCACCTCAGAAAAAAGCAGGAGTAGCAATTCTGTTCTCAGACAGTCTTAGCTTCAAACCAAGAATATCAAATGACACGAAGAAAGCCACTATATATTTGTCAGGGGAAAAATTCAAGAGCAAGAAGTAACACTCATAAATATCTATGCACCAAACACAGGAGCACCCAACTACGTAAGACAAATCTTAAGGGACATGAAAAACTTAATGTCTAAGAACACAATCTTAACAGGAGACCTTAACACACCCTTATCTCTAAAAGATAGGTCAACCAGACAAAAAATTAGCAAGGAAGTAGCAGAACTGAACAAGAGCTTGGAACAAATGGACCTGGTGGACATATACAGAGTGTTCCACCCTACCACAGCTGAATATACATTTTTTTCAGCTGCACACGGGTCATTTTCCAAAGTAGACCACATACTAGTCCAGAGGTCATGCCTAAGTATATGCAAGAAAATAGAAATTATCCCATGCATACTATCTGACCACAATGCAATGAAATTGGAAATAAATGAGAAAAGAAACCAGAAAAACCCGCTCAATTCATGGAAACTAAACAACACCCTACTCAGCAATCAAGGGGTTGTAGAAGAAATTCAACAAGAAATTCAGCAGTATCTACAATTCAATGAAAATACAAGTACAACTTACCGGAATTTATGGGATGCGATGAAAGCAGTTCTTAGAAGGAAAATAATAGCTATAAACTCACACATTAGGAAAATGGAAAGGGAACAAATGAGCACCTTAATGTTGCACCTCTGACAACTAGAAAAAGAAGAGCAAACAAAACCCAGAGCGCAAAGATGGGAAGAAATCATAAAGATTAGAGCAGAAATTAGCTCAATTGAGATTAAAAAAACAATTCAAAGAATCCACAAATCAAAAAGTTGGTTCTTTGAAAAACTAAATAAAGTTGATAAGCCTCTTGCCAACCTCATCAAAAAGAGGTAAAAGAAAATTCAAGTACAAGCGATAAGGAATGAAAAGAGTGAAATCACCACAGACCCAGTGGAAATTCAGAAGATTATCAATAGTTACTTTGAGAATCTTTACGCTCACAGAATAGAAGACACAGAAGTAATGGACAGATTCCTCGAAAGGTACAAATTACCAAAATTGAATCAAGAAGATATTACAACTCTCAATAAGCCAATAACAGCCAATGAAATACAAAACATAATAAAAAGCCTACCGACAAAGAAAAGTCCAGGGCCTGATGGATTCACAGCTGAATTCTACAAGAAATTTATAGAAGATATAATCCTCACACTCCACAAACTCTTCCACGAAGTTGAAAAGGAAAAAGTTCTCCCAAAATCATTTCTGGAGGCAAGTATAATACTCATTCCAAAACCAGGGAAAGACACAACCAAAAAAGAACTACAGGCCAATCTCCCTCATGAACATAGATGCAAAAATACTGAACAAAATCCTGACAAATAGAATACAGCAAATCATCAAGAAGATCATACACCATGACCAGGTACGATTCATCCCAGGGATGCAAGGATGGTTCAATATTCGAAAATCTATAAATATAATACACTATATTAATAGACTGAAATCTAAAAACCACATGATCATCTCAATTGATGCAGAGAAAGCCTTTGACAAAGTCTAACACTCATTCATGTTCAAAGTCCTACAGAAAATTGGAATAGATGGACTCTATCTTAGCTTGATAAAAGCCATCTATAACAACCCAAAAGCTCATATAATCCTAAATGGGGAAAAACTGAAATCTTTTACTCTTAAATCAGGTACAAGACAAGGATGTCCTCTATCACCCCTCCTATTCAATATAGTCTTGGAATCCTTAGCAACAGCCATTAGAATAGAGGGAGAAATAAAGGGAATAAGAATAGGAAAAGAAGAAGTTAAATTATCACTATTTGCAGATGACATGATACTCTACTTGGAAGACCCCAATAATTCCACCAAGAAACTACTAGAACTGATAGGGAAATTCAGTAGCATAGCAGGATACAAAATCAATACGCAGAAGTCAATAGCATTCCTCTATACAAATAACAAACACACTGAAAAGGAAACTATAGAAACAATACCTTTCACAATAGCACCGCAGAAAATGAAATACCTTGGGATTCACTTAACCAAGGAAGTCAAAGATCTTTTCACGGAAAATTACAACACCCTAAGAAAAGAGATTATAGAGGATTTCAGAAAATGGAAAGATATTCCATGCTCCTGGATAGAAAGAACCAACATCGTGAAGATGGCTATACTTCCAAAATTGCTGTACAGATTTAATGCAATCCCTCTCAAACTGCCACCAACATACCTCCCAGATATAGAGAAATCAATCCTAAAATTTATTTGGAACCACAAACGACCTAGAATAGCAAAGGCAATCTTGGCCAATCAAGACAAGGCAGGAGGCATCACAATTCCTGATTTGAAATTATACTACAAAGCCACTGTGATAAAATCAACATGGTATTGGCAACAAAATAGACCTGA